>CM047810.1:51125057-51591674 GCA_026214975.1 Gentiana macrophylla | reverse complement strand
TTAGTGACATTAAGTGAACATACGAACTATACTTGGTTATTGTATGTTGTAAATTAATTAGGCAGTTGCAACTGCTCAGTTATGTAGTTAGTTGATTCAGCAAGTTGTATTTAAGCTGAATTAGTGTGAAAACATCAGTTGATTCAATCATTCAAGAATGAAACCAATTCTCATTTTGTCAATTTTCCCACATGTTCTTGCTTTTAATTTCATGTTCATATTCTTGATTAGATTCTGTAATCTTTCGTTTTCTTTAGTTTTTTCATCATGGTATCGAAACACGCATTTATCTGCTGCTAATTCTACAAGTTTATCACTTGTTTCTTGTTACGATTGTGGTGTGGAACGCAATTCTTTCTTAGTATCATTTTCTTGTAATTTCATATTACTAGTCATGGCAGAATTACATGGAGATGGGGTGTCAATCCTTATTTCATTCATCATGGGAAAACCCTTGGCCCGGCGATGATTGTGCGGCCCGATCTTGAAAGGAGTTGAGAATTATCATTGTTGGAAAAAAGGCCATTTCCATGGTCTTGTCAATGAAGAGCAAGTTGAAGTTTGTGGATGGTTCTCTGCCCCGTGCATCAAGAAGCAGCAGGCATTTTGAAATTTGGTTCGAGTGTAATGACATGGTGTCAATTGGCTTGTGAATTCTTTGGATCCTTCTATATCTCAAAGTGTATTACGGTTAACAACGGTAGAGAGATTTGGTTGGATCTTGATCATAGATTTGAGTGCAGTGATTAATGCTACAATTTGTCCAACCTTCAAGAAGAAAATTTATGCTACTAAACAAGGTACAATGTCAGTCACTCGATACTTTCTGAACATAGAGCTTATGGGATCATTTGTTGATTTTAAGGCCCTGCTCCACTTTGTACTTGTGTTGGCCTTACGCGTGTCTGAGCGAGAATAAGGTGATTATGTTATCGGGTTTACAAAGGGTTAAATGATGATCGTTTATTAATGTTAGATCTCGAGTCTTGATGACTAAACTTACCCAGACATAGGAGCGTGTTTAATATGGCCTTACTGACATGAGTCGACTTAATTACTCGAGATAAAACAGTGAAAGCTGTTTTAAGTACCCAAATTTACGGAAATAGGCAAGATTCCCAACATCCTATGTCTGGCGATTCAGGCTAGTGTTCTTATGGCGAGAGGTGAGGTAGGGGTTACGGTAGAAGTTCAATTAGTAATTCAACGAAACCTCGATATACTGTGCGGGGAGAGAAGGCGCCATACAATTGATAAGTGCTATAAAAGTATGGCGCGACCTTAATGGCTCAAAAGCGAGAAGAGTGAGATCCAAGCAAATCATGTGAGTTTAGAGCAAGGTTTTGTATCTAAATCTTGAAGTGGATAATGAGTGATTACGGTCAAGACACTCAAATGTTTCCAAGGTCGAATTCACACAATCAACTACAAATGTCATATCTAGATCTCAATATGAGCATATCTTAGCGCCCGACTTCGGATACAGAGCTTTTATCAGGAAGAAAGCGTTAAAGCGTATATCTTTAAATAAATCTAATATTATACATAACCCTCGTAATTAAATCGTATCAAAATAAAGCAAATAGAAGCTCTGATGACTAGGGTAAAAACATAAGCGCTACTTATGAATAGAAAGTAACCATTCTTAAGATGGAAATAATTAACTTACAACAACGATTCTCCAAAGATTAAAAGTCGAGTGTCTTGAAAGTACAACTTGTCTACAAAGTCTAAATTAAAAGTAAAACAAAGCATCATCGGAAGTCTTCCTCGTAGTCCTCAACAAAGCGTATGCAATTCGACTGTATTCGTCTTCTCACTTACTGTAATGCATACAAAGAAATGCAAAGGAGATAAGTACAAAGTACTTAGTAAAAGTGAAAAGCTAACGAATAACTAAGTTCTACAACAAAGGTTCTTTTTAAAATTATTATGTTATCTTTATGAAGATCGAGCTCAATAGGGTTCACTCCATTTCCATCAACATGTCATGACTATATGTTTTATCTTAACTTATCTTGGTTACATCATTACTCAAGGACACTTATGCATGATGAAAATTCCACCATGAGATATACTTTCCAACTACGGTGATTAGCGCTGAGATAGTCGGAATCTCCCGGTATGCATATCGTTCGATTAATTTCCTCCTTACCACTTGACCTTTTGAGCGGTAGTGTTGTTCACCTTTTATGAGCGTATCACATCGCCCGATATGGATTAGTGTCTAACGAGAATAAATGGCGTTTCGCTTTTACTACCACGTATGTAACTTTATTGTGTATTAACTAGCCACCTAAGTGTTTTCAAGTAAAGCTCCATCCATCTCTACTCTCGTACATAGACCCCTTTGAACGGACACAAGACCTAGCACATGCGGACATTGATGAATACTATTAAATCAAAGCCTGAAAGCCACTTTCGTACCGCTTCTGACGGTCCCGGACTTCAACTCCCTTTAAAAATGCGTCGGTGCGGAATCAGAGCCAGCATCGAGAACTCAATCGGGGCTTGTTTATGTTTAATTAATGTTATTGAATCAAAAATAGAAATTTAAAACTCAACACAAATATACCAAAACATATCACATCTCATTAATTACAACTTAGCATGAATTCTATCACCAAACAACACCAAAACTACTTGAACTCAACCTATTATTATACAACTATAATTACTCATTAGGAAGAGCCTCACAACCTTAATTTCCGACAAAAGAGATCCAAAACCTTCAGAAAACCACGAACTTCTAAGCCTTTAACTTTCGAAACCTAATTGATCAATAGGTAACCGTAAAAACCTATCTTTCTTGAAAATCCCGAAATGAAAAAGTGCTTGAAGCAGAAGATTATACGGATATTTTCTGTAAAACTATTTTAGAACAATCTACGCTCCAAGGCGATCGTTTTGACTACTCATGGTGAAAGCAGGCTACGGATTAAAGATCACGAATTTTTGAAAAGCGAACTCGATGATTATGAAAAACTATGCATTTGAGCGAAAACTTACAAAATTGAAAGCGTTTGTGTGGAAACATTCATCTTGATGAAGCGATGATTTCCGTCTTATGTGGTCTGTCCAAATTCGTAACGGATTAGCGCACGATTGAAGATTCCTTCGCCAAGCTTAACCCATTCTGCGTACATTTTCTTACATTTTGCGTCGCCTCTTTTTTTCTAAATTGCGTGATAAAATTATATGAAATTATGGGTATTATTTTCCTTAAATAGCTATCAATTAATTTCATTAATTAAATAACTAAATCCTTTTAAAATAATTAAATCCTTTTTAATTACTTTAAATAGGATAAATAATAATTAGGTCATAGTGAAATTACCTAATTACCTTTTACCCTACTTTGAAAAGTCGGGATGTTACAATATCATGGACATGTTAAGAAATGTGCATACATCGATTCTACTCCAAATCAAGTTGTGGCTCTTCGCCAATGTTTAAACTTCTACTACTTGGTACTATCAATAGCTGGATAGTAGATTAAAAACCAATGATCATATGGTTTACACACTATCCTTAATGTTTAACCTGAGACCAGTTTTACGGTCTCAACTTTGTTACTAGGATACTTTGTTTCCACTAGGGATTTATTGATTTTTGGAAAAGCAAGAAGCAAACTACGATCGGTAGAAGTAGTTCAAAGCGAGAATATAGGGCAATGGCTCTCACAGTTGTGAGATTTAATGGCTCATCTACTTGCTTTATCGGACTTCCAAGTCCATCACACTCAAGTAGTTCCACTCTTACGTGACTACAAAAAGTGCTACTGTATTGTTAAAAATCCAGTTTTCCATGAAAAAACCAAATACATAGACATTGGTTGTCACTTTATCGAGAGAGAAATATCAGCATAAGGCACTTATTCCTCTGCCCGTGTCGAAGTGAAGAAAACCTTGCGAGATATCCTAACTAAACAAGTGGATAAAGCAACATTGCTGCAGGCTCTTTCTTAGATATCCCTTTAAAAACATCTATGCGACTTGTAGTGAACAAGGATCACATCAGTTGAAATTGTACTTTGTCCCGAACTACGGCTTGAGGGGATGTTGCGGCTTACTCGGTGAACAAGGACCACAACAAATTGCAAACACTGCAAATTCTCTTCTTAGTGACATTAAGTCGAACACTTATGAACTAAAGCGGTTATTATGCATTTGTAAGTTAATTGGCGATTACAAGCTTTGCTCGATTAGGTGGTTAGTTGATTGAGAAAGTTGTATTTAAGCTGAATTGGTGTAGAGAAACATTAGTTGATTCAATAATTCAAGAATGAAATCTATTCTTGTTTTCCAATTTTCCCTCATGTTCTTGCTTTTGATTTAATGTTCATCTTCTTGATTAGATTATGTAATCTTTCGTTTTCTTTAGTTTTCATCACACTTACTGCGCGGTCCAACAAAATCACACACTAAACTCAAGAAAAATCACGGGCCCCGTTATTATTTCAAAAACTTGGTCAGAAATGATACCGTCAATCCAACAATATGGTGCTGAATCTCTTTTCTTTCTTTTGGGTAAGGAACCGTGCTATTTATGCTCAATATGACAAGTTATTTCAACTCATAATAACAATGTTCTAGATTTGTAGTAGAATGGATATGGAGTGGGGGGAAAGGAAAGGTCTTATTGATCTAAATGCAAAAAATAAAACTTCATCTTGAGGATTTATGTGTAGGGTTTATGCTGTTTGGTTTGGTTGGGTTTAGCTCTAGCGTTTATGTGGGTTTAGCTCATATGTTGAATCAAAATAACACAATGTGTTGAATATAGCGGCATCAATAAAAAAGTAATCATTTCTTTATATCGCACCCATAGAGGCAAGTCAATGTCAATGGTATCAAAATTTAAATTTGATACATATGAGCGATGTTGATTTGGTATCAAATTTTCATCTCAACGACAAAGTATTAAACTTTGAATTTGATACCCACAAACAATATCTCTCAACCCAAAGTATCAAATTTAGTAGTATCCTTTTTTAATATTCATTACGATTAAATTTATGAATGTCTCAATAATATAAAAAATATTGTCGTATTAGTTAACGCATTTTTTATCTAATAATAATTTTAGAAAATTATATACAATAAGTAACATAAAACCCAATTTACGATAATAAATTAAGTGACTAGTCAATGCATATGTAATCGTGCCATGATTTGCTAGAAATAATGCGGATATGATTTTTTAATTACCATCATAAACTTGTGAATGGATCAATCCATGCGTGGCATGTTTTGAATTGTGAGATATATTAAGGATATGATATTTTCAAACCCATCGCCAAATGGCTTGTTGTAGTTAGTCGAGAAAGATTACGGATGTGATGTGTCAATCCACCACAAAGAAGTTATCAAATGATCTTGACACTTGCCATGCCATCATTAAGTCGAAGCGATTACGGATAAGATTTTCATATCAAATTATCATATCATATATATAAAAGGTAATTACATCATTTCTTCACACTATTTCAATTATCAAGAAATTCTTTCAACCATTCAATTGATATTTCCCTATTGTATTGCAATGAATAGATTTCTAAAATTGGTAATGAAAATGATCGTTAAGGTTGTAAGCGCCCTTGAAGAAGATGGTGTGATGATGGGAATGTTCAATACACAACAAGAAGATGAAGATGGAAGATCATCCCGATGGGGTGGTTACATTCCGACCGCTTGGTACATACTCCGTCATAGAGGGGAGTCACATGTACTATTGCATGAACAATACTTATGAGATCCTGTATGTACCGCCAAATATGTTTAGCTCTCGATTTAGAATGCATAGGCCTCTGTCACGAGTGGATCATGCGTGATGTTTCAAACCATAATAACTATTTTATCTAGAGAGATGATGCCGTCGGCCGACCCAGATTCTCGCAGCGCAAAGGTGTTATGTGCTATATAAGGCAACTAGCATCGACACGATTTGCGAGATCTTTTTGATGACACTTGGGCCATAGCTAAGTCAACGAGCATTGAGATATTGAAGAAGTTCACTCGATCTATATATGAGATATATGGAGAAAGTATTTGTGTAAATCTAACGAGGAGACTTGCACGGTTGTTGGCTAAAGCCGAAGAAAAGAGGTTTCAGGGATGATAGGTAGACTCGATTGTATGCCTTTGGCGGTGGAATGCATGTACAAAAGGATGGGAAGGCAGTTTACGGATATAAAGGATCGCAACAAAAATTCTTGGCGATTTCATCTTATGATACTGGATCGGCATGCATTCTTTGGACTCCGGGATCTTTGAATGATCAAAATGTCTAAGCGAAGTCTCGTTGTTTGATGATGTATGTTTGGGTAAAGTCAGAAGTTCACAATGTGGTTAAAGAAAGACATTATAGTCATGGCTATTATTTAGTTGATTGCATATATACTGAGGTGGGCCCTTTTGTGAAGACAATATCTAATCCGGTACTCGGCAACAATATTTCGCCCGGATGCAAGAGGCATTTTGTAAAGACATAGAGAGGCTTCGGGATCTTGCAAGCACGTTGGGCCATTGTTCGAGGCTTTGCCTGCGTGGAGTGGGACAGAGAGGATCTTTTACTATATAATGATGGCTTGTGTAATATAGCACAACATGGTAGTGGAAGATGAGCGAAAAAATGAAATGGTTTCTATTGACCTAAATGAGACACTACAGCGTCCAACTAAGGCACAAATTTATGATAGATCACTACGATGGAAGCGGATGTGCAGCGATGGAATAAGTGATTTGTGAGGTTCATGGATAGGTATCGAGAGGTTAAAATGTAAGTTATTTGAAAAGCCTAAAGCGTGATGCAGTGCAGCACTTACGGAAGAAGAATATGTGGGAGGATGAGTAAAGGGAAGAAGCGGTTTCAATAATTGGCGAATTTCTCATATATGAAATAATATATTGTTGTGTTGTGTTTCCTTTTCTTTTATTACGTTGCTCTAGTGTCTCTATTTTTCCAATTAATGTATTATCTTGTTTGTGTTTTATTTTTATTTTCACATCGTTTTCCAATTACAATTGTATCGGTAACCCTTTGAATAAGCTGGATCGACAACGAAATACAAACAACATTTATTTCATCACACAAACACACATAATTTAAAGTGAGCATATTACCAGCGAAAAAGAGAGTGAACACACAACTAAATTTAAAACCAAACAACCAATTGAAAGTAAAACTAAATGCAAGCTTCATTATTCAAGGATAATTCAAGTCATAATCTATCCAATCGGTCTCGTTGGCGACGGATAAAGATTCTAACCGTGCTCGAATTAAATCGAGAGGTGGTGGAGTTGGGCATGCATCGACCATTTCACGATCCATTATAACTTTATGTTTCATTTCCCAAATTTTTTTCTTATTTGGGGTGAATATGTTTGGATTCAACTGCATCGTACGCATATCTTCGGCATATTTTCTTTCAGCTTCAACACGTTGCAGAGCAACTACGGCACGTTGCTCAATAGCTTCAGCTAATGCCAACTCTTTTGCCCTATCAATTGCATGTTGAGCATCTCTAGATTTTGCATAGACCATATATTCGTCCATTTTTTGTTAGACCCCGTGCGCAATTAAAATAAATAAACGAAAATTAAATCAACAATTTTATTTAATATATTTAAATGACTATATTACAATAGTAATTGAAATAAAATACGATGCAATACAAAACCGAGGCGAGTCAAAACTACATCCTTAAGACAATTTTGGCCCGGTATGTACACAGTTGTTACCAATTGTCTCCCGGGATAACTTCGGTTATACTGTTCAAGTAGAGATACTTGGACTTGAACCACACGAACTTTCACAATGCCGGAATCTCTTCGACTTCGTGAATGGACTCGAAATGAGCAGGCGTATACATGCTCATAAGCAGTGAACACCACAATGAATAGAGCTCGAAAAAATTTGCAAAACTACGAGGACTCGAAGTACTAATTTGTATGTGTATGATGCAATTTACGAACTCTCTATTTTCTCCATACATTTGAGGATGTTTATATAGTGGACCATATTGTGAAACTCATGCCTTTCCATTTCTGAATTAATGCTCAAGCATCCATGGAATTAAATTATGCATTCATGGTTGAATATTAGCGAAAATGATTGACTCCTCCACTCATTAATTGATTTGCTTCAATTCTCGGCATTGAAGCTGCTTTAAATTCGAGCTACAGGTGAGCTCTTGTGTTGGACAACCGATCAGTGAGCTTATTGAATATAGCTCATTACAGAATGTGTATTGATATGGGCCAAGTCAATAGACTTTTGTATAAAAAGTTTAATCTTGTCTGGGCCTGGGCCCCGAGCCCATTCCCCAAAGCCAAAGCCAAAGCCCGAGTCGCGGTCAGCGGTCTCGAGGCGGCGGCGGCGTGTGCAGCGATGTGGCCATTTTAGCGAGAACACGACCGCTAAAACCAACCCCGCTATCTCTCGCTTCTTACAGGAGCTTATACTACATACAACATTCTTCCCACATATATACTAGGAATTGATCCTCTCAACTCTAATGTAATTTTCTTTATTTAGTTGAATACTCTTCAACTTTTACTTCCAACATTAGCTCTTTCAACCACCCGACTTTAAGCGTTAATTTCTCATTCACTCGTTATCGAATTGAATGATTCCAAATCTGAATTCATCAAGAATATATCAATTAAACACAAAGTCACGAGAATAAAATGATTATAAAATCATTTTTAATTCATTTTAATTCAATTCATCTATATCTCCAACATTTTTTTGCACACTCCAAATGTTTTGGTGCTTTTTGATTTCGTTACGATTGGCCTAGTTGATGAGCTAGGTCCGCTTTCGAATGCGGTGTGTCGTCATCCTCAAGATTCTTTGGACCTTCACTTTGTGGAGGATTTTGATATTTTTGCTCATGTTTGGTATAGCCTAACAATGAGATAGCTTAAAAGCATTTACGGTATCCAAGTGGAAATAGGAATCGAAATAAAAAGTGCCTAAAATGAATATAATAATAATTAGTTAACCCACACAAAAAATTAAACTCAAAGCGTTAATCCTTTTTCTTGAAACAACTACAATCAATTAAACTATGTTCCATTTTGAGGAAGTGCTACTCCAACTATAGTTATTCATATATATCAAAAATAAAGATCAATATTTCTATCATTTTATGACTAGGACACAAAAATTAATTTATTCATGCGTTCAAGATATAATAGTTTCAACAATATGTTATCATAAAAATAATTAGCATTAATTAATGGATAAAATGGTTACCACGTCAAGTGTTGTTTCCTCCACTTGATCGAGCAAGTTAGCCCTCTCTAAAAGCGGCACCAAAAGCCATACACTCTTTGTTGATTTTTTCCATCGTGTAGAAACAACTTTTTGTGTCCTGTAAATTCCTTGATCGGCCGATTCAATTGAATTGTTCTTGAATTTTAGCCCACATTAATATATTGTTGTCTCTTTTTGGTTAATCCCGAACTCAAAGTCGCTGCGATCATTAACCTTGCAAGGAAAAGGCCTCGTCTTCACCAACTTTCCGACCCTCGGGTCTTCATTTAGTGACATCTTGGAAAACTAAGGTAATTAAAATATTGAGAATGAAAATGATTTAAAAAAATAAAAATAAAATAAAATAAAATAAAATCAGAAAGAAGTGATGAAGAATTGTAGTATATATATGAAATGAATGAAATATGTATTTATATAGACTCTGAAAATAATTCACTCTTGGTTTTTTATCATTTTATTTTTCAATTATTTGTCAAGGTGGAATATGGATTGAATTTGTCACTATCTTTGAAAATTCTGAGAATATAATGTCAAATTCATGGAGACAAACCCGTATGTGCTATCTTTCTTGCTACTTTTGGAAGGTAAAATACCACCACTTTAGCGTGTATGTTCGGATGAGGGGTATTGGGTGTGGTCTCAAATTTGAGACCTCAGTGATCTGGTGATCAATTTTGATCACAGCCATTTTTTATTGGAGATGTTAATCGGCCCGAATAGGTATCAATTTTGATTTTAATCTGTGGTGGAAGTTAGACTGCAGCTTAGTTGTACTTATTAACCACCTAGCCCAATTTTTCCCTGATTTTCTATTTCTTATATCTATTATGTGACTTAATAAATGATTTATTTTTAATTATTAGTGTATATCATTAATGTGGTGTAACATTATGTGTCATTACACATAATAAGTCTACATACATTATGTGTAATATTTATCGTGTGCCTTGTGTTTTCCCTTCATTATTTGTCCATTATAAATTTTCAAAATAAATAGCTTTAATGACTACTCGATCATATTAATTAATCATACATTTATAGTATGCACACTAATGGTAAATTTGTTGAAGAAGATTGGTTGTAAAATAAAGTAAATACATTTAGATCTTTAATTTTCATTCATTCATTTCACATATTATCTAAATTTGTTGAAGAAGATTGGTTGTGTGTGTGAGAGGGCAGAAATAAATTTATTCATTTAAGTGTGTTATCGATCTTTTTAACTTTTATTCTTCGTCTACATAACCATCTCATATCAATCCAAATAGAAAAATGATTAAAGCGCGATTCGCCGTCACTGGCCTATCAAGTATAGAAGGTGGATTTGTGGATAAAATTTTCGTGTTATTCTTTTCTTTTAAGTCTTTAAAATATATGATTATAAAGTGTTGTGTGGATGAATTACATCTTTAAATCATTACTATCAAACAAATAACATCATCACACATAAAATAATCATAAAACAAATATATTTATGAAAAATCTTTTCATGTAGACCGTATGTCATCAAAGAGAGAGAAAAGCAAATGGACCACGTGCTTTGATCAACAGTATCATGCAAAACGACAAAACCAAGAGCATTGTATCACAGTATCGTACAATTGCATGCACGGAAGCTAAGAGCAGCCATAATAAGGCTTGTTTAGAATTGCTTACTTTTGTTAAGATAGAGTAATCTATTAACTAAATAAAAAATAATAGGAGCAAAGTAGGGTTTTTTTTTTTTTTTTTGAAAGATTATCTATCTCATTATCTAGTTTTAGATAGTGAATTTAGATGATATTCTCTTTGAAAACCGTCTGGCCTTTTTATCTTTGAGCTTTATAAAAATTAATAGTATTTTAATCGATAGATTTAAAATATTCTTGGCAATTCTGACGTCGCGTCAGCATGATAATTATCTCTCTGATCATTACATATTTATCTTGCTTATCTTTCATGCGTCAGTGGCGTATTTATCAATGAGCTTATCTATGATTCACAATTCTTTCTGCTCTGTACAATGGATATTTGATATTGAAAGAATAATATTCTCCATAATAATTTCATTACTTTGTGTGTCAATATATACGAAATACAAATTATTAATTACTAGCTAATATTTAGGCTAAGGACTAGGAATGAATATATTCACAATTATTACAACATTTATTAGCCTATATTCTGGCTATTACACCTCCTCACGATCGAGCGGGAGGACCACGGATACTAAGGCTGTTCGGAAATCCTCAAATAAGACAAGTGGCGATCCGCTTGGTAAAAATATCTGCGATTTGATACGGGTGGGGACATGATGGACCACGAACTTCCCGTGTGCAACCTTTTCTCGAACAAAATGAATATTCATCTCGATATGTTTGGTGCGTTGGTGTTGTCTGGGATTCCCGGAGAGATAAATGGCGCTCACATTGTCTGATAGGCGATAGTAGCCTTACGAACCGGACAAGCGGAGTTCTAAAAGTATATTTCAAAGCCAACATGATTACGACACCACGTTAGCGCGACCCCTTGTATTCGGCCTCCGCCTTTGGGCCGAGAAAGGTAGGTTGGCGTTTGGGCGACCAGGAAATCAAATTGTCGCCCAAAAACACACGATGTCGGACGTAGAATGGCGAGTATTGGGACACCCTCCCGATCGACATCGATATAAGAAACTAGATCGGTGGCGGAGGAGGAATAAAGATGTAAATCAAATGAAAGTGCCATGAACATGCGAATGATGCGGCGAGAGCTGCATGTTCAACCCGTGGAGTCGTGCATGTTGAGGCACACTATTGCACCCGCATAAGTAATATAATGCCGTGTAAACATAAGATATTGTAAGCGCACCTACAAGGCTGCGATAATGTGTCGGATCCTCGAAAGAGCACCAGGCCCGACCGTAAGCTTAGGCTTAGTATCAGCGGTGTAAGAGGCGGCGTGCGAGGATGTCATACCAGCAGCGCTCAATGATCTCGACATCATACTTTCATTGAGATAAAAACAACCCGCCTATATGGCGAGTCACCCGAATGCCCAAAAAATAATGCAATGGTCCCAAATCCGCCATTGCAAACTCGAGCTAAAGCGAGACATGATAGTCGTGCGGAGGGCCTCGGAAGGGCCGCGATCAAGATGATATCATCAACATAGAGTAACAAGTAGGCGGATCGGTGCCATCTTGATAAATAAATATAGACTTATCCGGACTTGCTATAGGTTAATCAATAAGAGTCATAAAATCCATAAAGCGCTTGAACCAGGCCGAGGGCTGCTTGACCCATATAACGACTTACGTTATAAGCATACATAATCGAGGATGTGTGTAATTGTGAAACCCATAGGTTGATGCATATATACAACCTCGTTCGACTCACCATGTAAGAAAGCATTTTCACGTCCAATTGATATCGCTTGATTGTGGGAAAGAGATAGAATGAGGACCGTCCGAATAAATGGCGGGCTTGCTTGTGCCGGACTAAGCGTCTCGCCACAATCAGCGCCAACTTTGTTGAGTTTTACCATCACTATAAGTCGAGGCTTTATGCGCTCAAAAGAACGTCAGTTTTTCATTATGAGTAAAAATACACATGGACCGTATAACATTAATATCGAGGGGCGGGGCACCAAATCCACGTCTTATTTTAATAAAGGCATTAAATTCAATGATCATAGACATTTTCCAATTCGGGTCACGAAGAGGCCAGCAGAGTGCAGGAAGAGAGGACTTGAAACCGTATCAATATCGGGCTGTTGAGCGTGCCGGATTGGGCTAAATATGCCACGTTGACTATGGGTGACCGGCACAGTAAGAGGTTGTGGGGCGAGGCTGAAAATTGGAGGTTGTTGAGGTGATGTAGGGGGGGGAGGCGGGTTGTGATAGTCTTTGGTGGGGAGATGATAACGAGGATGGAAATTTGGGAGGGTGGCATGTTGAAGGTGCTGGATAATGTAAGGGTCAAGCCCATTATCCAAAAAATCATAAGAATCCTTAGGCGGTGTATGCAGTGTAGCGAACGGAAATTTTGTTTCATCAAATTGGACATGCCGACATGTGATGATCTTATGACTCGATAAATCGTAACACTTATAACCACGGTGATCGATGGGTATCCCAAAAAACACAAAGAGTAGAAAGCAGGCTGGAGCTTATGTATCGTGGTAGATGGGAACAACGGATAACACAAACACCCGAAAACTTCGAAGAAGCGAATATGAGGATCTTTTGGTACAAAATTTTCAGCGGAGGCTCGTTGTTTAATAAAGGACTAGGAAGTATATTGTGGAGGTAGGTAGCCATTTGTAAAGCATGAGGCCAAAGGAAGAAGTCACGAGGCATGTAAAGCAAGGTTAGCATGATATTATTAATGGACGGATTTTTCTTTACTGCTTTGCCATTTGGGATGGCGTATGAGGACCACGAAAAGCGAAGCGAAATTCCATGAGATGCACAAAATTCCCAAAAGCGATTATTATCAAATTCACCTCCATTATCACATTGTATAGTTTTAATATTTATTTTGGTGAGTCACGAGCGTGGTTGGTGAGCATGGTAAAAATAGGTAAAACTTGGGATTTTTGGCTATCGGAAATGTCCACAAAATTTCAAAAATAATCCAAAAATAGAACATAATATCGATCCCTGAGCGAACTTAAGGCGGGAGGCGTCCATAGGTAAGCTATGAATAATATCAAAAGGAAACATAGTCTTAGTAGAGGAAGAAGCAAGCGGAAATTTAATATGTTTTCCCAAAACACAAGATTGACGAGTAGTCCGTGAAATAGGAGTACAATCAAGCACTTTATTACAACAAAGAGAATTAAAAATAGAACCACCGGGTGACCAGGCAATCATGCCAAGCAGTTGGCGTGATTAAAGCCGAAGGAGGAGATTGGTTATTTAGTGCAGTGGTGGTGATGATGGGATAGAGTCACTGAACTATCACATCTAATTATATCGTCCCGTCTGTATATCATGCAGAAAAACCAAGCGGGTCAAACATCACATACATTATTATCCGTAGTAAACTTCTAACGGACACTAAGTTTTGATGATATCGGCGCATGAAGAACATTATTTAAGGATAATGGTGGGTTGGGAGGGGACAAAGAGGTATGACCACAACCAAGAATTAGAATCGACTGACTGCTACCGACCGTAATTCTATTATTTTTGGCAAAATTAAAATAGGACAAGAGATTACCTTATGCCGACGTCATGTGCGACGTAGCCCCGGTGCCCATATACCAATTCAGGTCCGGTGGAGAGAGGGACATCGTATGCATTGCGGATTCAATATCCGTCAGAGTCTATGGAGCTGCGGCGGCGTAAGCTTGCTGAGCTGCGGCGGCTTAAGCATGTTGTGGTTGCTGCGGCCTCGGACCAAGGAGCCCAGATTGCGGTTGTCCAGCAGGGCGAGTCCACAGTTGAGTGAGTTATGGACATGGCGGCATGGACCAATGAGTAGGCTGGTAAGCCCACTAAGAAAAATTTGTGGCCGCCATTTGTCGAGATGGGCTAGCGGCGCGGCGTCTTGTCCATCGTGGATTATCCTCACCCCGTGATTGTTACGCGACCTCCGCCCTTTGCTGATTATTGCGACCCGTATCACCTCACCACAATTTTATTCATTGGCGATTATTATTATTTGATTTCTCCTTGGCGGCCATTATTGGAGCTTTGAGTTTGGGAGGGATGAGAGGAGACCCATCCTCCGTTGCAACAAGAAGCGTAGATGAGGAATCTTGCTTAACCCGTTCGATGGGTTGTCTCCTCAGCGAGTTTCGATCGAGCCATAGAAAACGAGGGGAGGGTTTTCTTATTCTGCATTACCATCACGAAGTTTGAATATTGCTCAGTCATTCTCTGCAGCATCTTCAATACCAGTCCATGACCAGTGACGGGCGACCCGACGTTTTGGAGTTGATCCGCCAAGCTTTTGGCCGATTACATTAACCATTGGTGGAAGAAAAATCCGTCGGCGATGTATTTGTGAACTCTTTGCTCAAATACATAGCCACTAAATTCTTGTTGTCATGAAACAATTCGACAACCCGATCGCGTGGCGGTGAATCAGCGTCCACAAGAATTGAGGTTAAGATGTCGCTTGGAGGCGAGGCATAAATCCATTTGAGCTGCGACATCAAGCGCTTCGAGAGAGGAGATTTTACGCCTTGGCTTTTTCATATTTCTCCTTCTCGGTTGCATCGGTAGGAGGAATTATGTGATCAAACGTCATGAACCCTAGCTTGGACCTTAAAAAGGCGGACCATGAGTAATCTTGACGGATTCCAAATCAATGTGATGGGAAGAAGAGACTTCACATTGGTAATGGATAAAGCGGGATGAAATTTTGTTGTGTCTAGCATGGTGGAAGCACAACCGGAGAAAACGAAGAAAAGAAGCGAGAGGCGGCGGACAAAGGTGGTTGTAGAGCGTTGGTTTTAGACCGTAAAAAGGCATCACTGTCGTTTTTTACTAAACCACACTCCAAACAGCATCGTTTTTAGTTAGATTACACTTTTTTAACACTTTAAAATATCATTCACTCCAATAAGCACACTTAATAAACCACTCCAAAATCATTTTTTCATTAAACACCAATTTATTTTCCCTCCACCTACCTTAAATTATTCCACCATAATTCAAATAAAATATTTTATATTTTGGATTACAAAATATTTTATATTTACAACGTGAAAAATCATTTTGCCTTTTTTTGTTGTTGTTGTTGTTTTTTTTTATAGTAATAATTATCATCACCATAAATAAATTTTCATGAAAGAAATAGTACTCAAATGAAAGAAATTGATACATAAAAAAATAGTTGAGATAAAAAAGAGTAGAGATGAGAGAATGAATGATTTGTGGTATTTTTTTTACTCTAAAAGCAACTCCAAATCACAAGTGAGGCTTCAAGGAATTTGGAGGAAGTGTATCTTTTCAGTATTCTTGTGATAATAAAGTGGATAAAGTTTCTTTTAAAAAGGCTTTGGAGTGTTGAATCCAGAGCCCATTGGAGACAGCCTAACCCCTAGTCTCGTGATACCATGAAAGAATAATATTCTCCGTAATCATTTCATTATCTTGTGTGTCCAATATATACGAAATACAAATCATTAATTACTAGCTAATATTTAGGCTAAGGACTAGGAATGAATATATTCACAATTATTACAATATTTATTAGCCTATATTACGCTATTAGATATGAATAACGCAAAATCTAATGAAATAAGTCACACTAATACCCACGAATGTCTTGTCAGTTCCACCTGGCATCATTTTAAAAAAAACCCAGCCGACGATTTTCTTTGGGGTCTATCGGTACACATTTTTTATTCTTGTGGCATTATTTTCGGTATCAAAAAAAAATTATTTCGGCATCGGTGATTTTTAATAAATGGGCGTCGGTGCCTTTGGGGTTCGCTTGTTGAACACCAGCGCCGATGTCGCTGGCGTTGGTGTTCAATAAAAACAGTGATGACCCGCGTTCAGCTTTATAAAAGTGTTATAATTTATAAAGCGTCGATCCACGACTTTATTGGTGTTCTTTGTTGAACACGGCATCGATGTTCCCTGGCGTTGGTGATCAACAAAGAACACCGATGGCTTGCGGCGTTTTTCCTCGAAAAATAATCGAAAAATGAGTGTCGATAGTAAAGGGTGTGCCAAAAGAAGCCAACTTTTTTTTTTCGAGAATAGTCCCCACTAGTTTTATTCTACGAAAAATTACGGAAATATCCACCTTTCTCCTTCGAATTAAGCATTAATACATGTTCAATATTTTAGTTGTATTAAGGACAAAACTTTTTGATGTGGACTGTTTTGCCCTTCATTTATGTTTGCTCTTCAATTCTCGACTTCATTGTTCCATTCTTACTCCGATCATTAATTGCGGCACATTTATTGCTCTCTCATTGAATTCCGACTCGAATTTCATATTTCCGGCACATTTATTGCGTTTCTTCTCTGATTTTCGAGTCAAATTGATCTTTACGTCGAGCCTGTTTTGGTTGTTTTGAATCTGTTGTTCTGCGTTTTTTTTTGCATTGGAATCAAATCACATTGCCTTTTTAGCTTGTTATTGCATTTGGATTATGTTTTCAGATGTATTCTGAGATTAATTTTCATTGGAATCGCATCCTTTCTCAATTGATGTCAATTGTTGCAAATTAATGACTCAATTCTTTGTGAATTCTATATGAATTCATTGTTATTTGAATCTAGAAGCTTGATTAAGCCGTTCGATTGAATTTAATCTTTGGTGAAATTTTGAAGTATAGTTAGTTTGAAATTGAATTTTTGTTTAAGTTGTTTTGCTTCTTTTGAATATGTTTTTCTTCATTTTTTTTGCATTGGCATGGAATCACATTTCATTTTTAGTCATCCTTGCTCAATTGTTGTCACTTGTTCTTTGTGAATTCTTTATCGATTTCATTATTATTTGATTGTAGAAGCCTGATGTCTTATGACAGAAGGATTAACTCAATAACAGTAACACAGTATCAGTAACACAATATCATTGGCAATGACTTATTTGTTTAGTGTTAGGTGTAAATTTTTACATGTGTTCCTTTGCAGATTTTGTCAGGATGCTGGTTTTCCTTTTGCTTGGGTTGTGAAAGAGCGTCATCTACATTGCTAACTTGGTTGATTCTCTGCATTAAACTTAGCGATGACTTTGAGTTTGTGTTAGTTTTAATCTTATGGATTTCATGTTGATGTGTTTATTTACATTTGCTTATTTATTTCATGTTGTTCTTGCGAGATAAGAGAAGTTTAATTGCATCATGGACTCTTGCTATTTGTCGAAATTGATGACAATCTATTGCATATCATGGATCAATCTAAGCGATTGAATGTTGTTAGCTCGGCCGCTTTTGTTTATGAGGTTCATTCTTCACGAGTGCTTGATCAATTTGATGGATCGCATCTGCTCTTGCTCTCTTTGGCAAATATTTGGTTATCCATGTGGTCATGGATTTCTTTCTTTATCATGAGGATATCAAGATTATAAGATCACGGTCGTTGATGTTTGACACTCGACGAACGACCGTATGTATATTATTCAATGATATGATTATATTTACACGGTAACCGTTTTACATGAAAGGTAGTAGTCATTGCATTTGACTCTTCCGATGATTGGGAGTCACGGTGTGTTCTGCAAACGCTATCATGTGGTGGGTTAGAGTGCGGAGGAATTTTCATAATTTGCACTTTTTGTGTCTACGGCCAACATATTGAAGCCTATCGAATTCATGCACACATAAGAACATATATAGCGATTAAAATGCGGTTATAGCGATAACCAAATAAGGAAAGTTTTATCTCGACTATAAAGTGTTATAGTAGTAAATTAATATGGTGGTATTTATTTATTATGAATAAATATAATACAAGATATTAATTATATTGATTAATTAAATATATATATTTACATATGTATATGGTGCGCATGAATGTATATGTGATATACGTGAGTGCAAGTTGATTAATCACATTGTTATATTATGTTAAGATTTGGATATTAATATATATATATATATATATATATATATATATATATATATATATAGATTTATATGTGTAATATATATATGTGATATATACACATATGTAAATTGATTTATAGTAATATAATAAAGATATATTCAATATTGGATATTAACAATATATATTTTGAAAAATATTTAATATAAGATATTGAATATTAATGAAATAAATCTAGAATATCTATTTTCCTTATTTTATTTGAAAAATGTATTCTTTCTCCTCTAATCATTAGGAAGCTTATCACAATCAGATTTTGGAATAGCATATGGCGTCCCTCTCCCTATAAAAGGGGATTGGTGTCAAGCTCTTTTGTACATCACAATTAGAAGAGCTCTAATTTACTAGAAAATTGAGAGCTTCCTAGAGATAGTTTTTGAGAGAGAGAAAAAGTCGGTCTAGCAACCGAGTTTTTCTGGTAGCAATCCATGATGGGATTTAGTGGAAGTGTTCGTGTCGATCACGGTAGAGGCGAGCGGCAGGCGACTCCGTGCATCGCTACTCTCCTTAGGCGGTCAAAGCGTCGATCTTTTAGATCAAGCAAGTTAACCGCCGTCTACTAACTTGTTTTGTTTGTTGCTTAAACGAAGTCGATCCTGGTTAAAAGAAAATAAAATTTTGAATTCTGCTGCGTTCGCGTAGATTTCCCTAACGATGGTAGTGAGGAAGCGAGCTTCAAACTTAAGCAATAAGCATGTTAATTTGAATAGTTAATTTTATCGTTTAAATCACGTAATGAAAAGTTGAAAGATTTTCGATTCGCAAAATGATACACGAAAAGAAAGAAAAAAAATTGGGGTCGACCCACCTCCGGCGGTAAGTGCGCGCGTGGCAGATCATTTGACCGGTCAAGGTCTTTGGATCTCAAAATTTTTGTTTGGTGTATTTATGGTTCAATATGGTTCATAGTTGTGATTGATATCTCTTTGTTTAGTTGGTGTCATGTGACTAACTTATGGTTCAAATAGTTTGGACCATTGGGATGTCACATGGCAAATAGCATAGGCCTAGGCCCCTTTCAAAATTTTGATGTTGGAAAGGGCCAAGGTTGATGCCTTTTTGTTTTGGAAACCAAAAGCATCCATTTTCATTTGAAATCAAAAGGAAAGAAACTAAAGAGGCCTAATTTTAATTTTGATTTATTTGTAGAATAGTTCTAATTATTTAAAATTAAAATTGAAATCATTTAAAATTAATCGTTAACTTTATTTCGATTAAAATCATTTAATTAATTAAATGTTAATTAGTTAATTGATTGGATAAAATTATTTGATTGATTAACCGTTAATCAATTAATTAAGGCATAAGTAGTTAAATTTTAATTTGTCTTTTTCATAAGATATTATTGTATAAATTAGATGTGTAGATATAATATGATTATATGGACCAGATTAATCGTGGATTTCGAGCCGATAGGATAGATGTGAATGATTTAAATTTTTACGTGGGTTTAAAAATTGTCTGAGGTACGTTATGTAGAGCGTGACCTAGTTTATTTTACTGCATTATCACATTTCGTCGGCTCCCCGTATCGGCGGGTGTATTTATTTTATATGATAAAATTTATGTAATAAGAATGAAGCGGAAGATGGAGACCAAAGAAAGAAGAAATAAAGATCCCGTTGGAAAATGGCGCATTAAAAGATCTATTGGCGGTCGCATCTACCTTTAGCTTGTGATATGCGGTTTTGTCGGTTTGTATTGAAACACTTTTATGAAAAGTCCATGATCATACCGGTTACTTTACGAATTTATTTATTTTGTGCTTGTATTTATTTTATATAATACGATAGATGCATAACTAAAGCACGATCTAGATAAATGTGTAGGATGAATGTCTATAGAGATAGATTTACATGATGAGACCATAATTAAATTAATTAAGAGAATTAATTCAAAATTAATTAAGTGAATTAATTTAAAATTACTCCCACACCAAAAATCGAGTTATAATATGTCTCCCGATATTATAGTAGCGGTGAAGAGCCATTGTTCGGATCAAATGATCGTACAGGGTATATCATCGTTATCGAGATATGATCATTATGAGATCACATGAATATTTGGGTTACGACTCGACTAAGAATCTTGCGGTGATTGACCCTCGTCAGGACTGTCTGATTTTAGAGACAAGGGGTTGACTATCACATAAGATGTGAATTGTCAAAGATTTGACGAGTCAACCAATGGAAGCCGCATGAGATGCGACCGGTAAGTGTACCCACCTTTCAAAATTGACCCGGTCGATCGGCCCTCATCGGGGATCGAGTTAACTAGATTGAATTCCATCCACTATAGAATTAATTAAACTTCTTGAAATTCAATTGTGAGTAGTTGACTAGTGGGAGCAAAATCATAAACCAAAAGACCATTTTTAATTTTGCGTGTATAAACGACAACACTATTTTGTCTTTATTTTGTAGATTTAGAAAACTTAATTTCTATGTTTTTATTCTCGATTGTTAAAACCAAATTTATGACTGTTACCTTTTGAGAAACGTTCTCAAGTATGGTTAAGTAACTTTAATCCCTTTAAAATAGGCAATGACACGAGAAACCCGGTTATAGTAGTTAGAGACAAAGAGACTACATATTTGATGGAGTGCTCAAGACTTTAATTATTAATTAGAGCGGAAGGTCATGATATGATTAAATCACTTGAAATAAGTTTCAGCGAATTAATCATGCATGGGATAAGATCAATATGATCATTATGTCATACGATGACAATTAATTCAAGCGTTGGATAAGAATGGCGCATCAAATTTTGGAAAGGTGGTTTTAAATTGTAAGATTTAAGTATTGGCGTAATTCTTTAATCATTGCTTAAAGGTTAATTAAATAGTCAATGTTTTGAATACGATTCAAAAATTTAAATAAACTATTTAATAAACTTTAGATTTTCTTTATGAAAAAAATTAATGTTAGGAACATTTTATTATGTTTTGATGATGGCCATACTATTTGTTATAGCAAGCACTGAAATAAGTTAGAATTCTCTGTATAAGTCTTTACTTAGAGTCGACATGTTGTATAAGTTGAGTCGAGACAAGTATTGTACTAGTTGGTAGGGCGGCAAAGTGAAAGCAGACATTCGGCGAGTGAAGCCCGACCAAGCACCAGTGAGAGATCTGAGAGAAGGATTATGATCGACTTATAACCAAGGAAGTGCTGTGATGACCTTGGATAAGTCTAAGTTATGTCTCAAGTGATGAAACTCAATATTCCAATATGGGTGTGCCAGATCTCACCCAAATCAAGGATCGGTGAAGTATAAAGATTCTCCTGAAACTAAAGCAAAGAAGAAAGCATTGAATCGGTGAGTAGTACATTTGTCGGCAAAGAGAAAACAAAAGCGAAGAAAGAACTAGCGGCTAAGTCGGAAGGCTCACTCACCGTTCTCTGAGACGGTGAAGAGACACTTACAAGATCGATTTAATATACATTGAAGATTATTGAGATCATGCATTAAATGCACAATCATTGAAGGATCAATCAAGGGCCGGATTTTACGCTATACATTTGAAAGAAGAATCCGATCCTTTGAAATCAAGGAGAATACAATTAAGGGGAATCAAGGATAAAATCAAGGATTATTCCCTCATTAATATAGCCAGCAGACGGAATTTCAAAATCAAGGCTATTCAAGGCTATAAATAGAAGGCATTGTGAAAAAGAAAAAAAAAGGAAAAAAGAAAGAAAAGCGGAAACTCTGTCAATTAGAAAAGCCTTCTCTCACGAACTTACAAGGATACATCAGTGATCAACTCAAACATCGAACTACAAAGTCATATTGAGGTGAGATTGATCAAGCAAGTGCGTGAATCACATTCACATCAAGTAAACACAAGTGAATCGGAGGCAATCGAGAAGGAGTTGAAGCTGTGATATTTGTTGAAGGATTTTGATCTCAAGGAAGCGACAAAGGAAGGAAAATTGAATCATTGTTTTTATTGCGGTCAAGGAGTGATAGTCTTGTAGATTGTGAAGCTTGGGAAGCCAAGGACAATCACCTTTGTTGTATCTGTGAAAACAATAGTGAATTCCTCCGATCATCACAGGAGAAGAGTGGATTAAGAGATTACACCACCTGAACCACTATAAGCCTTGTGTCAATTTAATTTCTGCAATTTACTTTCTGACACTTATTTAATTTGTCTACATCATAACACATATACTGTGATTGCCTAAAGCGATTTGAAAACAACATAGTAAGAAGGACTTATCCATTTGCTCAAAAGCTTTTTAAAACACAAGAAAAGTTTTGAAACTCCACTATAGTCATTCCCCCCTCGACTATAGTTTCACCTTCTCTGGGACCAACAATTGGTATCGAGCAAGTTCTAATATCGAGAACTTTGTTGAGATCTAATTTACAGTAACAAAGAGATCACATATTTTCAAAGTAGTTTTCAAATCTGAAGTTTTCATTCTTTGCCATTTTATCTTCAAATTGCCTTGATGGATTCCTCAAACTTCTTGTCAAAAGTACATTTTCAATGTTAATAATTTTGATGAATATAAAATAAGAATGTTATCTCATCTTGCTGACAACTCATGAGGAGATCTTTGGATGTAATCAATAATGGCCCAATCATGATCACTCTTGTGGTAGGCACGAGGAAGCGAGATCAAGAAAGGAGATAGACAAACCCAAGAAAGATTGGACCAAAGATAGCGGGAGAAGAGCAAACCTAGACTTTGTAGCAAAAGATATGATCTTAAAGACTCTACAAGCGACAACATGTTCATGAGAATCAAAGGCGCAAAAGCGACAAAAGGAGATGTGGGACAAACTATCATTGATAAATGAAGGATCACGAAAGCGATAAAAGAAAACAAATTATCTGTTGCAAAATAGAAATTTGAGAACTTTAAAATGAAGGCTGGTGAATCCATTGATCAAATGGACATGATTCTCAAGCATCATCGATGAAGCTACTGTGACTTGGACACACATATCCACAAAAGAAGTATGCTTGAAGATCACGAGAGGACTACGAAAGATGGAAGATCATAACATCGATGTCGGAGGAACAACAAATCTTGCAAGCAGCGACACTCGACAACGATGTCCCGATTGAAAGCTCATGAATTCGAGCTGAGCGGTGAAGATGGTGGTCAGCGAGAGACACACAAAATTCTGCATTAATTGCACCCAAACAAAGTAACTTTGCGAATGCATCGACAAAGATACACAAGAACTAAAAGAACGGTAGCTTTATTAGTTAAGCGTTTTGACATGTTTAAAAGAAGCCATTCAAGGAAATTCAACATCAAACAAAAGTCAAGCTCAAGCAGAGACATGAAGAAGAAAGATGATGAATCTACGGATGCTTCAATTTGCAATAGAGAGGTCACTTCAAGGTGATTGTCACGAAGAAAATGACAAAGATGATGAAAAGAAGAAATTCAAAGCATCACGAAAGAGAAGGGCAGAAGGCACTTAAGGCGAGAATCCGGTAGTGAAAAGCATGAAGAATCATCGATAATGACTCGGATGATAGTGATGAAGAAGGCATTTCGAGAAAATGAAAAGGCATGCCTATGCCTCGTGACCAAGAAGTGGATGAAGACAAAAGTGATAGTTCGAGGACTTGAGGAAACAAGCCTATGTTTAATGGCTAAAGAATCGAGATGGCGAGGTAACATCTAGTTCTTGTTCTTCATCTAATGCATTCACATCTAACCTTTGCACAATCCTACAGTCTACCATTAGATCAATGAGACCTAGTCAAAATCTCATGACTAAATTTGATGAAATTGAAAAGAATCATGAAGTGCGGAAAGGGAATGCAAGGATCTAAGAAAAGAGAATAAGAGGTTAAAGAAAAAGCTGGATAAAACAAAAATTTGAATTAACTAGTAAGGAGACTACTTAAATGATCAACAAAAGCGAGATGACCATACATCATTACCAACAAATCGATTAAGAAGAACTCCTCACCGATAAAGGTAATCTTTGCACCACCAAAAGCACCCGACATACAAACCCTCAAAAGGTTTGGATCAGATCAGTCTTGGCTATAACTTGATCGAGGATGAATGTAGGGATAATAGTCAACACAATTCTAAATTGAGGACCACTAATGGACCAAAATTTAGAAAGGGACATACCATGTCTCCAGCAGATCATCTGTTCAGTGAAGTCAAAATCCCTTTGTAGTGAAACAATGAGACTAAATCCTCATTCCAATCATACAAAAACAACGACCATCCCGAAAGGTAAAAGCGGACTTTTTCCCTCGAGAGGATGATTGGAATGTCACACCTCAAAATACAAGAGAAACCATTCCATAAAATGCATCATGTGATTAAGAAAAATCAATCTAGCTATGTTCTAGACACATGAAGCAAGAAAGGTTTCTATTGCATATTGGAAAGTGAAGAAGGATATAAATGCACCAAAAGGTGGAAAAAAGTATCGAGAATACCTTCTTTAGAAATACTAGAAGCTATTACGCCATGCCTTATACATATGAAGTTGATGACTTCAATTATCCAAAAGAAGATCTTTTGGATACATACTTGGTATGGGAGGCATATTTGCTAACAAATATGGACCCAAGCAGTGTTGGGTACCCAAACTTAATTAATCTGTTTTGTAGGATGTAAAGTACATAGGCGGTGGATGTTCGAGACACATGACGAGGAAACAAGAAATGGATCAACGATTTTAAAGCTTTTGATGGACCCAAAGTCACATTTGGAGGAAAAGAAAACCCTGGCAAGATTAAGGGGAAGGCAAAATACTCAAAAACAATCTAAAGATTCAAAATGTGGCATATGTCAAGGGACTTAACTTCAATCGATGAGCATCAGTCAATTCACGTGACAAAGGCTACAATGTGCACTTCAACAAAGAAGGATGCAAAGTGATTCACAGTCAAACAAACACAGTGCTTCTTGCGGGTAGAAGACAAGACAACATGTATGTGGTGGGTGGAGAAACGACCAAAGCGAAACATGTCTACTTGTCAAGAATAAACAATCAACAAAATTTGGATTTGTACGAGAAGATTAAATCACTGAATTTCAAGACCATCAACAAACTATCAAGGAGCAAGTTAGTTGAAGGCACACTTGAAGATCTCATTCAAGAAAGAGAGTCTATGTGATGCTTGTCGAGAAAGGAAAACAAATAAAAGCTCATTCAAATCAAAGCCTCATCAATCTACAACAAGAGTTCTACATCTGCTGAGATGGACTGTTTGGACCGATCACTCCGGTAAGTGTAAGTGGTAAGAAATATACTCTTGTAGTGGTGGATGACTTCTCAAAATACACCTGGACCATCTTCATGAACAAGAAGAAAGAAACACTCAAGAAGCTACGGACTTCTTGAGAAGACTCAGAATGAAAAGAGCTAAAAATTATCAAAATCGGATCGGATAGAGGCCTTTGAATTTCTAAATGAAATTATGAGAACCTATTGTGAAGAAAATGGAGTACTACATCAACTATCTGCTGGTAGGAACTCCACAACAAAATGGTGTAGCGAAAGAAGAAAAGCAGAACTCTCAAAGAAGCGGTCAGAACAATGATTCTTTGAAGCATGCTTGCCAAAGAGATTTTGGGTGAAGCGACAAACACGACATGCCATACACAAAAGCAGATCAATCATCAACAAACATCATGGAAAAACTCCATATGAATTATAGAATGGTAGAAAACCCAATATCTCATATTTTCATATGTTTGGATCAAAATGCTTTGTCTTGAGCAGGAATCATCTGCATACCTTTGATGAGAGAAGGTGATGAAGCAATCTTCATGGGATACTCGGACACCCGACCAAAGCATTGAGTACTAAATAAAAGAACATTGGTGATTGAAGAATCAATACATGTGGTTTTGATGAACCATATACAAATGGTGAAGATCTTCAAGACCAAGAAGAGAAATTTGCACGAGGCAAATCTATACAAGTGCAACCATACCGACTACTATCTGAATCATCTTTTTGAAAATCAAGAGGAGCCACATATCAATACAACAGGAGAAGCACTGAAATTGAAGTTCATGCTCGGCATGAAGGTATGGAAGCACCAAGTGAAGATCAACTTCAGCAGGACCTAAATTGGCTTAGAGACCATCACGAAGAACAAGTCATTGGAGATATTCACACACGAGTCGAACAAGAAGACAAGCTGGAGCACATGCTAACTTGCTTTCTATCACAAGTGGAACCCAAGACCATAGATGATGCAATCAAGATCTGATTGGATCACGACCATGCAAGAAGAACTAAATGAATTTGAAAGAAATGAAATGCAGGAACTTGTTGTGAGACTGAAATGGCCAACATCATTGGTGCAAAATGGGTATTCGAGGAACAAGATGGATGAGCAAAGAAGCTGTTGTCGAGAAACAAAGCAAAGCTAGTTGCAAAGGATATTCCCAAAGTGAAGGAATAGATTATGATGAAACCTTTGCTCAGTAGCAAGATTGGAAGCAATAAGACTTTTTCTAGCATTTCTTTGCACACAAAGACTTCAAAGTCTATCAAATGGATATCAAAAGTGCATTCTAAGCGGACTTTTGGAAGAAGAAGTTTATGTAGAACAACCTCTGGATTTCAAATCAAAGGAAAAGAAGACAAAGTATACAAACTCAAGAAGGCCCTCATGGCCTCAAGCAGGCACTAGAGCACTGGTATGAAGCTCTTGTCACAATTTACGATCAAGAATGGATTCAACAAAGGAACTATAGACAAGACTCTATTTAAACTAGAGGAAGGGGCAAGCACATTGCTAGTGCAAATCTATGTTGATGACATAATCTTTGGATCGAGAAGATGAAAAGTTGTGTGAGAAATTTGCAAACCTAATGAAGAGCAAATTTAGGATGAGCATGATGGGAGAATTAAACTACTTCCTTGGCCTTCAAGTAAAGCAAATGAAGGATGGCATTTTCATTAGTCAAGCAAAATATACAAGAGATTTGATACACAAGTATGGGATGGACACAAGTGGCACAATGAGACACACCAATGTGTGCGAGTCATACTTGGAAAAGATGAAGGAGGAAAAGATGTTGATCGAGAAAATGTATAGAGGAATTATTGGATCATTATTATACTTAGCGCAAGCGGACCCGATATTGCATTTGCGGTAGGAGTGTGTGCTAGATTTCAAGCTCAACCAAAAGAATCACATCTTACAGCGACTAAAGGATAATCAAATACTTGAAACACACCATCAATGTTGGCATTTGGTACCAAAAGATGGAGGATTTACAGCGATATCATATTCGGACTCGACTATCTTTGGATGCAAAATAGATAGAAAAAGCACCCTCTGGAACATGCCAAATACTAGGAACCGGACTAGTCTCGTGGTTGACCAAAAGCAAAACTCTATATCTACATCAATGGTGAAAGCGAGAATATATAGCGTGGTAGGCATTTGTGCACAAATCTTGTGGATAAGACAACGACTAAGGGACTATGGAGTCGAAGAAAAGCAGTCCCAATCATGTGTGACAACACAAGTGCAATATCTATTACTGAGAAAATCGATGTGCATTCAAGAACAAAGCACATTGATGTAAGACATCATTTTATCGAGAGACCATGTTGAAAAGGAGATGTCATCCTAAAATACATATCCTTTGAAGACCAAGTGGTGACATCTTCACTAAACCACTCAGTTATGAAAGATTTAGTATGTTGAGAACTAAGTTAGGGATGATTGAAATTGACTAAGTATCAACGAGCGGCTAACTAGAGTAATCGGCTAAGTGACTTCATCAACTGGTACAACCTTTGCCGTTACGAGGAGATGTAGCAGGTAAAGGCAGTATCAGCGAGAGATAACTTAAGCGATTGTTAGGAGCAGTTCAATGAAGCGGCTCGATGAAGAACTCATTGACCGGTTAAGTGACGGTGAAGGCACTTCACCGAAATAAAGACTTGGACAAATTCAAAGTGTGAACAAAATCAATTCTAAATACACGTGGAGAATAAGGAAATTATGGAGGATTATTCAGTACACACGTGGCGATCACGTTATGATCATGGAGGTAATTATATTATTTTTTTTTGAATTATAAATTCATCGATTCCTGGGCTCTATCATTACTTGCCTCAAACCACTCCCCCTCTACGCTCGAATATCGCGTTTTTCATACACAAAATCACGTCATTATGTCACTAAATCCTTCCATATTCAAACCACGTTCACACTACCCAAATCACACTATATAAACAAGACTTAGAGATTTTCAGAGATCCTTACGCTCTCTTGCAAATTACAACCCTACTCTTGTTTATCTCTATTGCAAACTCAAGTTCATTTTCAAACTCCTCTCCTCTCAAAAATGGCATCATCTTCCTCAATCACACAAAATTTGAGTCTGAAAAATCGATTGCCCATTGGCTCATTCTTCCAAGCGAACACTACACAAGCTGTGTGGAAATGATGAGCATGCCAAAAGGTTAGCGGCGTGCGAGAAACTAAAATTATCCACCTTCCTCAATCCTCCAATAAGCGAAGTGTGTTATGAAAGTCGATTTCCTTCGGAAATGCACAATCGATGCTGGGCTCCTCTTGAAGAAGGTGACAAGTTCGAAGAAGACAAGATTGTTGCATCCATAAATGGCAAAAGCGTGGTGATTCTGACAAAGGTAATTCGAAAACATCTCAAACTTTCAAATAAGGGTCAAGCAAAAGTGACATTGATACCACAGGACTTAGATGAATTGCAGGCAATCATTGCCAAAGCGGCAAACCAGGATCCACAAAAGTAAATTGTCTCGGATCCGAGTTAAGCGACCATTTAATGAGTTTAGTGCCCTAATTGGCAAAACCATTGAAGGAAAGTTGGGAGCAAATCATGCCATGTGAGAAAATTAGAATGCGGTTAATGGGAATCATCTATAACCGACTCTACGATTTAATTGGGCAAAATACTTCTTTTTGAGAATTAAAGAGCAAATCTAAGGTGAAGTAAGCAAAGCGAAAAGGGATAAAAGAGGAAAGACAATGAAAGGACAATGCAGGTAAAAAGTCATGGGATACTGGTGCACTATACATTTGCAATGTCTCAAAGTCCCCTCTGTACAACTCCACAATTGCATGAATCCAAAGTCATGTTTACTTATGTCAAACCACAAAAGAAAGCGAGGAGAAGGAAAGAGGAAGAAATCATCACACAACACCACAAGTCAAAGAAAGAAACAAAAGGTCGAGTGAAGTGCAGGAAAAAACAGACTTTGGAAAACTAATTGATGAAGAAGAAGCGGAAGAGGATTTTGACAATGAGGAAGCCACAGCAAGTAGAAGAAAGTGCTAGTGAGGATGAACGACATCCAAATGAAGAAAACAACTTTGGAGAAGATGAGGAATCTACAGAAGAAATTTGCATACAATTATGCAGTAAATGAAATAGATGACCGAATTGCGAGAATATCTTGAATGGAAGGAAGGCGATTCAGGACAACAACTTCAAGACCTGAGACCACATGCTTCTTGAAGAAGCTTGGTTATTTAATTTTCGGGAATCACAACACTTGTAGGAGTACTTGATGAATCACCACTATGGGAATTGGTTGATGCGGCCAAGGCAAAGATGCTCAGGACCTGCGGGAGGCGAGAATGATGACTCAGGCGGTGGTGATGATGATCATGATGATGATGATGATAATGATCATGATTGTAATGACAATAATGATGGTGATTTAGGTAAAGGCAGAGAAGAGGATGCTCTGCACGGATGCAATTGATGACACTACTCTTCTCCGTACATTTTGAAACCACAAGCCTCCGGCAAGTATTCAACTCCAGCAAAAGCAGTCACTCAACCATTTGCTATGCTGTCAATGTTCGACTAACAACACAAACATTGTGGACCTTTGGTTCATTTCTTTGCCACTCGGTCAAGACAACCCCGGCATAGAGATATGGGAGCAAGCGACTCAAGCCACACGGTGTACTCATCTACCCAAATACTTGAAGATCTAGATGTAAATGCGGATGTCACTCAACATCAAGACAAGGGCGACAAATAGATCGAACCGGTGAAACAAGGCACAAACTCTCTCGGTGAACACTTGGCATTACAAATGAAACTTTTGAGAAGCGGCGGACTTCTTTGGTGAAGAATTGGAGCGACAAGCAATGTATCTCGGATCCATGACTTGGCGTTTAATGACAAAAGCTCCTCCATTGAAAACAAGTTTCAAGCCATTGCGAGTACATTGATGCACAAAACATTGTGGTTCAACAACGAGGAAGTCGATGAAGCGGCTTAACATCAATATCACCATGATCTTGCAGGCCTCGGGCAACACATTTCCCAAGAAAAGCGAATCCTTGGCGGTAGCTTTTGGCACTAGACTTAGGAGTGTCAATGAGAAATTGAATGATCATAACAATAGATTCACCTCTATTGAATCAAAACTTGACTCTCGATTGGAGCGGCAGAGGCCACCAATAGCATCCTACTACGAGCAAAGGGATGATCTTTTGCCAAAAAGGGGAAAATCTGGATAAGCTGAAGGATCAACTTTCAAACCCCTAATTTCTTTGGAGAACAATTGAGAGCAAAGGCAGAGAAATAAGGATCGAAATGAAGCGAGAAGAGCAACAAAGAAGGATCGAGAGAAGAAAGAAAAAGCCTCAAAGGAACCTGCATTGGATTTCCTCATCCTATTCAACGAAGAGATGATGATAGAGGCAGTCCGTGAGACAGACAAAGGCACTGGATCCACCCAAAGCCAAAGAGGATCATCGGTCACCAACGGACTCGGCACGGAGGAAATACCAGTGGCGGCGGCGGCTCAAATATACTAGTGAGCCACAGAACTCACTGGTCACCAAAGCAAAGCGAGAATATGATGCGGATGTCTTTGGACCATGTAAGAGAATTTTTTAGTCTACAGGAAGGACTTTATCCTCACCTCTCACAAGATGAAGCTTGGGTGATTGGCTAAACTATCGGGATGAAAGGATGAGAAGCGATATGGCCAAACTCTACAATGAAGTCAAAAGAGAATTTGCACTTCTCAAGCGGACCAACAACAAACCAAGTTCGGCTATACCACTATACTGCAAAGGGACCGGAAGACTTGCCGACCACACAACAAGAAGATTTCAAATACATGGCAAGATTCTTCAATCCCGTGGGAGATTGGAAAAACGAGAGCAGTGGGGTCTCTACAAAAGTCTCAAATTTGCAGACTCACACATTCTTTGAGGCTAGGAAAGACTTGAAAAATATTTTGGAGAACCTAAGGCCAATGAAACCATGCTGATTTCAATAGACTTTTTGCCAAAAGAGTTTTTGAGGGTGTATCTGAATACGACTTTGGCTTCTTGGAAGTGGAAGTTTCGAGAAATTGATTGGAAAGACATTGAAGAGGTTCGGACTACAAAGTTCAAAAGGTACAAAGGCTGAATTAAGCAAAATGTAGTTTTATATGATTGAATAAATTCTGTGGATCTCATTGCCCTTGATGGATGAATAAAATTGTTGAAATTTTGTTATGTTGGTTATTATGAATTTTTGATTACTTATAATCAGGCTTATGAGGGTTTGGCATCATCAAAAAGGGGAAATTGTTAGGAACATTTTATTATGTTTTGATGATGGCCATACTATTTATTATAGCAAGCTGAAATAAGTTAGAATTCTCTGTATAAGTCTTTACTTAGAGTCGACATGTTGTATAAGTTGAGTCGAGACAAGTATTGTACTAGTTGGTAGGGCGGCAAAGTGAAAGCAGACATTCGGCGAGTGAAGCCGACCAAGCACCGAGAGATCTGAGAGAAGGGATTATGATCGACTTATAACCAAGGAAGTGTGTGATGACCTTGGATAAGTCTAAGTTATGTCTCAGTGATGAAACTCAATATTCCAATATGGTGTACACCGATCTCACCCAAATCAAGGATCGGTGAAGTATAAAGATTCTCACGAAACTAAAGCAAAGAAGAAAGCGATTGAATCGGTGAGTACCTTGGTATTGTCGGCAAAGAGAAAACAAAGCGGCGAAGAAAGAACTAACGGCTAAGTCGGAAGGCTCACTCCACCGTTCTCTGAGGCGGTGAAGAGACACTTACAAGATCGATTTAATATACATTGAAGATTAATGGATCATGCATTAAATGCACAATCATTGAAGGATCAATCAGGGGGCGGATTTTACGCTATACATTTGAAAGAAGAATCCGATCACTTTGAAATCAAGGAGAATACAATTAAGGGGAATCAAGGATAAAATCAAGGATTATTCCCTCATTAATATATAGCCAACGGACGGAATTTCAAAATCAAGGCTATTCAAGGCTATAAATAGAAGGCATTGTGAGAAAAAAAAAAAAAAGGATTAAAAAAGAAAGAAAAGCATAAACTCTGTCAATTAGAAAAGCCTTCTCTACGAACTTACAAGGATACATCTAGTGATCAACTCAAACATCGAACTACAAAGTCATATTCGAGGTGAGATTGATCAAGCAAGTGCGTGAATCACATTCACATCAAAGTGAAGCAAATGAATCGGAGGCAATCGAGAAGGAGTTGAAGCTGTGATAAATTTGTTGAAGGATTTTGATCTCAAGGAGCGACAAAGGAAAGATCGAATCATTGAGGGCATTGCGATCAAGGAGTGATAGTCTTGTAGATTGTGAAACTTGGGAAGCCAAGGACAATCACCTTTGTTGTATCTGTGAAAAAAATAGTGAATTCCTCCGATCATCACGGGAGAAGAGTGGATTAAGGGATTACACCACCCTGAACCACTATAAGCCTTGTGTCAATTTAATTTCGCAATTTACTTTCTGACACTTATTTAATTTGTCTACATCATAACACATATACTGTGATTGCCTAAAGCTGATTTGAAAACAACATAGTAAGAAGGGACTTATCCATTTGCTCAAAAGCTTTTAAAACACAAGAAAAGTTTTGAAACTCCACTATAGTCATTCACCCCCCACGACTATATTTTCACCCTTCTCTGGGACCAACAATTAAAGACATAGCTCTTGTGATCTTTCTTAAGTCTTATGAAGACTACACTAAGAAATATTTACAAGTGCATAAAGATTAAAAGGAAGTCATGGCATGTGCTTAAAATAAGAGATCTTATTGAAGTGTCTATTCTAGGCAAATGAGTTGAGATAAATCTATCTAAGTTCAAGTCAACTATTAGATATATGATATCTTACGAGTATGATTAAATTAGAAAGATTAAATACGGAATGCATTAAGATTGAAAGTGAAGCAAACATTGCGACATTTTTGGCATTGTATTACGAATCTAGTAGTGATAAGCGAACTAAATAAGCGTTATTATGTTCGGTTCTTATGAATAACATGATCTTTAGTTACTTGTTTGGATTTAATAGACATATTCAATTGTAAAGAATAAATGTTATTCTGATAAAGTTGAAAGGTCACTGAATCTAACATAGTAGATTGATGTCACTATATAGTTGATATATGTGATGAAATCTCAACTAAATTTTTATATGGCTGTTATCCTTAATATTTGGTGGTTGTTCTAGACATAGTCTCTATGGAGGGGAATCGTGTGATCAGATGTCATTCTGATGATGTTTGAACCATGTGGTTATGAATCATGTGGGTAATACTTATCTTATCTAAAGATGACTAAAATACCCTTTTATGAAAAGGTTATAAAATCTAGAAAGTTGTCCAAAGCCTAAACATACCGATGTTTGTTGGATCATGACAATTAATGCCACAAATAAATTTTGTTAATCTCTATGACTATTTTTAGAAATAGTCAAGTGTACTCGGTGAAGTGCATAATTCGGAAAGCTCGAAAATTTCAAGCTAGCACGAATATGAGATTGATGAACTACTTAGGAATTAATCTTCAATTGGATTGAAGTAATTAATACCTGAAGGGTGTTTCAGAAGTTGTCTGAAAAGGAATAAGATTCCCCTTTGAAGGATACCATTTTTGGATACGCAATCAGATTGTGCTTCTAAAATAGAAACAACACTTTATATGATAAAGGTGTGACATAAGCGATGCAAAGTATCCCTTACCTGTTTCAGGATAGTGCCCTTATACAATTCATATACTTAACCGAGTTCCAAAGAATAAGGTTGAATAAATTCCATATTAGATATGGAAGGGGATAATGTCGAATCTATCTTAACAGATGATTTGAAGTTGTCATAGGCAAAGTCAGAAAGGCTTGGAGCCTAGTCAGGCCCCGCTCGTCCTTAAAACTTCATGCAAGATATCAGTCCGACCTAGCCCTGCTCGCCTTGCTTTTAAATGAGAAGTCAGCACTAGCCTGACCCCGCTCGTCCTTAAAACTTCATGCGAGAAGTCAGTCCGACCTGGCCCTGCTCACCGTGCTTTTAAACGAGAAGTCAGTCCTAGCCTGGCCCTGCTCGTCCTTAAAACTTCATGCGAGAAGTCAGTCCGACCTGGCCCTGCTCGCCGTGCTTTTAAATGAGAAGACAACACTAGCCTGGCCCTGCTCATCCTTAAAACTTTACGCGAGAAGTCAGTCCGACCTGGGCCTGCTCGCCGTAAGCTAATATAGAACTAGACTTATGAAATTCTAGTACACAACCCATAGTAAATGAGCTCGTGAATTGAGCTCGGCCTTAAATACAAACATGGGTATGCCATCCCGAAAACTTAGAGGAATACCGGGCGCATTCCCCTTAAAAATCTTTTCTTAAAGGTGGCGCAATCCGGCCTCGCCCTCCTGAACTAAGCAGTCGAGGCTTACACGTGCCGGAACCCGCGTGATGGGCTCGAACCTATACTCAATCTAAACAAGTATGCCATCCAAAAACTTAGAATAATGGATGGCATCTTTGAAACTTTACCCATCGATGATAAGAACAAAACAAAACTCAATAGACAATAAGAAAAAACAAAACTCAAAAATAGAAGTACATTAACAGAATAACTTTTTTTTGTCAATAAAAGTCTTGTGCAAATCAAAGATACAAAAATTTTCAAATAGATTAAGAGTCTGGGGTCGGATTAGCCTGAGGTTCGGATGGAGGAGCCGAGTTAGAAGAAGCAGCGGGCTGAGTAGTATATTTGGACACGATGTCCACTCCCGCCTTAAAATCCTTCACCCGCTAATCATAAACCCGGCTCATCCCTGGCCTATAATAAATCTTCTTAGGAAGATCATCTACAACAAGGGAAGGATACTGAATCCTTGCCTCGTCTATCCCTGAGTATAACCATGGTTTAAGACAAGGATCAGCAACAACTTTAAGGCCTCGGCAAAGTCCGCCGAAGCCTTATACTTTTGAATAGCCTAGGCACAGTGAACCGGGATTGTGGCTTCCAGATCGGCCACTCTTGTTAGGAGGTCACCGGTGACCTCCTTCTCCTTCATCTTCTTTTCCTCAGCAAGCTCACTCACCAAGGAATTTAGCTCACCCTCTTGAGCTAAGAGTTGAGCCTGCAGAGCCTTCATCTCTGCACCCTTGAGCTGAGCAGCCGCCTTGAGCTCCTCTTGTGTCTGCCTCAGCTCGGAAATCTTAACCTTCTGGGTAGTTGAATCTGCAGAGGCCTTTCCTAGCATCTTGAAAACTTCCTGGCCAATCGTGCCCCCCTGAATAATTAGGTAGATAAAATTAGGACCCCCAACAACTCAGATTTAAAACAAAAAAGAAACAAGAAAAAGTCTCTTACCAGTTCCACAGTCTTACAACCTATAATCGCCAACTCTTCGTCAAACATGCTGGCGGCCCGCTGCTACTCGGAAGCAGCTTCCTTCTGAGCTTATTCAGGAGTTTTGGAATTGCCTTTCTATGAGGGACGACCCTCATGCGAGTTCGGCCTCGGCCGCCCTTTCCTCTGTCGCGAGTCCTTCTCACTTTGTCTTATCAGGGAAACCTAGATCGGCCTGCCCCTGAGGAGGAGCGGACGAGGAAGCGCCTACCGTAGTAGCATCTATGATCGGATCTTCAGCAAGCTCGTGTTGGACAGACGAGGTCGGATCGGGCTAACGAACTGCAACTTCCCATTCTGCTCCAGCTAGCAAATCCGTGAAATCGGCCACTACACACAAGGGCAGAGTATTAGTCGGGTAGAAAAGCAAAATACGATAACATAAAGCATGAAGAATAATCCTACGGGATTTCCACTTAGTCTTGGAAAATTCTGTGTAAGGCTCAGGCCCTGCATCCTCTAACCGGGCCGCCTTTATTAGCTCATCATATAGGCTCTGCCACTCAATGGAGTACCCAGACCTATGGATCTTTTCCACCATCTTATCTTTTAGCTCGGGAAGCTCATCCTTGTCAAATTCGGCCACATTCCAATGGCTCAACTCGGGGTGATCATCGTGACGGACATAAAAGAACCGCTCCCTCCATCTTTTGAAGGAGTCCTTACCTTTGGGCATAAAAGGGACGTCTCCATAACGCCCCGTCCTCCGAGAAAAGTAATACATGTAGGGATGGTCTTTCAAACCCACTAGATGGTAAAAGTACCTGCACTTCTTCACGATGGCCCCGTAGGTTGAGTAAGCGGCTTTGATGGCAAACCCGACGATGGCCCGAATGCCATTGGGGGCTATCTGGGAAAGGCCCAGCTCATAGTATTAAAGCACTGCGAGAAGAGCCGGACAGAAAGGTAGCCTAAGACCTACCTCAAAGAATTCCCGGTGAACTAGGCAGAAACCCTCCGGCAGGTTTGGCGCAAAGAGATACGGAAACGTGGGGGCATACCTCTCTTTATCGATCCCATACCACTCACGTATCTTATCCAGGTCTTCTTGACCCAGAATAGACCCAACATCTCTATCATCCGCAATAGCCATCTTCACAAAGTCAGACTTAGGGTTCTGGTGAAACCGGGTTTATATCTAAGGATAAGGGAAATCACGCTACAATAAATGCGAAAGAAGAAACACTTACTTGCAAAAATAAATTTGAAGATTGAAAGACGAAGAATGGCGATCGGCGGCGGCGATAGATCCTCTAATTTAATAGCCAAGCGTGATTATGAAACATTTGACATGACGGGGTTATAACCCCCCACTCGTCTCGAAAACCGCCCCTAATTGAAGCTAGTGGGCAACGACATCTCGATTCCCTGGACAGTCACCAAAGTGTCATAACTAGCTTTGCCACCTGGAAATTTGAATTCAAAACCCATAAGATAGGTGACCGAACCAAGATACCACATAGGCAGATCCGAGCCGGCCAACCAAGGCTCGGCTGGATCTGGGGAGCTTATGACGGTGCCAAAAACTGAACGTACCTACGTGGCACCCCTCTAGTGGACCAACATTAAGTATAAGGAGAGAAAGGCTGTCTAAAGGGTTGGATCTCCCAGCAGCCGAGCCATAATAGCTTGGTTGACCTCCCCAGCCTCTTTGGGTCGGCCAATGCCTCTTTGGCTGACCTCCCCAGCCTCCCGAGCGATATAGACTAGAACACTATCCCGACCTCTGTATGTCGGTCAACACTTGTGTTCAAGCTTGTCCATGTCCGACCTATAAGGTCGGCCTAGGTCCCCCTCGGACCAAACCCTCTGCGCACGTTCTGAATCAGATAATTATGAAATGAATCCCGGGCCATAAAGGCTCCAATCTTTATCATTTAATACAAAGATTTGAATATCACAATTATCTCCTAAAGTATAGGAGATCAATCAATCATAATCATTTTCCTTAGGGAACACGTCAATCAGTGTCCACCGTGGACACGCCACACGCTAACTCTAGGGCATAATTTGTAAGGTGTAGTGCCCGAAAGACAATTGTATAATTGTTTTAGGACAGAATTAATAATTCATCTTATTATATGCTTGTATGCTTATAATTACGACACTACTGAAAACCCTAAGTACCTCGTTTATGTAATCACATAACTCAGTGTATGGCTATACACAAGAGGATTGAGTTAGTGAGATGTACTTAAAATTAACTTAGTCCGTAGCATTTATTAATCTGAGTATGGGTCTCATGATTAATTTGCTATTAATCTTGAGAACACTTTAGGTGTGACGAGTCTTATCCGGTTTATCGGTAATAGGGTTACTAGTGGGGCATTTATATATGATGATAATCATATAGAAATTTGGACCGATTTGATTTGAGTTCTCGATATAATTCCGTAATCGAGAAGTCTTATCGAATCACAAGATGATCATGTATGGATTAATCTTAATCTGAGGTGATCTGAGGCATTTACTTAGACTAGGGTAGAGTTTGATGTGTTAGTAAGGATCACTTGAAGTATGTGGTCCAACACTTCTCGTTGGCTCTGATGCGGGATGAGTGAGTAGTACGTGCTATCACGAGATATGGAATCCATTCCTTCCTCGGGAAGTAGGCGAGTGATTCCCTTATTTGTTGACCACAGAAGCGATCGATCGGCCGAGTTCATATTATATTGAATATGAACTAATTGATCACTAGGGGTTAATGGTAAATAAGGATAATATGTTTCGAGAAGGGTTTACGGAAATATCCCGAATCGAAGTGAGCGATCTATGGAGGATTTATCCGTATGTAATGATTATATCGGTGGGCGCTTTCGACTCATAATTTGAGTGTAAGTTATCTATATTCGATAGAGTTCGATTTCGGGTTTATGGTGGTGTAATCCCGGAATTAATAGGTTGGATATAATTATTACATCGGCGAATAATTTTATCTAATTTATTGTAAGCTCTTTGAATATGGGTCCACGGTCCCGAGAGGTGGCTCTAATATAGCATATAGGTTTCTCGTCGTTGCACCTCAATTATAATTAAATAGTTGGATTGGACTATTTAATTTGATGTGTGGATTAATTGTTTAGTTGGACTAAATAATTAAATACACGGAAAAGACATTTTTCGTGGACTCGGCCCAAATTGGTGTGGACTTTTTTGACCAAATTGGTCAAATATAGAATGTGCGTGTGACCTTTTATTTTAGTCAAAGGTGGCGCAAGTATTGATGTTAAATATTATTAAGAAATTAGTTTTCTTGGATAATTAGTTGACATGTGATTTATCTTTTATTTGTTAAATGATAATTCATGGAATATTAGATAATAATATGATTTATCTTAATTTGTTTGGGATAATCATTTTATTTATCTTTTATTTGGAAAAAGGATTAATGTAATAATTATCTCTTAATTATTTAATCCGTGGAGGTTAAGTTTTACTCTCCTATATAAAGAGAGTTCTTCCAAGCCTTTTAAAACACACTATTCACATCACTATTCACAAGAGAAATTGGCTGAAAATTTCGGCCTCTATTCGTAGGGTTCGAGTTGGAATAATCTTCGGGATTTTTCGGTAGCATATCAAAGAGGTCCGGCGCGGGAAACACCATCCACTGGTGTTCTTTGGGAGACACACGTTGGAAAGTTTGTGGCTTCTCAATCACGTGTTCTTGGAGACCTTTTGTTCTTGGAGTTAAGCACCATAAAAGGTAGGCTCTAAACCCCTTGTAGGATTAGATCTTTTATTTATGTATTTTGTTTCGTTTAGATCTAGATCGATGTCTTCATTTGCGTAATCGGGTCAATCTATGATTGATCCGGCGATATTACATCTAACACAATTCCTCTATATAAGCGATCCCTAAGGAACTACGAAGACTTGATTCCAATCGCATTGGATACGTAGGCAGCTTGATCATTATCAAGTGCATTCTAAAACACCTCATAACCACCCCCTCTTTTCATTGTTTTCTATACTCTAGGAGCTACATTAGGTTATCGACGAGAGAAAGAACCCTAGATTTGATATAGACGATTTTTGAAATCGTCAATACCTTTTGATCGAAGATTAAGATGTTTCTTGTTTTAAGTTTGCATCATTTCGGCTTGTAATCATTCGGTGTAACGGAATGTTACACGATTAGGGTGACCGGATCGATCCACGTGTCGAGCGAACGGGGCGACCAGGCGAGCAGACAGGACCGCACCCGATCGATCGGCGTGTCCACGATATAGAAGAAAGGCGACTGGGCCAGGCGCAGGTCCCGATCGCTGAAGCAGATCGAAGACATCCTCATCTCGAATCAAAGCGATTATTGAGCGTGGCGTGGGGTTTATACAACCGCCCACTAACCCCACTATCACGAATAACCGCCTGAACTACGGGGGGACTTGATTCCAAGTATATACCCAAATCCCTAATAGTGTTGTGCCTAATGAAGAAAAAGTGTTTCTTCCAGTCAGAGAAGGACTGATCGGTTTTCTTAATCAAACGGACACCACTCAGGTTATCAGTTCTCCTACAGAAACAGTACCAGCCAGGGTTCTTCTTAATTTGTTTGCACTGGTAAAAGGTCCTAAATAGTGACAAGGAGAAAGGGGTCACAAAACACCTACACCAAATTAAAAAACCGGTAATGGCCCTTATACTATTGGGAACTATCTGACCAAGCCCCAGGTCGTAATATCGAAGTATTTCCAAGAAAGCCGGAGGAAGAGGAAATCTGAGACCGCATTCAAACTGTTCTTTATAAACAGTGCAGTACCCAGCAGGAGGAGCAGCAGCACTCTTTCCAGGTGCAGGACGGATAGGGGCATAAGTATTCTTGTTTATCCCAAACCTATCGCAGATATCTGTGATATCTGAATCCTTTGATTGGAATCAATTCCGTGGCAAGCCATCATTTTCTTAGTCTCGTAGGTCCTCCTCAATGCTCTTATGGGCGCGAGATAAACCGGAAATGTTGTATTCGGTCGGAGGTGATTCGACAAGGAAGGAACAATAGAGGCAATCAAGTGCGGGGAAGAATAGAGAAGAGAGGATTTTCACGGGATTGGAAATCTCGAGTGATTTGGATTCATAAGGAGCAAAAAAAAAGAGAATAGATTTCAATGGCAGAAAGATGAAGGACTTACTTGTTAATTGAGGGAGCGAAGTTGTCAAATTGAATCTCCGTGTCTTTAAATAATGATGGATTTTTGCGTAATCCGATAGATTTAACAAGCTTTTAACCAAAGGATGGGACTCTTGGGCTGCGCATTGATTGAAGTGGCAAAGCGTGTGCATTTGAGGGGACGTTTGAGTTAACCGAGACACAGGTGGAGAGGCCATCTGGACGGTACACGTGGAGCGACTTTGGAATTGAGATCTTAATCTATAACAAAGGCCGACTGATCGAATAAGATCTGCAGGGGCTTTGATTAGGGTGACCGGATCGATCCACGTGTCGAGCGAACGGAGGCGACCAGGCGAGCAGGGTGAGGACCGCACCCGATCGATCGAGGCGGAGTCACGATATAGAAGAAGGGCGACTGGCCAGCAAAGGCAGTCCACGATCGCTGAAGCAGATCGAAGACATCCTCATCTGAATCAAGAGCGGTTATTGAGCGTGGAGGCGTGGGGTTTATACAACCGCCCACTAACCCCACTATCACGAATAACCGCCTGAACTACGGGGGGACTTGATTCCAAGTATATACTTGGATACGTAGGCAGCTTATTGATTAAGTTCAGTCCAAGAAGAAAATGCCACTACTCTCTGTAAAATCCTAGAGCAAGAAAGACCCGATTAATTGTTCGTTTCATTCTTAGTTCGATCATTACCATTAATCTAAATCGGTACAACCATAAAGTAAGGTTTGATCTTTAAGTGTACATGTCTATCTGTGTAAGTAGATACAGTCGAATTACGTTTAATAATTAGGTATGCCGTGCACATAACTAGTTCATATATATGTTTTTTGGATAGTGGAGAAAGAGTTGGCGTTCGATTCATCTTTAGTTGATTAAACGAAATATGGTATGTAAGTGAATGTAAATTATTGACGTATATATTTTAATTTTAGTCGGTGCTCTGGATATGGAATCATAGTGATGATGCCCGGAATAATCTTCACCACGCGTCGTTCGTACCATAGCCAAATAATAAATGAAGACAGAACCTTCTTTATCTGATTTACGCACATGTGTAAAATATACGATAATTATGAGAAAATCCTACGGATCCTTCTTCTATTAGGACACTGATCCTATCATTAAAAGTCATTTAAATAACCATAATTATCTCCTAAAAATAAGGGATAGTTACGGAAGAATCCTCAATCCTTAAGGGACAGGAAAACCGGACGAGATGTCCTCTATATAAACAATCTCTAAGGAACTACGATGACTTGATTCCTAGCTAATTCACAGGATATGTAGGCGACTTGAGATCGTTTTCTCAAGTCTAGACTAAAAACACCACAAACCACACCCCTCTTTTATCGTTTTTAGTTCTTGAAGCTTGTGCATGTTGTCGATAGGATCAAAAGCCCCGGAATTAATACTCGGCGATTTCTAGCATCGTCAATTGGCGCTAAGAAGGAGGGCCTCCCATCGATAACTTCACTAAGATCCGATGGCAAAGCAGATCGCTCAAGCTTCAATGGCAAACGGATCAAAAGGTCATACCTTACAACCAGCACCTTGTACCATCTTTAATATTATTATTATTATAGTCAAGATGTGGCGCAAACATACACGACCAGGTAAAGGTCATACCTTTAACCAATTTGATGGTCCATTTTACATTTATTTCATGGAATCTTGTTTTCATAAAAACAATCCACAAAATTCATGCACTTTAATTCCGGCCGATGTACGCACCATCGTGGATGATTCACCAGGGGACGGTTTTCTTAAACAACCAATCGTAATTACTCTTTGGTTAATTTCTTGAAGCCTGATCAAATAAAGTGGAAGAATGAGCTCGCCCAGAATGAGCTCTCGAAACTTGCCAAGATCCGAGCTCTTTAGCTCTCCAAGATCCGAGCCCGAGCTCTCCGGCTCTTCAAGATCCGAGCTCTTGACTCTTCAAGATCCGAGCCGAGCTCTTTGGCTCTCCAAGATCCGACCCAAGCTCTTTAGCTCTCCAACATCTGAGCCGAGCTCTTCAGCTATCCAAGATTCGAGCCGGGCTCTTCATCTCTCTAAGATCTGAGATAGGAGATTATCAGATGAGTTCATTTCATTTTTGCCGACTTCTTTTTAATTACTTGTATTGTCACGTTCATTGCAACTATATATTTATTTCATGTTCTACAATATGGCTCAAAGCCAAACTTTGAGAAACGCATTGGCTAAGGAAAACTTATTAAGTCTGAGGATAGACCAGCCGAGCTCTGCAGAACAGACTCTGCTCAAAGAGTTTAATCATGGCATCTGAGCTCCGTCAAGTCGGACTCAACAAATACGCGGGAAGTCAGTCTAATCTGGCCCATCTTGCTCAGCAATACGTGGGAAGTCAGTCTAATCTGGCCCAGATCGCTCAACAATATGCGGGAAGTCAGTCTCATCTAGCCCAGCTCGCCCAACACTTAAAGCGGGAAGTCAGTTTAATATGGCCCAGCTCGCCCATCACTTAATGCGAGAATTCAGTATAATCTGTCCTAGCTCGCTCAACAATATGCGGGAAGTCAATATAATCTGGCCCAGCTAGCTCAAAAATATGCGGGAAGTCAATATAATCTAGCCCAGCTCGCTCAACAATATACGGGAAGTCGGTATAATCTGGCCCAGCTCGCTCAAATATATGCAGGAAATCAGTATGATCTGGCCTCGCTCACCTAAAAGTGTGGGAAGTCAGAGAAATCTGGTTAGCCCGCCGATGACCAAGGCAGGAAGCCAGTTAGATAGGCCCTGCTCACCAAATCTAATATGTGAAGTCAGTCGAACTTCTGACCCAGATCGCCAAAGCTTGACATTCGAGCTTCGCAGGTCAGACTCAAGAAATTTACGTCTGCGGGACATACCCTATAAATTTAGTAAAGTGAATGGCACAAATTCAAATGGAAGGACCATCCCACGGAGCTGGCATACAAACAAGCTCCACAAAATTTTACGTCCAGGATAGGTTCCAGACTTCAATAAAATATTTCAATTTAGCAATATTATTTCAATATCATATTTCTTCTCTCCATTATGTATAATACATAATGGTTTTAAGACAATAGCTCAAAGTCTGCAGGATAGACAAACAGAGCTCCAAAACACATACTCGGCTAAATTCGTTTATGCAGCAGATGGACTCGGCCCGAACTTCACAGTCAAACCCCTCGAAGTTTGCATGATACCCAGTCTACAGGATAGACTCGAACCGAGATCCACGGGTCAGACTCAATATTTATGGATGTTAAAGTTCTGCTGGTCAGACTCGAGAATAGACAAACAAACAACTAACTATGTCATCCAAAAACTATAAGTTAGTGCATGGCATCTTGGGGGGACAAAAGTTTCTAGCACAAAATGAAAAGTACTCAAAGTGCTAAATGTTCTTATTAAGAAAATTCATCCAGAGTAAAATAGCATAGATTTCAAAGCAAAGTTATTCTGAGTTTTGGAGTTTTTCAAAACATAATTCCAAGTTAGTAGGGTGATATCCGAGCTCTATAGGAGCTAAATCTCTAAGTCTAAAGTGTTAGTAATATCATCCAATGAAGCGATTTTAGGATCTAGATCATATAATACACGTAATAAAACAACTAGATCTATTCTACAAGGGGATGTAGATCATACCTATTAAATCTCAAAATTCAAGTTGAAGAACCGCAAAGGATGAATGTGAGGGTGTGAAGAGCACCACGAGTCTTCCGATCGTGTGATCCAAGCAATTCCCGGTGGAAGGAATTCTCACTCGAACCCTTCCGATATGCTACCGGAAAAATCTTCAAGATTTATCCCACTCTCTCCTTGGCCGAAATATTTTCTTCTCTCTACTATAGGGAGAAGTCGAAATATGTATTGTGTGTAAAGGCTTGGGAGAACTCTCTTTATATAGGAGAGTAAAACTTAGCCTCCAAGGATTTTTATTTATCAAACAAAATAAATCCTTTAATAAAAGATAATTCCATAATATTCTAGAACAAATCTAGAATAATATTTATCTTTATTATTTACCATAAATATTTATCCAATAAATATTTTATGCACATGTCTTATTAATCACAAGAAAATAATTTCTTAGTCAATAATTAAGTACATAAGGCGCCAATATCAAATCCCTTAGGGTTTAATTTCGGCCAACACCATTTTGGGCCAAGTTTGTGAAAAATGTCTTTTTCACATATTTAATTATTTAGCCCAACTAATTTAATAGTCCACTAAACAATTAATTCACATATCGTTTTAATAAAGTCCAACAAGAACTAAATTAATATTATTAGGATTCGACGTCCGAGAATAGCTATGCTATATTATGAGGCACGTCGGGGACCATGGACTAATAATCAGCGGCTCCGATAAATCAAATAAATAATTATAGAATAATTATATTCGATAAATCAATCACAGGAATATGCCACCATAATCCCGTGACTGCACTCCTCCGATTAAAAGATTATATTTATCTCCTCACGAGAATAATAATAAGCGTCCATTGATATAATCATTACATATGGATTAATCCTCCATAGACTGTTCATTCTAAATCGGGAAGTTACCGTTAACCCTTTTTAGAACCTCTTATCCTTATTTACCATTAACCCCTAGTGATCAATTAAATCATACAACTCACCTGGGTAGCTAATCGGTGTAATATGAACTGTCCCAATCGATAGTTTCTAGGATTAACAAATAAGTGGAGGCGTCTATCTACTTCCATAAATGGAAGGAATGGATTCCGTATATGTGATAACACGGACTACTCACTCAATCCAGTACAATGCCAAGATGGGGTAATTCGGACCACGGACTCGGTGTAATCCTTAACCGTCAAGTCAAACTTCATACTGATTCAAGCAGTTGACTGTGATCACCTCAGGATTAAGATATATCCATAAATATGATCATCCATTGATTCGATAAGACTTCTCGATTACGGAATTATATCGTGAATTCTAATCAAATCGGTCCAGCCCTATATGATATATCTATCATATATAAATGCCCCATTAGGTTCTCTTAACCGAAAGTCCGGATAAGACAATCACACCTATTGTGTTCTGGGCGCATTAATAGCACGTTAAAGGAGAGACCCGATACTCTCGATTAACTTCACTACGGGCTAATTGTATTTTAAGTACATCTTCACTAACTCAATCCTCCTGTGTATATACCATACACTTAGTTAAGTGATTACATAAACGATATACTTTAGGGTTTTCTATAGTGTAAATACTATTGTCACATCGGTGAACATGAGAATAATAAATATGAATAATAACATCATTTCATTTATTAAATAAAACAATTACAAAATTGTCTTTCGGGCATCACACCTAACATAAAGAACAAACTAACTGAGCTACCGGTTGGACTCAGCGTAACTAATGAGTCCACAGGACGGACTCAGCTAAATATCAAGTCTACAAGACAGATTCCACCTGAGCTTCGCAGGTCGAACTCAGCAAAGCTTGTAGAGGATAAATTCCAAGTCTGCAGGACAGCCTCGAACCGAAGACCGCGGGTAAAGGACTGTGCCTAAGTTCGCAGGTCGGACTCAAAAAGTTGAGATCCGCAAGTCGGGCTCAAGAAACTTGCAAAACACCTCTCAGTCCGCAAGTCGGACTAAGCTGCATTCGTTGTCTGCAGGACAGACCCGAGCAAAAACTTGAAAAACCATAAATATACCATCCAAAACTATAAGTTAGTGTATGGCATACTGAAGGGCAAGACACCCCACCATTGACGAAGCACTTAAAGAAAGTGAGGATTAAAACAAGTACTTAAAGAAAGTGCTAGAAATAAAGCTAAGGCTAAGAACTTAACAAGATACTTCTTCCTTTATCAAATTGTAGGATTACAATGTATTTGAAATGAAATTTCAGAACAAAAAAACATAACTGCAACTCCATAAGCCTCTTGATCTAAGCAATTGGGGTGTAAATGCATTTGTGGCTCTAAAGAAAAAAGACCCGAAGTAGGGGCAGATGAAGGGCGGATGGATTACTTGGAACACATTGTCTATCCCTGCCTTGAAGTTCTTCACCCGAGTGCCAAAGACCACACTCATCCCAGGCTTATGCCTAGGAAGGTTGTCCACGAGAAATTCGGCGACCTAATCCTTTGCCTCACCCACGCCTAAAGTATAATCGTTTTCGGGATCGGAGTAAATAGCAGCTTCAAAGCCTGAGTGAACTCCCCTGAAACCTCATACTTTTTTATGGCCACAACAATCCGAGCTGGAACAACAGCTTCCAGTTCGGTCTTCTAAGCAACTCCATCATGTTCTCCTCCTCAGCAAACTTTTCTTCTTAGGACTTAAGCTCAACCTCCAGAGCCTGGAGTTCCTTCTGGATAACCTTGATCTTCTTATCATTGGACTCAATAGAGCCCTTCAGTTCTTCCCTGGTTTGCCGCAGGTCAGAAACCTTCTTCAAATATCCAGTAATGTCTGAAGACTTGCCCAGCCTAACGAAAACTTCCTGGCAAACCCAGGATCCTACGTAATAGGACAACAAATATAGGAAACGCTATCAAAGAATAAAACTCAAGTAAGAAAAGCAAACTTACGTATTCTATGGCCTTGAAGCCAGCCTCGGCTATCTCCATATCAGTCGTCCCAGAGAGATCACTCGGGTTCCATGAGTTGGACTCAATAAAGTCTACAGGTAGACAAACTCTTCAAAGAGAAAGTACAAGCTCAAAAACCTAAAAGACGTTAGGGGTTGAGTCCCTGATCGAGACTTTCTAGGTGTCCAATATTACCGGCAGTGTACCGGGTCAATTGTAGTCTAGTAAGTGGTCAAGGTCGTATCCACAAGGATTTTGAGGTTGAAAACCGAAAAGCTATTATTATCTTGATCTAAGTCGCAAATTAACAAGAAAGTAAATGTATCTAAAAATCTACTACTACAAAGGGTGATAAAATGATAAAAGGTCTAGCCAAGACAATGCAATGATCAAGTATATCTCTGCTAGTATCATGGGAATGAACAACCTACCAACCTTCCAATGGTGTTCAAGTGTGTGTTATCTCGATGAACTCCTAAGCTAGCAATTCCTCCTCATACGAGTATATGAAATTGCTCTATGCCTCCTCATTGGTCTAAGAACCCTGGAGCTAATGATTCAACATGATACAAACTTGCATGCAATGACAATGTCAATACTCCCCGGATAAGAAATCGAGTTCCACTTCAGGTCAATTTTACCTTCCGGTTCTCCTATCCCTTCTCCCACACCAAGCATCTCCTTTCAGTCTCAACTAAGACACAAAATGATCATTGGCCACACCAGGCCTCACAACAGAGCAAAAAAAATTATACTTAACTTTTTCGGGCTGCCTCCTGGTAGCGCTTTTGTTTAACATCGTTTGCTCGACGGGATTATACGGTAGAAGTGATGGAAATTATCTGATCATCAAGTATGGAGTTATACGGTAGAATTATGGATTATACATTATCGTGCGTGGATACTACTAACAATTACTCACATAAGCATGTAGCAAATAAGCACGAAAGCCAACCGAAAGATAATGCTTAAGGAATAATAAGAAAGATAGTATCCGTAGTTTGCTAAATTTATAGTCTATAGCTAGACTTATGCATGGCATATTTCTTTAATGCACGGGTTGTGGTTCATTCTTATGCACCGCATCCGTCTTTTCATCAAAACCGGTCTCCAACATAATGTAGACGAATGCCACCAATCCCAACGGTTCTTGACCTTTTCCTTTGATTTTCGAGCTTTCGGTTTGTGAACTTTCACATTATTTCTAGAGCCATCTTCTTCAACTACCTGCGTGTTAGTACGATCCACAACAATAGGACATGAGGTGTCCACGAAGAACAAGATTCTAATGTAGTGCTTGAATATTTCAATGAAATGTAGATGTTGAAGGCAAGTAGCTCATCATTCACTCCCAAACTAAGCTCTCCCTACAAACATCGATCACAACCTCTCCCGTTGCTAAAAATGGTCTACCAAGGATAAGGGGTGTAGTGTACCCATCCTCCATATCCATAACAACAAAATCGACGGGGAAGTAATTTTATCAACTTTCACTAGTGCATCCTCAACGACTCCCTTTGGGCGTTTTATGGATCTAGCCGCAAGTTGTAGAGTCATCTCTGTACGCTTGAGATTGCCTATGCCAAGTTCATGAAATCATCATAGGACATGAGGTTTATGTTCGCACCGAGATCACAAAGCACGTTCTTAAACAAAAATCCCCCAATCTCACATGGGATAGTAAAACTCCCGGGGTCTTTAAGCTTAGAAGGGAGCTTATGTTGAAGCACGGCGGAACACTCCTCACTTAGACACACCATCTCATATATTTCCAACCGTTTCTTGTTGGATAGTATGTTTTTAAGAAACTTACCATACGCTGGCATATTAGTGAGTGCTTTGATGAAAGGGATATTAATGGTTAAGTGCCGAAAAGTGTCAAGAAAACGTACGGTTGGAATGTATACCTCCCTTACCCTTGTCGTTTGAAGATGGTGAAGCTTCTTTGAATGTTTGTGGATTTGGTGGATGCCATGTGTCATCATTATGCCTCATTTTCTTTGAAAGAGCCCCAGAATTTCCTCATGTGTTTCCGGCTTAAGCCGAAGTGTGTCCGGTGCGAGCTGGGGTGAGTCCGGTGCGAGCTGCAACACCTTCTATACCTTGTGTTGGGAAATTGTTGTGCCACAATATCCCGAATATATTGGTTTGATTAATTTTACATTTATCTAAATATTATGTGCTATATATTTATTGTTGACTAACCTACCAAGAAGTCATGTGAGTTACAACGGCATTTTTATACTTTGTTTTGCAGGTACCCTGAAACACACTTGCACACACAATCACACCATAAATGATTAAAACGATCAGTTAATTGATATATTTATCATAAACTCAATATATGATATGGTGTGACACTAGTACAAGAATATTATTTTGGACCAAACATTTTATTAATTCAGTCCAAAAAATATGTCCCAAAAATAATTATTAAAATGTTTGGGCCTCATCTATCAACCCAAAACCCGGCCCAGCTAATCAATTAATACATGAACTGGATATTACTCAAACAGCAGCTCAGCCCGACCCATTGTTACCATATAAAAGCATTTAACCCACCAAATAACCTAACCCTAATTCATTTCTACAGCCGCCTCCTCTATCTCATCTCTCTCTCGATCTGAGCCTCTCTCATGTTCATCACGGCTCCAAACCGGAAAATATGAATATACCTTCATCTTCTCCAACTCTCCACCATCAAAAACAACGATATCATTAGTATATGTTATCTTGACATCGACCAAATCAAAAAAATAAATCAAAGCTTCCAGCCTTCATCAAATGAAGAAATCTGTTACAGATTATTAGGATTTATCAAATCGAAGTGGCTACTTGATTAATCAATAACTGGATAAAGAAATAGTGTTACTCCTCCGTCTGACCGATCTATGTCTCATCAAATCTAAGATCGGAGAAAGACTCTATGTTCTTGCTCATGTATAAGAACAGTGACGATACAAATGCCTCTATTTCTCTCTCTATTTGCAGATCAAATTCTGGTAAGGTCTGATTTAACAAATAATCGGCTCAGGTATCATGGCTATACTCGTATCCCTTTTTAATCTGCTATATGAGTTCGATCTGGGAAGTTTAGAGTCTCGCATGTCTCCATTATGTTGTGCATCTGAATATGTATAAATCTAAGAGTCTAGATCTGAAATTTCTTATATATTTTAGCATGTGTGTTACTCCCGGATCGATGAATGAAATGTATGTATGTATAGCTCTGTATCTCAGTCTGATCGTAATATTATTCATCTGAACTATGGTGATTATGTTATAGTCCAAATCGTAAAATCAGCCTAATAAAATCTGAATATCAATTTAATGGATTAATATGTCTTAATCGGTGTGTGAACAATTTGCTAATTTGAGGTATGTTTTGAATCTGATTCTATGAAATCATTATGTATGTGAGCACACTTTCACACACCACACATAACCTGCATGTATTGGTATTTATATACTTTAATTGTGTATACAGGTATTGACCTCATATGAGGTATGATATACTTGAAGGACAGATCTGTAAAATTTATTTCATGTATGATATGTGTTACATGTTACAGAAATGATGTCCTCAAACTTATCTCTATATTTGTGTCACACTAATAATGTATACACAAAATTCTACATCTGATATTATATGGGCTACTGCATTCACTTAGGTAATTTCATATAAAATTAACTTAATAAAAATAAATGTACCTTGTGTCTAAATATGTCACCTATTGCATTTATGACCATCTTACGTTCGGCTAGCTATTTTAAGTCATTAATGTAATACTGTTGTCTTGGGTATTTAATAGATTAATGTCATGTCTCATGCATCTAGCAGTCTGTCTCTTAACTCGGCCACTGCACTGCACATTCACCCACTCATGCCTGTTCATTTATCCAGGCAACACATTAACTTCATACATTACACCACTCATCTCACGGCTATATATATATCATATACATTAAACTTTGATCGAGACAACTAAAGCGATCAAACATTCCTCTCTTACTAAAATCTGTGCATTGTAAACTGGTGCTGATTTCTTTGCATATTTTCTTACTCATCCGAGTATTAAAATAAAGAAGTGGGATTGCATTTGGGCTGGATTAGGACTAGGATTGCTACAATCTGGGGTTGCTATTTCTGTTCTCATTTGCACCGTTCCTCTCACACCTGAGTCTGTCTAGCTTTCTAAGTGCTGTGTTTTCAAACCGTTCCTTTTTGAGAAATAGACTTAGTTTTCTTGAGTATCAAGGCTGTGTATTTATTCTGTTGTGTTATCCTTTAGAAAGCAGAGGCGAGTTTGAACCTAAGTGATTGTGTCACCATTTTGGTTTGGTTTCAAACTCTAAAGTGTGATCTAAAGGCTATAACAAGTCGAGAATACCGTATTGATGTGTAGCTCCTTTTATTTACGCAAAATGTTGTAATAGTGTAGTAAACTTTACGTGGTTGTTTGCTACACTTAGGCTAGATTTTATAAAACATAAAATCTGGAAATCGCTTGCTAAAAAAAAAAAAGAACACACAATATTTGACATGCTAAAGCGATTAAGTTAATTAACTCGATAATACTGATTTCGAATACGTCCGTTCACAAGAACCTTAACCTATACACGTTGATTATAGCTAGATCTTCCGCCTAGTTTATTTTCAATATTAGGTTAAGTTATTGAAACTTCAAAAAAGGCTAATTAAAATTTAAAGAGCCGTTTGATATCCTATTCACCCCCTCTAGGATATATTGCGCACTCCTACGATCCAACAAGTGGTATCGGATCTTGGTTTCTTATGATAGAAACTTGAGATCATCATTTGATATATGTTCTCCTTTGCATGCTATAACTTCGCTTTCTGTGCTTATGTGCTAAAGTATCTGCATATCATTTTCGTGATTTTATTGCTACCTGCATAACTACTACTCTACTGCTAAAGGTGTTGTACTTGTATTCTTGCTATATATGTAATTAAAATCTGCATATAGAACCGCTCTTCTAAATAATAGATTCAACACCTCATTTTGACCGTGATTTTATTTCTGCAAACCTTTAAGACTAAGAAGCGCACACCGGGCGGAACTAAGTGAGGTGGGGTGGTCTCAAGCCCCCCAAATTTTGAAAAAAATTATTTTTATTATTGTATTAGTAGTAGTGTTAATATTAGTATGTTATGTGTGTTTTTTTTTGAACAAAAGACCTTATATTCTAGTGGTTTAAGAACAAACCTTTTTCAATCTCCATATTTCTAGGTTGTAAGTTCAAATCCCACTACCAACATTTTTTTTTCGGATTTTTTTTTTTAGTTTTATAGTCTATATACCAAGACCACCCCATATTTCTTTCCCGGATTATAGTCTATATACCAAGACCACCCCATATTTCTTTCCCGGATTTTTTTTAGCTTTGCAGTTTATATACCAAGACCATCCCGAAAAAAAATTCTGGTTCCGCCACTACTGCACACACATCACTTGCAACACAACATCGGATCTCGAGATCTTTGTTACATCCGATTTGAATCCATCTTGAAAGCGCATTGTAATCTTGCATTGTATCACTATATTAGTGTTAAGTACATTGATCTGCATTGTATCTCATTTCACTCTCATATCAAACACCTAAAATAAATTAAAATGGCTTCCATGAACTATAATCAGGCACCTCGTGAGGGATTGTCTTTGGCAAGGCCTCCATACTTTGATGGTACTGATTATATCCAATGGAAGAGGGCAATGAAATTGCATGTAGAAGCAATGGACATCCGTCTATGGTACATTATAGAGGATGGACCATTTGTTCCTACAAAAAAGGGTAGCGATGAGGGTGTTAGAGTACTTATTAAGATGGAAAGAGCTGACTTAGATGATGAGGATAATCGAAAGATTACTCTCAACTCTAAGGCAACTAGTCGACCTAACAATTGAACTTTTCCTTTACCCTTCACTGAAGGATTATGGTGGTCGTTCGTATGGATTATTACTAGAGGCCGGACGCTTGGACGACTCAGTGCTCCGATCAACAACCAAAGATAAAATGCATATCCTTTGGATTATCCAGAAATCAAATTTTAATCAAATTTTTTAGTTTCCACTGCACAATTCTTTACGGAAGAAAACATTTTTATTGTAGAACAAGGATTCTATTCATTAAATAGATAATTATACTTTTATTATTTTCCTTAATCTTATTAATAAAGTAACTTCCTAATGATTTCCTTCTCCGATACGTAGTTCAAGGATATTATTTTCCAAACACTTTAAGAATAAATATAATATTTTTATAATATTATTTATTCTTAATAAATAATACCATGTAATATTATTTGCAGTACAATATTTTGTAATAAACATAATTATTTCAATCCTTATTTAATTATCGCATAATCACATTTAATTCCGGCTTGTCACTCATTTGTGCAAGACTCATTAAGATCCTGAATATGTTGACCGTAAATATTAATTATATTTTTATAAATAGAACTAGATGAATCAAACCATTTAATTTATAATTAATTACATAACTTTGACTCATTTATTATATTTTACTTTTCGTCATTATAGGTCTACACTTTGTTTCATGAGGATATGATGTAGTGTGAGGAGAAAAAAGTTTGAGAGATAATGTTATTTTATTATGAATAGAATTGTACTCTTAGAGGGGTGAATAAATAGAATAATAAAAAATATGGAAAATTAGGGATAAATAATAATCAAATATTTTTAAAATAACGGAGACAATTTACATATTTTTAGGAGGAATGAGGAGAAGGGATGAAATATTTCATGATTGAGTAGAAGGGCAGTTTTTGAAACTTTTGCATAAAAGACAAAACTATTTATTCATCGTCGAAATTCACTTGTGTTGAAATTCATTGTTTAAATTCATCGACAAAATTCATTATCGAAATTCACTAATTTTCAAAATTCATCGTTAAATTCACTAATTTTCGGATTCATGTCGAAATTCATCGTCGAAATTCATCGATTTGGGATTCTTTGTGAGATTCACCGATTTTAAGGATTCACTTTGTTTGTCCTTCTCGCTATAAAAATTATGCGGTTGTCCTTCTCCTATAAAAATATGTATTGTCTCATTACTTAAAAATATTTGATTGTGTCCTTATCCCTAATTTTCCATATTTTTATAGGGAGAAGGACAACCGCATAATTTTATAAGCGAGAAGGACAAACAGTGAATCCGAAAATCGGTGAATCTCCTCAGGTGAATCCGAAATCGATGAATTTCGATGATGAATTTCGACGAGTGAATCGAAAATTAGTGAATTTCGACGATGAATTTTGAAAATTAGTGAATTTCGACGATGAATTTCGTCGATGAATTTAAGCAATGAATTTGAACACAAGTGAATTTTGACGATGAATAAATAGTTTTGTCCTTTATGCAAAAGTTTCAAAAACTGCCCTTCTACTCAATTGATGAAATATTTACATCCTTCCCTCATTCCCCAAAAAAATATGTAGTTGTCTGTTACTTAAAAATATTTGATTTGTCATCCTTATTCCTAATTTTCCAATATTTTTAAGTAACATGACAACTACATATTTTTTATAGGGAGAAAGACAAATTTGCATAATTTTTAAGGAAAATTAGGAATTAGGACATTTTCCATATTTTATTTAATTAATGATCCTAGTTAACATTTTTATAGGGTAAAGGACATAATTAAAATTATATGACTAAATTGCCCTTGCTTAACTTTGTTCTTATCTTTCACTTTTGAAGAGAAACTCAATGTCGGCTCATTTTATCCTTTTCAAGAAGCCGAATGTCGGAGAAAAACATTTGCACCGACGGACTTCAATCGTGAATCTTCCATTGTTTCGCTTCCTAATTCGGGCCATTCGATCATCTAATTGGAAGGATTCGTTCTCTGCAGATCCTCTATTCATCGGTATGTTTTGGCAATTTTTTCCATGTTCTTTGTTCAAAAGAATTAGAGATCCGAAATCTGAATTTTATAAGTTAAATTTCGATCTTCTAATGAAATTGAGCATAAATGCGAGCTTCTTATGTTTAATTGCTTCTTGATCCTGACTTTGATGTTTAATTTCTGAATACCGTGTGTTTCTTATGAGAAATAATCTGATTCACTGCTTATTTTCTCTGATTCATGTTTTACCTCAATAGTGGAACAGAATTCTGAGTTTTATAAGTTAAATTTCAATCTTCCTAATGGAATTGAATATAAATCTGAGCTTGTTAAGTTTATTTCGTTCTTCATGCTTCGTTTGATGTTTGTTTTGTATATACTCTGTGTTTTATGATAAATAATCTGATTCACTGCTGAATTTCTCTGATTCGTTTGTTGTGTAGGTTTTTGAAGATGGTATTCCTTATTTGTACTTACAATGGAGAGTCATGTGTTTTGAAAATCAAAGAATTTGATACTCTACGTAGTATTAAGCTACGTATATGTGAGAAATGGAGTTCATTGAGAGAAGATATGATCAGTTTGTATTATTCTTTACCTGAACAAGCAAATTGTTTTCTCTTCAATAATGAAGATGTTGAAATCATGTTGTCCGTGTTTGCTTCTTTCAGTGCATCACGTGTACAGGCATATGTTGTTTGTAATGCTTCTACTGCGGCTTCTACCGTGGCTTCTACTATGGCTTGTACCGTGGCTTCTACTGTGGATTTTACTAGTATTGAATCAGTTGCATCATCATCTATTACTGAATCCGATGATGAGGAGATCAATTTGCTTCCTACGTTTTGTCCTCGAAAGGAGAATATGCAACTGTCTATCAACTGGGATAAGTGTGTAGAATGTGTTGGTCAAAAATTTGTTGGTGGAGCAACATAATTTAGGAAAGCATTGTGTAAAATTTCTGTTCACAGTGGGTTTGATTTCATATACATTAAGAATGATGATAAGAGGATTATGGCAGTGTGTGCAAAGAAGGATGAAACAAGCTGTGCTTGGATGGTTAGTGCGAAAAAGGAAATTATTAATGGATTTTTTTATGTTAAGAAGATGCATGAGTTACATACATATGGTACGTCATCGCGTTCTTTCAAAGGGCATCGAATGAGTTCAGCTTTGGTTTGTGATTTGGTTTGTAATGAAGTTCGTGATGATCCTCAATAAAACCTATTGATGTTAAGCGTCGGCTTTTTCAAATCATGGTCCGCTGTTTCATATTACAATTCTTGGACCGGTATATATCGAAAAAGCGAAGAATGCTCTTTTTGGTGACATGAAAGAATCTTTTAATTTTTTAAATTCATATGTGTCAAAGATTCGTGAAACGAACCCCGGCTCTTATGTGGTATTGGAAGTTGATGAGGTTTCAAGTCGTTTTAAGAGGGTGTTTGTTGCGTTTCATGGCTACATTGAGGGATTTAAGCATTGCCGGCCAATGCTTTGTTTGGATGGAGCTCATTTGAAAACACAATTTAAAGCTCACTTTTTTGGCGGCGATTGAAAGATGGTGATCAAAGCATGTATTCATTCTATGTCTAGAGTTGTGTTGTTGGTTTATTCATTTTTCTATTTTTTGTGTGTTACTTTTTCTCTATATTACTTGGCGTGTTGATATGAATCTGTTTTCTTTTTGTATCAGGCTTGTACCTGTTTGTTTTGCGGTTGTTGACTCGAAAATACCGAGAAGGCGGCATTGGTTCTTTATGAATTTGAAGAACATAGTTGATCCCCACTAGGCGAATTACGTTTATTTCGGATAGAAATATTTGGTTTAATAGAATCCAGGCCTATTGTTTCCCTGCATTCGAGACCATGCTTTTGCATTTTTCATATTAAGTTGAATTTGAAAGACAAATTTAGAGGTTCCAGATTCACAAGAAGGTTTTAAGAAGCGTATGGTTTATCTTTTGCGGCAGTGTGCTTATGCACCAACAGTTGATCTATATGAAAGTTTGATGAGTGTTATGTTACAAGAGGTAAGACAATTGTAGGTGATTTCTTTACCTCCTCGCCTCTTTGAAAGATGGACGAATGCTCATTTTAAAGGCATGCGATATGGTGAAATGTCTTCAAGTGCGTGAGAATCATATAATTCATGGGTTGTAAAAGAGAGGCAATTACCCATATGTAATATGATTGATGCTCGTGTGCTTGAAGATTATGAATCAAATTTACGGTATGTTTTTGTTTAATTGCTTTTTATTTTAAGTATTTTGAATGCTCTTGTATATTTTTACATAATGAGATCCATTGGATTTATTTGTAGAACGTAGGTCCGCTTGTGCATCATGGAATTACGCAATATGCCCGAGTATAGACAAGATATTAGCGATTCATTTGTTGCGATCTAAGAATTGGATTATCATCAATTCAAGTGGATATGTATTTGAAGTGCGCTCAACGCCATCTTGTATGGTTGATCTTTAGAATTTTACTTGTTCTTGTAAGTTTTGGCAATTGAATGGTTACCCATGTGATCATGCGGTAAATTTGTACAATGAAAGTCGGGTCTCCTTGCATGAATTTTTGATGTTGGATTCCGTTCAGTTCATATGTTGCTTGTTATGAATCGCAATCCATCCGTTGCCGTTGGTTTATGAGCGAGATTCCAATGTTCTTTGTTTTACCTCCTATTTCAAAGAGGCAACCTGGAAGGCCAAAGAAATATGTTAAATACTGTTACTTACAATCTTCCATGTTTGTTCATTGTTGTGTGTAACAAATTAAATGCTTCTTCGGTTATTTTCTCCCCACATGTGTAACCCGCTTTCTTCTTTTTTAAACTGGCTTTTTCACAGTTTTTTTCCATCATTTGGACATCTTCTATTGCAAACTTCATTTGTCAAGTCCAGAATTTCAGTTCTTCTTTTCTTATCTTCTGGATATACAAAGTCATCATCCTTTCTTGTTGTTCGCTTCCTTTCTTTTATTGCTTTTACACGTGAACTTTGCTTCACAGATTTTTGTACTTGCTTAGCATCTGTGTTTCCATATTGCTGTGTCACTGCATGGACTGCTGCATTCTCAATTTCTGTATGAAGAGCATCAATTTTTGTGTGTTGTTCCTTTATTTTGCTCTCATATGATTTTTTCATTTCTTCGATCCCATTCAATCTATTCTGTAGGTCACTCACGGTTGAGTTCAATTCAGAAATAGTAGCTTCTTTTGTGCAGTTCTCATCCTCAAGATGCTTCACTTTTTATGTCAGACTTGTGTTCAGTTGCTTGATCTCTTCAATGCTTTCATCACCACTCTTTCTCATCTGCTGTTCAAATTCCTCCATTCTTGATCTCATTTCATTTACATGTTTTTGAAGATTGTGATCTTTTATTAAAGCATCAGTAAGTGAAGCTAAAAGTCCAGCATTTTCTTTTTTCAGATCATCAACTACACCTTTGTATACCTCCTCCAATTCATTGAAAATCTTGGATTTCATCTCATTCTCCCTTTCCTAAAATTTTTTCAGTTTGACAAGCAACTCACTGTTCAGTTCTTCAGTTCTTCTGATTTCTTCCTTCTGCTTGCTTATCTCATGCTCTTTTCGCTCCAGCTTTCTCAACTTTTTCTTCATCCTCTTAACTTTTGCTTTCAAACGTTCTGCCTTGTCATCCATTTCCTACATTCATGAAATGTTGTATGTTATAAAAGTATATCTAGTAAAACAATTGGTTGGAAAAAATGCATGCGTTTTGCAATTTTTCATGAGATTCACTAATGAAGACCAGTGAGTGATTATCAATAGTGGATCTCAAACTACAGTGAAATTTGATAGTGAATAAGAAGGTACACTGTTGACAAAATGAGTTGAATATATGAAATGATTTATCGTCTGACGGGAATTATTACGGTGAATTCATGTTATTGTTAGGCAGGTAATTACCTTAAGTGTCTTCAGTAGAAATGTTTCTTAGTTTTCGCACTCCAACATGCCTTGGACATTCTGTTCAAATGGATCCTCATCCATGAAATCTGCATTTTCTTCAGAATGATAGGTGTCATTTTGCTGCTACTCTTCCAACTGTGTTATGTGTAGGGAATCCTCTTCAGATGGTTCATCCATGAATTCTGCATTTTTGTCTTGCTCATGCATTGCCACTGGTTGGAGTTTGATTTTGAGTTTGAGTTGTTGCATTGGAATGTCATCTTCAAAATCTGAATCGTGTCCAACTGGATTCTTTGTCAAATCCGGTATCAGTTGTAGCTCAGCTGGTGTAGGCTCCAATTCAGTCCATATGACCGATGTATATATTTTTAAAACAGTGAATTTTGTCAGTGAATGAATGTAAATGTATGGCATGAAATTTTCTTTGGCATAGGAGATGCAGTTCTTACACTTTGATTAGGCAAAGCCATGATTGTTGACTTGTTCACAAATTTGTTCAAGGTGCTCAAGTCCCATTTTGTGCACCTTGGAATTCCTGAATATTGAATTGAAGTTGTGTCCTCTTGGTTTTGATACTTCATTGGATCCTCCTCTTTTCTTGGCTTCATTGTTTTATCATGCTCACACATCCAATACTACAATAGAATAAGAAATTGTTAATATGCAATCACATGTAATAAGAAATATTTGGGAAAAACCTAGAATTTCTTACCAAGAGTGAACTAGTGAATCCAATCACTGTACGAGGCTTTTTGCTCTTTTATTCAAGGCTCTGAATTAGTGTGTCATAGACGGCAGAAGACCAATCGTAGTGTTTCATTGTGTCCAAGTCCTCCACGTATTTCACATATGTCCATGCAATCGTCTGTCCAGTGTTTGTGAAGAAACATGCCTGAAACATCAAAAGGCATAGGACTTTCACAAGTGTCTACTACCATGTTAGCAGTTGTGTCTTCATTGTCCACAAGTTTTACTAACTTTTCCTTCATCATTTTGGTGTGATGTTTTGGGCATTTGGGAATACTCTATCTGCAAATTCAGATTTGACCTTCTTCCCGTGGTACTTGTCAACTTTTAAATTGCCATCCATGATTCCAAAAATCAGCTAGATATCGATCCCCACGTATCGTGACAAACATTTTCTTCCAATTTTGATTCCTCTTTTTTCTGGTACGTATGCGGTTATGATGTTGTCCAAAACTTGGTCTTTTCGCCTGTTGGAACATATCCTCTTTTCGTCAATAGCTTTGAAGAAGAGCTTAAAAGGAGTTTGCTGCATAATGTTCCTGTGACTTTCTGTCAATTTTTCATGTATGCTGTTATATGCATCCAATAGATATGAGATAATGTTCCTGTATTGACTGTACCTGGAAAAAATCAATGCAGACAACACATTTTTTTGTTAGTGAATTTGTTTGGCATTTTAATCACAGTTTGTGTCATCAATATGACATTCAGATGCATGCACTGCCAATATACCTTGTAGTGAATATTCTTAGTCAATCAAACTTTCAGGAACATAGGTGATAAAATGAGCTAGTATGACAATGATAAGCAATCATGTTAAAGCTGAATTGGGCATGACAAGTAATGAATGAATTGAATTTAAAGAGCTTCAGCATGAATGCATGCAACCAATGAATAAATGGTAAAGTGAACGAGTTAACATTCAATACTTGCCTCGGTGAATTTTCTTAGTGAATCAGGGTTTTATGATCTAAAACACAAAAATTGAGAAACAGGGGTAGGACAATTAGCTACATTAATTTTTAACAAGTGTACCGATCTTCACATAATAAGTGGGCAAATACAGGCTCTGATGGCAAGGTGTTTAATGTGTATTACATGAATTATCATTGTAGTGAATATTCTTAGTGAATCAAACTTTGAGGAACCTAAATGCTAGAAACTAGTTAAACATGATCATGATTCATGATAAGCAATTATGTTAAAGCTAAAGTAGTTAGGGATGACAAGTAAGGAATCAGACTTTTTGAATTTAATCAATATCAGCATGAATGTATGTAAACAGTGAATAAAATGATAAAGTGAATTTCCATTAATATTTCTTGACCTAGTGAATCAGACTTTTTGTACATATATCTCTGACATGCATAAAACCGTGAATGCATAACAACATCATCATGATTGCATGTAAAAAAGTGAATGCATATTATATCAAAGTGAATTCATATTACAACAAATTTTAGTGAATATCATAAGCACGTTATAACATATATGTTGCACAAATCACACAAAATATACAATGAATACAGTTTTCTATACATTCATTTTTATAAACATAATTCTTTTTGATTTCTCACTGAGAAAAGCAATCGAACTGATAGATTTATCATCCAGTAGATTCGAGTGAAACATAGCAATGAATGTGAGTACTAAAACTTCTTCGCAATAAAAATTCCTAACAATATCACCATGATTCCTAGTAAAAATCCGAGTGTATATTATAGTGAATTTGATAAATGTTCACCAAAAAACAATCAAATTGATGTAAATCTCAACTAGTAAGCGAAGTGAAACAGAAGCGATGAATTCTTCGATTTAGTACTTGCTTAGTAATTGTTCCATCGATTTTTTCCTTCCCGGTGATTTTGATCTTGTTTGCTTTGCATAATGTATCTCGTGACAAAAATTCAATGCATATTATAGTGAATTTGAGTAAATGTTCACTAAAAAACAATCAAAATGATGAGAAATCTCAAATCTCGACTAGTAAGCGAAGTGAAACAGAGCGATGAATTCTTCGATTTATTACTTACTTAGTAATTGTTCCATCGCTTTTTTCCTTCCCCGGTGACTTGATCTTGTTTTCACCATTTCGAGAAATTTATTCACTCGCTTTGTTACGAGCAATTTGAAAGGAAGATGCAAAGGTGAATTCGAACCCTAATTTTTTGAAGATATTGAAATTTGCAGATTTCAAGCTTATTTGAGATTATAGAGCTTCGAAGTCTGTTCGATTGAGTATAAATGGTTGCAAATTAGGGATAACGATTGCGTACTCCTGAATTCGCGTCCAATTTTTGTGATGATTTCCGCTCCTGTTTTGGAAATCGCAGAGAAAGTGAGCTTCAACTTCCTAACCCTAATTTTGCATGAATGGCGTGAATGATGCACAACATGATTTGTTTATAATTAGGGTATATTGATCTTTTTTACTACAATTTTGTCCTTTTATGCAACATTTTTTAAAAGTTGTCATATTCTCTAATTTTGTAAATACTTTTGTCCTTGTGCCTCGTTACCTCCATCTTTATAAAGAGAACGACAAACAGTAAATCCCGAAAATCAGTGAATCTCCCTAGTGAATTCCAAAATAAGTGAATTTCGACAGTGAATCCCGAAAATCAGTGACTTTCGACAATGAATTTTGAAAATTATGAATTTCGACAGTGAATTTAAACAGTGAATTTCGAACAAAAGTGAATTTCGACAGTGGATAAATAGTTTTGTCCTTTATGCAAAAGTTTCAAAAGACTGTCCTTCTATTCAATTGATGAAATATTTATGTTCTTCTCCCCCATTCCCGCTTTTATATATATCACAACAGCTACAGGAAACACCTGCATTTATATGCTAGCGAAACACAGCAATGCCAACAAGCTTGACTGCTCCAAACACATTTATTATAATTAAAACGACGTTACAGTTCCAACTACCTCAAAAGCATACCACGATATAACTTATATTATAAGCATACCACCATAAGTTATCCTTATATACAAAAGCACAAAAATGCTTTATTACACCAATATACAGCATAATAAGGCACTTAAACGCCTTCAACTGGTAGATGACCGGTGATAGTAGGGTAGAGAGTTCTTTTGACGACTGCTGAGAGCAATACTTATTTACAAAGATTGATTATAAAGAGCACCCGTAAAAACGTACATGAAAGGGAAGAAACAAATTTCAATTACCAAGTGAAAAAATTTGTTTGAAACCATACTTGAAAAAGAGGTAATGATTTTCAAGCACAAGCTAGATGACTATCAACTGTCATTCTAACATTCCCGTTTCAATGAATCCAACAACCATGAACAACTTCATAAGGAAAATAACGAAGAGTCTTAACTACCAACCGACACCATCAAAATCAAATAAACCTAGAGTCAAAACACAACTATAAAAGTCAACATGTTTCGAAGACAAACCCCAACCCCAACCCCAACCCCAGGCCCTAAGACCGTATGGGGTTGTATACCCAAATTTTGGATTCTTTAAATGCAAAACCATACCGCAGGAGAACATGTAATAAAAAGGTAACGGGAATTGAAACTTTTTAAAACCAAATGTGATAGATCTAATTCATTGATCTTCTTTCATCCATGCTGAGAAACTAAACGTATGAAACAAATCCAAAATGAGACCTCGCACACATTTTAAATCAGTTTGTCAGACGAATTAGACACATAACTTTGCTGGGCTATGCATATCTACGCACGATCAAATGAAACATAAGAAATTTAAGAGACTGTACTTTATGCTCTGCAATATTCCAGCATCACAAACTCATGGGCCTTTGCCTGCAGAAACCCCCCACGAACCTTGCCTCTTAAGACGATTTCCCAAACTTGCTCACAAGTATCTTTGGCTTTGATAGTCACAACATGATGTTTACAAGAAGCAGGGCATGATGTCACCCTTTCAATGTCCTCAAAGCACGCTGTTTCGTTCTGCAAAATATACCAATTTTAATTGAATCAAGAGTAAAGAATAAAACTAGTATTATTAAGAATAAAAAGAGAGGAGGAAAAGAATGCTAACGTATTTCGCATTCAAAAAAGCTACTGCATTTTCACCAAAGAGCTTCAGTTCATTGTAAAAGTTTGTGTCTTCTTTGAAATCAAGGGCTTTGAAGCGGTTAGAGCAACAATCTGAATAATCTTCTCCAACCCAACTCTATCATAAAATGATAAACTTACCATCATTAGATATTTCTACAATTATACTGAGAGACACAACGATGCGTAAACGCAGCGATGCAGAGACATTGCGATGCATTCACCATCCCAGTGACATTTGATGTAGCAATACCGCGATCACATTTGATATTTTTCTGATTTAATTTCAGAAAATTGATTTCTTTTCTTGACCACCGCATTAACCACCGCAATTCAGCGGCCACTGCGATGTAGTGACCACCCCCGATGCATTGACCACGGTGATGCATTCACCACCCTGATGCAATGACCACCGCAATGCAGTGACCACCGCAATGCAGTGACCACCTCGATTCATTGACCACAATGATGTAGTGACAAGAACATTTGCAACGATTTTTGCAGTGACATTCATGACACCAACATTTTATGAAGTGACACGCCCAATGAATATCTTTCGTTCAATGAAGCAACACCGCGATGACATTTGATATTTTCCGACTTAATTTCATAAAATTGATTTCTTTTCTTCATAAAATCGACTTCAAACGGCTATATCTTTTTATAAAAAAAACTATGATCAACATAATTCTTTGACTCCAATTCATATTTTTTCACCATCTTTATTATGATATCTCATTTTATGAAGTGACACATTATGCAGTAACACTCAATGACACCACCATTTTATGAAGTGACACCTAATAACAACAACATTTTATAAAGTGACATCAACAACATTTTTCTATTGAGTGTCGATTACTTTCCCTGCTTGAATAACTTGTAAATTCTTGTGCAATTCTTTGAGCTTTGCAGGGATATCACCAAGATGATACAAAATGAAATGAAAAGTCTCTAACTAAAGAATCACTAATAACTACATGGGAAGATTGATATTCTGTAAATTATTGGACGATCATGCTAGCACAACTCCCTACTAGAAGTCAAACCAAGAACAAGTCTGAGCAGGGATTTCCGGAATTTATTGGCTACTAATGCAACATACACATGTTGATTAAGTGAGATTAATTTCTATTTCATCATTAGACAATCCAAAATATCCATGATTAAAATATTAAGAATGTTTCGGTACATGTAGAATTCTTAAGTGGCCACCAATGCCATAATAATCATCATCTGAAGGTCCTCAGTTACAAGATAAAATCTTTGTCAATTATCATCAACAACAACCATCCCCATCAAAGCAATCCCTATAGCCTACCACTATGTGATTACAACACGCAGTCCAAATATATGGACAGACAACTCCTCGAGATATATGCTTCAATCTAAAATGAAACATGAAAGGAAATGAAGTGATGATGAAAAATATAGGGACAAAGACACCAGAGAGAAACAAAGAGGGGGAGAGAAAACAAGCAGGATTAAGGTATGAAATAAGTGTAGAGGGTGTAATAGGGAAGAAACGGAATAGGAAAGAGGAACTTGAAGAAAATGTTTAAATGCCCAAACTTTTATAATATAACATCTCAGGAGTTGCTTCCCTTTCTCGTCTCTCCTAACTTATTTTTCAGAAAACAGAAACTATGATGTCGGTTCAAAATTTTTTGAATAGCATTAACTGACGATTCCAAAAATCGTCTGTATCAACTTTAGGGTTCTTTCTTTAGTGATAACCTAATGGGGCTCCTAGAATACAGGAACGATGAAAAGAGAGGGGGTGGTTTTGATTTGTTTTAGACTGCACTTGATGGTGATCAAGCTGCCTATGTATCCAATGCTGGGATTGGAATCAAGTCTTCATAATTCCTTAGGGATCGTTTATATAGAGGGGCTTGTGCCCTAGAGTTAGTGTGTGTCGTTTCCATGGTGGACACTGATTGGCGTGTTCCCTAAGGAAAAGATTATGACTAGTTGATCTCCTTGATTTTAGGAGATAATGGTGATATTCAAATATTCGTATTAAGTGATAACGATTGGAGCCTTTTTGACTCGGGATTCATTCTATAATTATCTGTTTACTACACACGTGGGGAATACGATTGAGGATTGACTCCAGCCGACTTAGATGACCCGAGCTGAACTGGCTGAACCCTTCTGTGTTTGGGTCGACCTACGGAGGTCGGGGAAGATAGCCGAGTTGTGCATAAGCGGTTTGGTCTGGGAGGGACTTATACCAGCTTGTAAGGTCGGACATGAGTAGGTTTGAACAAGTACCGGTCGACCTGCAGAGGTTGGGATAGTGTCTGTGCCTATCTTGCTTGAAGGTCGACTTTGAGTAGAGGTCGATCTAGAGGGGCCGGGGAGAGTAGCCGAGCTACTCTGGCTTAGCTGCTGGGACATCCGTCCCTTTAGACAACCTTTCTCACTTTACACTTAATGTTGAGCCATCGTAGATGTGCCACGTGGGTAAGTTCAATTCTTGGCATCGTCATAAGCCCCCCAGATCCAGCCGAGCTTCGTGAGGTCGGGTCGGATCTGTTTGCGTGTGGTGGCCTGACTTGGTTGTTTACTTCATAGGTTGTGAATTCGAATGGCCAGGTGGCAAAGCTAGTTGTGACGTCGTTACAGCTGTTGATGACGGTTAAAATAGTCTATCATACGACATCAATATTCTATCTATTACGAGCTAAAAATTTTTGTTTCGACCTATAAATATGAACCATTTACGTTGAATATCATATGTCGGGTTCGTGAGTCGAGAAATCTGCACTTAGCGTTTATTTTCCCTGTTTCGATATTATTTCATGTATTATTTGATGATTTTCAGGATACGGAATATTGGGCTGAGCATGATGGACGAATCTGTAGTGGACTGAACGAAAGGAATGAGCCTAGGGTATTCTAGAAGCATCCAAGTTAAGTCGGTTGAAGAAAAAGGACAAAAATACCCTCGGTAACCCGAAGGGCGGTGCCGACTTACCGAGGGTCCAGAATCTTCCGAAACGCGTTTTCTTGGACGAGGGGTCGAACTAGTTGTTCCTAAGTCGGTTTAGATAGCTATAAATAAGAGGCCTCGCCTAAGAACACAATGTACTCAAATTATTCAAGGAAATTATGCAATAAAAGTTCTTTGTTCTTTATTTTATTTATTTTATGAGTTCTGGTCGGAGAGACGACGGATTCGCCGCCTAGGGAGAGATCCGAAAGAGATCTACGCTCGTCTTCGAGGGTATGATTTTCTATCTTGTCCAAGATGTAGATCTATCGTCGTTATATTCGACTAGTATGTTTTAATTGCTTATTTAGTTTAATTATGTAGTAGTTAGTTTATTTTACCCCATGTGTTATAGATCTGATTCGTTGGTGAAGAAATCATGAGATAGTAGTTGCATTCTTCAGATCTACGATGGTCTATATCGCTAGATCTGAATACCAAATAAATTACTAATTCATGATAATCGGCGCCAGCTACGTTGATCGATAGATTTAATTTACATGTTAGTAGCCTGATCAACTATTTGCATGTTATCGTAAATTAACATGAAGGACCACAAGTGAAGTGTTAATTAGGACATTATCTGGAATGGACCCTAGGAACATGCTGGAGAAGGAACAAGAAGCAGCCGCCGTTTCTCTCATCTGGAGGAAAACATCAACTGAAACGAAACCCTTGCTCGAACCTCTACTATAATTGATGAGTTAACAGGCCTGGACCTTTTCTTTAATTATATTGGGCTAAATAATGCAAAAGTCCAGACGGAAAAAAAAATGGAAGAAACAGGCGACGTGTACACCCTCTTTGACAAACTCCGTTCGTTCTTTATATATTTTATTATATATATATATATATATATATATATATATATATATATATATATATATATTACTTAATATTTCTTTTAATGAATAGTATATTTTAATGTACGTTTTCAATTATCATCCTCGATTTTGATATTTTTTTTGATACTTTTCAATCACTTTAACACTACTAATTTTCACTGCGACAATAGTGACAATAATCAGTGTTAGTGACAATAATCAGTGTCAGACAATATGTCGCTACTAATTGTCATAGTGATAATTGGTAGTGACAAATTAAATGACACTAGTTGTGCATTATCTGTGAATCGATGTGACAATTAATATTGACATTTTGTCTCACACTGCTTATTGTAACTATTGTCGTAGTGTCGTGGTATTGACAAATTAAATGACACTAGTTGTGTATTATATGTTAATCGATGTGACATTTAGTAGTGACACATTGTCTGACACTACCGTCTTGGTATTGACAAATTAAATGAAACTAATTACGTAATTTCTGTGAATCGGTGTGACAATTAATAGTGACACTTTGTCTGACACTAATTATTGCCACTACTGACGATCAACACTACTAATTGTCGATTAAAAAATTTGTGAGATATATATACATATATATAGGAAAAGGCTACATGCCCCGAAAAAAAGTCCCGAATCTTCACAGAATGTAAATATGTACACTTTATTTTATTTTTTTCTCTATCTCCTGTCTTGTCAACAAGAAAATCAAGGGGCTGATTCATTTTCGGGGCTTTTTCTGTGAAAACTTTCGGATGATGTATCATTTTCATATATATATATATATATATATATATATATATATATATATATATATATATATATATATATATATTGTAGTTCCTTTTAGTGCTGCTGATAGTGGGTATATATGCGGCTGATAGTGGATAGTGGATAGTGGGTATATATGCGGCTGATAGTGGGTAAAAGTTGTTTGTGCAGTTTTTTGTTTTTTTTAATTGATTTAAGAGGTATTTTGGTACTTAACACCTAAAAATTGTCCTTTTTACTAAAAAATAAATGTACATGTCCTTAATGCTAATTTTACAAATGTTTTTGTCCTTAAAATAATTCTCCCTAATTTTTTTTCAAGTTTTCCAAAGTGAGTGGGGACCTGCACTCTTGTCTGATCGTTTAGTTAAGAAAAATTTCATTGTAAAATGATTAAATCAATTCTATGCATTATGGCCTTCCATTTTTACCATCTCACACATTTGCACTCCTAGTATGTGAAAATGTGAGTGAATTGAAATAGATACATGTTTTAACCATTGAAATATATGCAGTGAAATATTATTATTTGACAGCTGCGCTGCTATGCTCCAAGTCAAGACAAATTTTATAATACAACCGTTGTAGCAAACCAAGTGGCATACATTACAATCATTCATTTCTAACCTCTCACACACGATAAAAGTGTATTATGTGAAAGAGAGTAAAAATGAGAGGCTCTAATATATGCCACTTGGTACAACCTTCTTACAACCGTTGCACCATAAAGTCTCTCCCAAGTCAATCCACTTATTCAGCCAACCTGAGAGCAATACCCAATTTACAAAGATGTATAGATTATCAAGAGCACCTTTAAAACCAAAAACTGGAATAGGAGGTAGACTGATTTTAGATAACAATAACCCTGGCCAGAAGCAGAACAAAGTATAAACTGCCATCCAAACAATCACCTAAACTACAAGCAAACTTGATCAAGAAAAAAATAGTCCTAAATCCAGATATCAACCAATACAATACCATTGTAATATTCCGATTTTCGGGAAAAGGCAGACGTGTCTTTTTGCGAAAACGAAATATTAGGTTCGGTTTCCTATTATTTGGAGTTATTTATTTGGACATTTTTATATATATAATTTCGAGTTTTATATATATAATTAAAAGAAAATTCGGTTTTTAGTGATCAAGGGCAGTTAAGGAAAGATTAACTCCTTTATTAGGTTAAGACCTAACTTAAAAATCAGAAAATTCAGTCTAAGAATCCCCCCCCCCCCCCATCCCTGGGCAAGTTTGAGGAGAGAAAAGGCCAAGGAGTTTTCTTGATAATTGAAGCATCCGTTAACCGTTTTCAGATCACGCAAGAGTTTCGAATCGTCGTGATAAGAGCATCGCTTTGGTATCGATTCGTTGCAAAGCGCCAGATTTTTGAGGGTCGTTTGGATCACCGCGGGTCGCTTAAGGTAAGGAAAAAAACAATCCTATGAATTCAATTGTTGGCTATAAGGATTTGATCATGATCTAAGGCAATTTATGTGTTAGAGCTTTGAGTTGTTGCTTTGGTAATTGTCTATAGAGGTTATGGTAGTGTTAGATGAGGTTTATGTGCTCAATGTGTTGTCTTTTTCTCGTTTTTGGTTGAAATACGATCCGGAAATCGCATGGTGATGAAGTTAGGGTTTAGGTCGAACCCAGGTGAACGAAGCGCCCGGTATTCGGACGAGCGCCCACTTAGGTTCCACCTTTGACGAGCGCCTGGTTGTATTGGACGGGCGTCTGAGGTGCGCTTTACATTCGAGATTGAAATGGGTTTGGTGGACGGGCGCCCAAGAAGCTTGAACGGGCGCCCAAGTCTTTAAACGGGCGCCCGGGCCTCAGATCGCCTCCTTTCTATGTTAGTTCTCGTTGTTCACCTTGAAAACATGCTTTAACTACATGAAACCTTTATATATGATATGTTAATATGGTATAAACATAGACAAGCCTGAATTGAGCTTCGATTCGTTCGCTTAAAACACCGAATGTACTCTTAAAGGAGTTGAAGTTCGGATCCGTCGGAAGAGCATGATAGGCTTGTGCTTTGATGAGTTAGCATTCATCAATGTCTGTGTATGTGCTAGGACTTGTCCGTGTCTCAGTGGTCTAGGAAGAGGGTAGTATGTGTGAGGGAGATTATTTGAAAACACTTAGGTGGCTAGTTGATAACTTAATAAACAACGATGTGACTAGTAAAAGATTAAACAACATGTCTCTCTTGGCTAGGCACCAAAGCTAAATCGCGATGCATGTGCTACCTCTAAAGGTGGAGGATCTCAGAGGTCAATGACCTAAGTACAGGAGGACTCTGGCTGAAGTGTGCGTGCTATCGGAGTCTACCTTTCTAGACTTCGTGGGTATTGGTGTGATCCACTAATATGTTGCAAAAGAGTGTCCCCGAGGTGGAAGAACTCCAGAGTCAAAGAAACCCTAAGTACGGAGGGATTACGCTAAGGTGGATGCGCAGTAGTGCCCTTGAGTGCGGTTGTAACATAGATAGGCTAAGTTAGAAACAGCTTAGTCACAACGTGTTGATGAGCATGAAGTGAACCCTAGATGGAGTTGGTCTCATTTAATCAACTAATTAAATAATTATCTTTTTCGTTATAACTATGATTGCTTTCATAGCTTCTCTTTCTTTCTAAGCACGTTGTACTTACCTCAAATGCATTGTTTTCTATGTGTTTGGGATGAGAATACGAACGTGTTTTCGAGGAGGAGTTCGACGACGACGCTTGTGGCCTTCGTTGAAGACTTTTATTTCTCGCTTTACGTATATTCTTGGATTACTTTTGATAATTGTTGAGGTAGACTTTCGGTCTTCGAGACGTGTAGTACTTTTTTGGGATTTCTTTTTCAGACTTTCTTACGGCGACATCCATTCGAGGTCACCCCGACCACAAGAAGATTGATCTATGGTTGATCCCATGATGTGATATATTGAGAGATGGATCCATTGGCCGTTGATTAGAAGGCTCCAAAGGAAGAATATGCGAGAAGCCTTGAATACATTGTTGCAAGAGATCCATAAAGAGTTTGGGCTGCCCAAAAGAGTAATGAAGCCCGATATTGTTTATGCACTACACTTTTGGGCCGAGAGAAGACGGCGGCAGTTGAGGCCCATGCTCGGCGCCAATTACTTAGGTTATTGGACTTGTATTATTTATTTGGAGTTGGATTTTATTTAATAATTATCTTGTGGGCTTAGTTGACACAAGAAGGACTAGAAAAGCCCACCAAAGTGGCGCCCCCCCTTAGGTTTAATTATTTAGGTTTTTATTTTGCTAAGTAAATTCTCCCACATTGCTTAGGAGAAGAATTGGTCTTTTAGTTGTAGCCTATATAAAGGCAAGCTTCTTTCATAATGAACAATCATCTTTTTGAGTGAAATTATTATTTGATTAAGCATTGTCTTAATTGTGCACCTTGTGTGTGTGAGATTCTCTTGGATTGGAGGATCGCCCCTTGGAGAACTTATCAAGCGTAAGTGAGCATTACGTTGTGGCGTTCCACCGTTGTCTTGGTCTAAAGCGCGGATTTAGCTCCCATTGATTATCATCAATTTCTTCTGGGCAAAACAAAGGATTTGATTCGTAAGAATCACATCGATTAATAGCGAGCTCGATAATTGTGGTAATCAAATATCCCCTTTCGTTTTACGTTTTCTTTTCGTTCTTCGTTGTTGTTTCTTGTTTCATACATTTTTTTGTTTCTGAAAATCTGTTCTTTGTTCATCTTTCGATTAAAAAAAAAAAAATAAATTGCAGCCGCAAATTCTTGGGTGCTTTCATTATCGATTGATCAAATACAACAAGTTGAATACTACTTCTTTCTCCTTTCCCCCCCCCGGCCGCAAATTTTGTGCTTAGCCTCTACAACCCTTCCCCCTCCTAACCCTAATCCTACCTCAACTTTTGTTTCCTATATTGCCCTTATTTTTGTTGGGATAAAATAAGCGGTAGTTACATAGTCTCTTTTGCCCTTTAAATAATTTTCGGTAATTTTCGGTTTTTAAAAAAAAAAAAAAAAAAAAAAGAGACAGATTCAAAAAAAATCGCCACTTTCACACTGGTGTGACAATTTTCACACTGTGAAATTTTTGCGATCAAAAAAAAAAAAAAAAAAAAAAAACTTTTAGCGAAAATATCACACCAGGTGTGAAATTTTTCACACCCGTGAAATTCTCTGATCATCGAATTTTGTTCCTTCTTTAGAGTCTTTTCCTTTCTCATCCTTCCTAATCACTTTCGCAACTTTCCAACACCTCAACCTTTAGCCTAGATTCGTTTTGCTTGTTATTTTGATTTGTTTATAAAAGGGTGCTTTACTTTCCACAAGAGCGAGGGAGAGTGTAAACACGAGTGTCTTGGTGAGGGTTTATTGTCTATCCTATGGAGGACTCTAAACATTCTAAAAATTTGAGTAATGAGTATCTTGAAGAGAGAGTGGCTGCCCACGTCAAGGAATCTAATGCCGAAAATAATGCAAAGTTTGAAAGGATTTTTGCGGATATGACTGCTATAAGGGCTTCTATTGAGACTTTAACAGCGCAAATGGCTAATCTTAATCGTGGTGCACAACCTGCTGTTGCACAACCAGCTGCTATTGCTGCGGTACCTAGACTTCGACAACCGGTCCGTGTACTTCATGCTCCGAATGACCGTGATCATGCGATTGAAAATGTTGCGAAGATGTGCTCATCCCGGATAATAATATGACCACAGGTAAAGATGAAGCTTCCTAGTTTTTGCGGGTTCGGTAGTGCTTGGTATATCTTGATTGGGAGAGTAAGTTAGATCGAGATCTTTGCATGTAATAATTATCTGAGAAGAGAAGAAGTGCAATCTAGCTCGGTTGGAGTTTACTGAGGTTATGCTATGGTGTGGTGGAATCAGTGCAGTTCATGCGTACCAAATCTGAGATGACCACATATATCGTTCATGGACACTTTTGAAAGAGATTATGCGCTTTTCGTTTTGTTCTATGTCGTATTATCAAGACCTTTATCGTGCTCTTGAGACAATGAAAGCAGGGAGAAGCGTTCGATAGATGATTTCTATGAAGAGATGATGACTACTTTGGCACGATCACGAGGTTGAGGAAGAGGAAATGGTCACTATGCAGCGTTTTTGTGTGGTGTGCGTTTGGAGATTGGACAACCATTGGAGTTACGTGGTTGTAATACCTTTGGATGAGATGTTACAAGCGGCTCGTGCGATTGAAGCGATTGAAAACGACCAAAACCCACCTTTAATAAATCAATTGGAGGTACTTCTACTTCTTTCCGTTCGTTTGACCTAGAGGAGATACTCCAAATTTTATGCGGAGTGCACCTCGGACAGCCCCTACTACTTCCTATGGCGCTTACTAAAGCTAAGGCGGTGAGAAGGGTAAAGGTGTAGACAACCGCATTAAGCGACCTCGTGACGTTAAATGTTTTAAATGCACGGTGTTGGTCATGTTGCATCCGAATGTCCTACTAAGCGTAGCATGCTAGTTGTAGAGGAGGCTATAGATGGTGATGATTTTGATGGGGGCGACTTTGAGCAGGTGATTATGAGGATGCGGAGGGTAATATTGAGTGTGACCCACTTGGGGTTCCATTTATGTGCTTAAAAGGTGCTAACGGCTAGTGCTAAACTTGAGGGCGGTGTCCAACGTGAAAATATTTTCCATACACGCGCTTCTTTGAATGGTAACTTATGTTCTCTTATTATCGATTACGGTAGTTGTGCTAATGTTGTTAGTGCTGATTTGATTTCTCGTATGGGTTTACCTACTATTCCTCATCCCCACCCCTACAAGTTGCAATGGTTGAATAGTGTGGGCGAGCTGAAGGTTACACAACAAGCGTTGATTTCTTTTAGTATTGGGAAATATGAAGATGAGGTGTTATGTGATGTTGTCCCCTTGGAAGTCAGCCACATATTGTTGGGTCGCCCTTGGCAATATGATAGAAAGGTGTTGTTCGATGGGTTTTTGAACAAGTACACAGTTCGTCACGAGGGCAAGAATTATGCATTATCCGCTCTTACCCCTGAGCAAGTCCGTCAAGATCAGCTCGCACTCACACGAGCTCGTGAGGAAAATAAAAAAAAGAAAGAGGAGAAAAGTTGAGCAGTGAACAAAACAAATTGACGGGAGAGAAAAAGAATGAGGGCCTTAGGAGTGAGGGCAAAATAAATGTTGAAAACAAAAAATTGGTAAGGGAGGTCGATGTAGTTTCTCGACGAGGGAGTGATAAAGTAGAAAAGTCAATTGTGAGTGTCGGTGCCACGTCTAGTGAGGAGGTAATAAAGTTGAAAAGTCAAAATGTGCGGCGTGTGTAGGAACTTCTATGCCAAAGCCCTTTGAAGTCATTGATACCATTGACTCCGACCAGGTTGTATTTCTTTTCTTATGCAAAGACCCCATAATCCCTTCCCTACACTTACAACCGGCCCCACACACTCACCAAAGGTGACTGGGCGAGTTGCCCCCTCCCCTTCCCCTTGTTTAATGCTTGTAAGCGATCTCACGGTTCTCTACCTAGTGTTGTGTGCTCTGTTTTACAGGAGTTCTTTGATGTATTCCCGAAGAGGAACCAAGTGGCTTACCACCATTGCGGCGTGGAGCACCATATTGACCTCGTGTGCGGGCTCTGCATTGCCCAATCGTCCGGCTTATCGAGCAAACCGGCCCGAAACTTTGGAGATAAAGAAACAAGTCGATGAGTTGTTAGCTAAAGGCAAAATTCAAGAGTCATGAGCCCCTTATGCGATACCGAGTTCGTTGTGCCCAAGAAAGGAGGTGAATGGAGAATGTGCATGGACGATCGTGCCATTAATCAAATTACGGTAAAGTATCGTTATCCCATTCCTCGTTTGGATGATATGCTAGATGAACTCAAGGGTGCTAAAATTTTTACTAAAATTGATCTTAAGAGTGGTTATCACCAAGTTAAGTATTAGGGAAGGTGATGAATGGAAGACGACCTTTAAAACCAAATTTGGATTATATGAGTGGTTGGTTATGCCCTTTGGTTTGACTAATGCACTAGTACTTTCATGCGTTTAATGAGCGAGGTGCTTGGCGAGTTTATAAATAAATTTGTGGTAGTTTATTTTGATGATATTCGATTTATAGCCACAATTTAGATGATCACATAGTTCACTACGTGCCGTTTTGTCTCACGCCGCGATGCTCAACTCTATGCTAATCTAAAAAAATGTTCCTTTTGTTTGGATAGAGTTGTTTTTCTTGGTTTTGTAGTAAGTGCACAGGGTGTTGAAGTTGATCGTGACAAGGTTAAAGCTATCGAGGATTGGCCTACACCTCAAACTGCGGCTGATGTACGTAGTTTCCATGGCTTAGCGAGCCATAGGCGCTTTGTCAAGGATTTCAGCACCATCGCGGCCCCTACGAGCGAGCTTGTGAAGAAAAATGTACCTCTATTGGGGTCCACGGCAAAGGAGTCTTTCGAAACTCTAAAAGCTCGTTTAATTTCAGCCCCTATACTTGCACTTCCTGATTTTAATAAGCATTTTGAAATTGAATGTGATGCATCGGGTGTGGGTATTGGTGGAGTCTTAACTCAAGAAGGCAGACCTATTGCATATTTTAGTGAAAAACTTAAAGGTGCCTCTTTGAATTATGCGACTTATGATAAGGAATTGTTTGCGTTAGTTAGAGCCCTTCACACTTGGCAACATTATTTACGTCCACGAGTTTATCATACACACTGCGATCACGAATCGCTTAAGTACTTGAAAGAGGGGGGTAAGTTAATTCAGCGGCATGTTCGTTGGGTTGAATTTATTGAGTCCTTTCCTTATATTATTAAGTACAAAAGGGTCAAGATAATGTGGTCGATGATGCTCTTTCTCGTGAGCTGCTTTAATTACCACTATGCATACTAAATTCCTAGGTTTTGAATTTATCAAGGATTTATATGCTTCGATGAGGATTTTATGACTAAGTGGCATAATCACGATAATAAAACCGATGGTAGGTTCTTTAGACGCGAGGTTTTTGTATCGAGATCATGTCATTTGTATTCCTCGTTGTTCTATCGTGATTTATTGGTGCGTGAAGCACATAGTGGTGGTCTTATGGGTCATTTTGGCATTACTAAAGCGCTTGATATGCTTAAATCTCATTTTATTGGCCTCTCGTATGAAAGTTGATGTTGCTAAATATTGTGATGCTTGTATTACTGTAAGTATGCTAAATCTACATCCCACCCCCACGGTTTATATACGCCCCTCCTATTCCTACGCAACCGTGGGTGATTTATCTATGGATTTTGTGTTAGGCTTACCCGTTCTAAGAGTGGTCACGATTCTGTTTTTGTGGTAGTGGATAGGTTTTCTAAGATGGCACACTTTCTTGCATGCTCTAAAACTAATGATGCTTCATATATTCTTGATTTGTTTCTTAAGGAAGTAGTTCGATTACATGGTGTGCCTAGAACGATTGTGAGTGATCGAGATTCAAAATTCATTGGTCATTTTGGAGAGTTTTGTGGATGCGTTTAGGAACTAAGTTACTTTATTCTCTGCATTTCATCCTCAAGCTGATGGTCAAAGCCGAAGTGGTTAATCGTGTGTTGGGTCGATTTAGCCGTTGTCTTGTTGAGAAAAATCTCAAAAATTGGGAAGATTGTTTACCTTCTATTTGAATTTGCTTATAATAGGTGTAAACACTCTGCTTCTAAATTTACCCATTTGAGATGGTTTACGGTTTTAATCCGGACCACGCCTTTTACGTTGGCTCCTTTACGATATTGCGCGAGTTAGCTTGGATGGTGAACAACGGGCTGCACTTGTTCGTGAGCTACATGAGAAAGCACGGCGAGAATGTGGAAGCGACCACGGCGCGGTATGCTAAACAAGCTAATAAAGGGCGCAAAGAAGTCATCTTGAAACTGGCGATTATGTTTGGTTACACTTGCGCGAGATAGGTTCCCAAAGCAACGCAAGACTAAAATTTGCACATGAAAGGCGAGGACCGTTCCAAGTTCTCGAGAGGATCAACAATAATGTTTACAAGATTGACTTGCCGCCGGATTGGAATATTTCTTCTTACATCAGCGTGGCTGATTTGACTCTTTTCGACAATCCCTTTGATCGAGGCAGATCCTTCCCAACCGGGAGGAATGATGTGATATATGATGAGTTTTACGATGGGGATCGATCCATTGGCAACCGTGAAGAAGATTGATCCATTGATCATTAGAGATGGACCGTTGACAAGGCTCCAAAGGAAGAATATCGAGAAGCCTTGAATACATTGTTGCAAGAGATCCATAAAGAGTTTGGGCTGCCCAAAAAGAGTAATGAAGCCCGATATTGTTTATGCACTACACTTTTGGGCCGAGAGAGAGCGCAGCAGTTGAGGCCCGTGCTCGGCGCCAATTACTTAGGTTATTGGACTTGTATTATTTATTTGGAGTTGGATTTTATTTAATAATTATCTTGTGGGCTTAGTTGACACAAGAAGGACTAGAAAAGCCCACCAAAGTGGCGCCCCCTTAGGTTTAATTATTTAGGTTTTTATTTTGCTAAGTAAATTCTCCCACATTGCTTAGGAGAAGAATTGGTCTTTTATTTGTAGCCTATATAAAGGCAAGCTTCTTTCATAATGAACAATCATCTTTTGAGTGAAATTATTATTTGATTAAGCATTGTCTTAATTGTGCACCTTGTGTGTGTGAGATTCTCTTGGATTGGAGGATCGCCCCTTGGAGAACTTATCAGCGTAAGTGAGCATTACGTTGTGGCGTTCCTCCCGTTGATTATCTTGGTCTGGGCAAAGCGCGGATTTAGCTCCCATTGGTTATCACCAACAATTTCTTCAAAGAAGAAGCAGGCAAAACAAAGTACCACCTTTTGATTCGTCAACAAAGAATCACATTAGCAAGTCGGGTTTTTGAAGTTTAAGCAAGGTACTCAGTACACAGTGACCCAGTACACCAATAAGTTCAACGAATTGGGGCGGTTCTACCCCGAGTTGATGAAAGTGGAGGAAAGGAAGATGGCTCTTTACAAGGACGGCTTGGCTTATGAAATCCAATCAGGCATGTTGGGATTTACAGCAAAGAATATGGCAGAGCTACTGAATAAAGCTTTGGAAGTCGAGACCTTTAGAAAGAGGGCTACAGTAGTTGTTGGGAACAAGAGAAACTTCGGGACTAGTCAAGGCAGTTATAGGGGAGCACCGCAACAAAATGTCAAGAAGACGACGGCTCCTACGGTAGCTAAGGCCCCGAGCAGTGCACCGCTTTGCTCTAAGTGCAACAGAAATCACTCGTGGAGCGCAGCAGAGAACAATACCGGTTGCTACATCTCATGGGAGAGCCAGGACACTTTTCAGAGCGTGTCCAAACAGAGGAACAAAGGTAGTTCGAGTCAAGGAAGCGGAAAGAAGGCCCCAAACCGACCGGTTCGAGTTTTTGCGATTGATTTGGTTTTGTGGAACCAGAGGATAACGTTATATCAGTACCATGTTGTTGTTTTGTTCTTTTGTTAAGATATTTTATAGCGTGTTTATTCATGTTGTAACTATATTTAAATAAATGAATATGCATCCTAGGTAACGATAATGTTAGAAAACCTAGTGGTCAAGGCTTTGTTTGATACGGGAGCGTCAAATACTTTTGTGTCAACCAAGGTCGCTAAGAAATTGAACTTACCTTCGTAACCTTTAAGGAATACTTTGGAAATAACTACACCGTTAGGAAGGTAACAAAGGTGACTAGGATAATACCTCAAGTGGAAGTTCGAGTTGGACCTTATCGATGCAAGAGCGACTTCACGATTTTGGACTTCTCGGATTTTGATGTAATCCTCGGAATAGATTGGCTATCCGAGAATTATGTTCACTTGGACCGTAGGAGAAGAAAGTGACTTTTAAAGTACCGGAAAATCAGACAAGACGTATCAAGGAATGTGTACAAGCCAGGTAAGAAGCGACATCCGATCATCTCGGCGATTAAGGCCATCGGGCTTGTCGGTGGTTGTGAAGGCTACTTGTTGTATGCGGTGGATGTGGAACAAGTGAAGCCAAAGTTAGAAGAAACTCCTATTAAAGAGAGTACCCCGAGGTGTTTCGGAAGAGTTACCGGAAACTTGCCGATAGGAAATCGAGTTTGAGATAAAGTTGTTACCGGGCGGCACCGATTGCTAAGGCACCTTATAGGATGGCACCGGCTGAATTAAAGGAGTTAAAAGCTCAACTTAAAGATATGTTTGAAAGGAACATAATTCAGCCCAGACCTCGCCTTGGGGAGCCCCTGTTTTGTTCGTGAAGAAGAAGGATGGTAGCATGCGGATGTGCATCGATTACCGATTTACCAATAACCTTACCATCAAGAATAAGTACCTCTACCAAGGATAGACGATTTGCTTAACCATTTGCAAGGCAAGAGAGTATTCTCCAAGATTGACTTGAGATCCGGTTATCATCGATTGAAGATTAAAGTGGCGAGATATACGAAGACGGGCTTTCGAGACGAGATATGGACATTATGAGTTCCTTGTCATGCCTTTTGGACTCACTAATGCTCCATCCGCATTTATGGATTTGATGCAGCGAGTTTTCATGCCGCACTTGGATAAGTTCGTGATAGTGTTCATAGGCGATATCCTAGTTTACTCTAAGGATGAGAAAGAACACGAGGAACACTTAAGGATAGTGTTGGACACTTTGAAGAAGAATCAGTTGTATGCAAAGTTTTCTAAGTGTGACTTTTGGTTGGATCGAGTGAGTTTTTTGGGTCATGTCATTTACGGAGATGGCATTCAAGTTGATCGGCAAAGATCGAGGCGATTGAGAATTGGCCTAAACCTACCACGCTTCAGAGGTAAGAAGTTTTCTTGGGTTGGTGGTTACTACCGGAAGTTCGTACAAGATTTTTCAAGATAGCTACTCCACTCACCAGGTGATACGTAAGAATGTGAAATTTGAATGGACTAATGAGTGTGATAAGGCCTTTCATACCTTGAAGAGTAAGTTGACTACGGCACCGGTGTTAGCAGCCCGGAGATCTTTGATAATTACGATGTCTACACGGATGCTTCGGGACAGGGTTTGGGTTGTGTGTTGATGCAAGGAGGAAAAGTGATAGCCTACGCATCTAGACAGTTGAAGGTGTTAGGTGTGATGCCCGAAAGACAATTTTGTAATTGTTTTATTTAATAAATGAAATGATATTATTATTCATATTTATTATTCTCATAATCACCGATGTGACAATAGTATTTACACTATAGAAAACCCTAAAGTATATCGTTTATGTAATCACTTAACTCAGTGTATGGTATATACACGGGAGGATTGAGTTAGTGAAGATGTACTTAAAATACAATTAGCCCGTAGTGAAGTTAATCGAGAGTATCGGGTCTCTCCTTTAACGTGCTATTAATGTGCCCATAACACAATAGATGTGATTGTCTTATCCGGACTTTCGGTTAAGAGAACCTAATGGGGCATTTATATATGATAGATATATCATATAGAAATTTGGACCAATTTGATTAGAGTTCACGATATAATTCCGTAATCGAGAAGTCTTATCGAATCAATGGATGATCATATTTATGGATATATCTTAATCTCGAGGTGATCACAATCAACCGCTTGAATCGGTATGAAGTTTGACTTGACGGTTAAGGATTACACCGAGTCGTGGTCCGAATTACCCCATCTTGGCATTGTCTTTGGATTGAGTGAGTAGTCCGTGTTATCACAGATACACGGAATCCATTCCTTCCATTTATGGAAGTAGATAGACGAGCCCTTATTTGTTAATCCTAGAAACCGATCGATCCATGGAGTTCATATTACACCGATTAGCTACCAAAGTGAGTTGTATGAATTAATTGATCACTAGGGGTTAATGGTAAATAAGGATAAGAGGTTCTAGAAAGGGTTAACGGTAACTTCCCAATTTAGAATGAGCGATCTATGGAGGATTAATCCATATGTAATGATTATATCAATGGACGCTTATTATTGTTCTCGTGAGGAGATAAATATAATCTCATAATCGGAGGAGTGCGATCACGGGATTATGGTGGCATATTCTCGTGATTGATTTATCGAATATAATTATTCTCGCTCGTAAGATAATTATTTGATTTATCGGAGCCATTGATTATTAGTCCATGGTCCCCGACGTGCCTCCTAAATATAGCATAGCTATTATCGGACGTCGAATCCTAATAATATTAATTTAGTTCTTGTTGGACTTTATTAAAACGATATGTGAATTAATTGTTTAGTGGACTATTAAATTAGTTGGGCTAAATAATTAAATATGTGGAAAAGACATTTTCCATAATCTTGGCCCAATTATTGTGTGATGGCAAAATTAATATTGACTAGGTCAATATTGGTGAATTTTCGCCCCAAGCCTTATTTTTGGAACAAGAAATTATTTTCTTGTGTATTAATAAGACATGTGCATAAAATATTTATTGGATAAATATTTATGGAAAGAAATAAAGATAAATATTATTCTAGATTTGTTCTAGAATATTATGGGATTATCTTTTATTTAATGAGATTATTATAATTGATTTTGTATTAATTATTAAATCCTTGAGGCTAAGTTTTACTCTCTATATATAAAGAGAGTTCTCCCAAGCCTTATACACAATTGTAATTTTCGACTTTACCTCTTAGAGAGGAAGGAATAAAATTCGGCCAAGGGATTAAGGGAAAAATCTTGGAGGTTTTTCGGGTAGCATATCGGAAGGATTCGAGACGAGGATTTCCTTCCACCGGGAGTTGCTTGGATCACACGTCACGGAAGATCGTGGGTGCTCTTCACACCTTCGCTTGTTCTTTCTATTGCGGTTCTTCAACTTGGATTTTGAGATCCAAGAGGTATGTTCTACAAACCCCTTGTAGAGTAGATCTAGTTATTTTATTACGTGTAATTTATAGATCTAGATCCTTAAATTGCTTCCGTTGCGGATGATATTACTAACAGTGGTATCAGAGCCAAGGCGATCTATATTTATACGTATAAAATATTAGATCTAGGAGTGGTAAACATGTAGATTTTTTTTGTCCCAAATTTTTTTTAAAAAGGGGCCGAAAATTGTTTATTTTTTTTATGTTATGAATGTCTTGGTTGAAGAGATGGATTGGGGTTGGTACTGTTTACTCGTTAGATCTATTTTGTAGCTCCTTTGTTTAGTAACAATTGAGCATAGGAATTGTAATTTTTTTTATGTCAATTTTCGAAATTTATGTAAAAGTAGCATCTTTTATTGTAATTTTGATGTTCGGGGCTCGAAAAGATGAAGATCTTGAAGAAAAGTTGCAGATTAAGGCGAAACCCAAGGTATGAACGAGGAGAAACGGATAAAAACATGATTTTAAATTAAAAATCTGCGCAACAGGACTTTCTGCGACGCTGAAAAGCGTCGCTATAAGTCCTGTATAATAAAACTAGCTTGCGGCTAGGGTTTTCTTTGCGGCTGTATGTTTTTTTTATTTGACCTAAATTTTTTTTGGTAAACTTAACTGCCGTTTGGCAGATTATTAAAAAAATAATAATAATAATAATAATAAATTATATTTTTGGTAATAATTGTTATAACAGCCGAAGGAATATAAATAAAAATAAAAAAAAAGGGTTTTATTTATCAAATAAATTGGATTTATTTAATTAAAAAGCCTTTTCTCCTCTCGGGTGTTCGTGGTTCGTGATCCGACGGTTCGAGTTCAAGATTCGAAGATCAAGACTCGAAGACATAGATTATGTAATTTACTGCTTTCCTAGGATAGATTAGATACGGGGGTACCAACAATCCATCTCGGTGTTTAAATTTTCCGCAATTTATTTTTTATGTGTTTGATCATAAAATAGACATAAAATCGGAATTGCCATGACATGCATCATATCATAAATCCACTCCATGCATACATGTATAATTTTAATTTTGGTAATTAAAATAGGCATGTATACAAACTCGAGTAATTAGTTGAAATTTATTTAATACGTGGTAATTAATAAATTTAGTAACTAATTAAAGATCCGAGGACGGGTTATGAAATCGTTAAGCCTTTCGGTGTGTGTTCTCGGTGAACCGCCTTAAAGCACAAACGAGATCACGTTTTCGATTCGTAGTGTCTACGAGATTGAATGATGGTAAAAGAACAATAAATCTTGGATAAAAACGGTTCGCTTATAGGTTGGGTGGTCAATCGAGCTTCGCCGACCGACTTAACCCTCCTAGTGTGATGTATGCACGGGGTCCGGCAAGACTAAGCTACACCAATGAGCGGATGGGTGATTCCTTCTTATCTCAATGGGGCTCTCTTGACCCGACTTCGTCCGACTGTCACATATGTTCCAACGAATAGGACGGGTAGGCTTGCCTACGTTACCGACACCATTCGGAATCCTTGATTTGATGTACTTTTATGTTAACATCAAAAAGACGTGGTTAGTTACCCCACCACCACTTCCAAAATATTGAGTGGGGAGCGGGGGAGGCGACAACCAACCCCACGGCCTCTACTATAGATACAAGTAAGTGAGAGAAGGGTGACGCCGCGGGCGCTTTGATTTCGTCCCCTACGGATGGTGTTCACCCCTATCAACATTCATGGCTTGGTCTCCGAAAGGATAGGATTTACTGGTACTCGTCGGGTCACCGACCTATCCTACGACGGCATACTCGGGCGTATCTAAGAGATCCGATATAGTAGGTCACACTCATCATGGGTATTCTTGATAATATCTAGGCTAAAAAGAAGGTAGTCAATGAATAAAGGGATGTTCGATTCTCGTGGGATGATTGATTCTCACAAGTTATTCATTGATGAGATTGTCTCGATTTAACCGTCATCTCTTTGACCTACCCTACGGCGGCATCGAGATGCGAGGTTAAAACCTGGAATGGTAGAGTAGACTTATTTTTTAGTTTACAATTCCTAAAATAAAATAATATAGTAGTGTTAAACTTGAATTAATATATGTCATTTTATTTACAGCATTATATCACTTACTAAATTGCTTAAATTTTATAATTGACTAGTATTGACTTCGTTAAAAAGTGGAACGTAACTGGAACGTTGAACTAGTTAATCGATAATGCAATTATTTTTCGAAAGAGATCTTTTCTCTTAAGCCTTTTAAACCAGAGTGACATACAGGTATGTCACTAATGTCATTCATAACGGAAGACAAACTTAGTTTGATCAAAGGTGATTTCGGACTTTGAAATTCTTTTAGTGAATTTTGAATGTGTAGTAATTACACGAGTAATTTTCTAATTGAAAAATCGGAAAATCATGAAGTATTACTAGTTTGACGATATTTGGAATCGATGAACTAGTGGGAGCTTTATGATTTGTTGTTTTTCTAGAACATTAGAAAAGTGTAACTGACTATTCACATAACCGTTCTAATTGAAAAACCGAAAGTCATGAAATGTCGCTAGTTGGACGATATTTGGAATCTATGAACTAGTGGGAGTTTTATGATTTGTTTTTCTGGAAACATTAGAACTATAGATTTTTCTAATCGAAAAAATCGGAAAATCATAAAAATAAAGCATTGCTCGTTAGACGGTATTTGGAACCGATAAACTAGTTAGAGCTTTAATGTTATGATTTATTGTTTTTCTGGTATATTAGAAAATCCGAGAAGTCCCCACGAGTAACACTCGAAATAGACATCCCACGGTTCGAGAGTAGTGTCTACTCAAACGAACCGCTGGTTCAAGACTGTTTCCATTCACGGAAAGTCAAGAATGGGAGAATATGTCTAAAAGTGTTTGTCATCTAAACTGAGAAAATTTTAAGGTCGAACTAAAATTAATTAAATCGAAAATCATAGGATAAGGGCGGTGATTTTGGATCACCAACCTATGAATCCTTGGCGATTTTCTCGAGCTAAGTTCTTTGGCGTAACAAGGTAGCAAAGTGCATTTAACGATTAAAGGAGTAAACAACGGACAGTTAATTTTAGCTAGAATAGTGGGAGTGATATAAGGAAAAGAATCTCGGATTCAATCCTTGGATATCGCGGAAAATTATTTTCTCATTTAAGATTCGTTGGAACGAATGGATTTACCTTATATTCGATAATTTGTTTGTCGATAGAAAGTGAATATACCATTTGTAAAAGATTTAATCCAAGACTCGGACTTTTGTTTGATAAAGTCAAAACCACTTAGAATTGTTGAAATATGTATATAAAACACATCTTAAGAACTATTAAGAGCAATTGGTTTCTATATTTAGATAAACGCTTCTTCATATTCCATAGTTAGTGCATAGTCCCTAAAAGACAAGACTCAAGATCGGCTCGGGGTGATTTCTTTCTCCCACCGTTAGATTGTCTCAAAGGTTCAATGACTAAGTTTCCTTTCAATCGGGAAAGGATAATGGTTATAAAAAGTAACATAGCTTGTTCATGACGACCTTCGGGTCCGATGAAAGATACAAGTGGTAGGAGCTTCCGAGTAGTGACTTCTTGTCCGATAACTATTCAAACACTCCGGAAAGTTTATCCAAAATATTTTGAGGTTTCTCTGCTTTCAACAGAGATAGAATATTCTATACTCGGAATAGGCCATTCATAGTCCTCTAGATCGATGATGCTCACCTGCCTCATTGTGACATGTTCTCACTAAGTGAGAAACCGTTAAATTGCCTTACATAGTTTTAGATGTGCTACAATACATCGCTTAACTCAATAAAGATATTAGAAGTTTAAATATCGGTTTACATTAAAATGTAAGACCGAGAAGTCTACCTAGAATATGCTTTGGAATTTACGGATAAGGTGTGGATTCGGTTCACCCCACTTCCATAAATATAAGCATTTAGCACACGGTGCTTGAAGGTAGGTCTGAATTTCGCGAACACGTTCGGTCGATGACCAATCGTTATATATCTTGTAGCATTGAGAAAAGGTTTGTTATAAGATTCTTGAAATCGGGAAGGGACAGTTATACTGTTGCATCCTTTCTGATAGAGTCCATGAACAGCAAAACCTTAAACCTTGAAGTACATTTACTAAAGGTAGTTACCAATCGATTAAAATCGACCACGCCCAACATCGGTTGTTGGTGATAACACTAAATACTACTAAACTAGATCGTAATTTCGATCCACCCAAAGAAGTATTGGGAGTATGGTTTATCCATTACCCATTACGGGTTCTGCGGACTTTGTAGTCTAAGGATCGATTGATGACCTATGGCTCTTTTGTGAGAAGTATAGGATTCTGATAATAGAGGTTAGTTTAATAGCCATAACCCTGTGAATGGAGTTCGGTACTCCAATTGTTTCATGCTCTTGTAGAACCACCGAGCGTCTCAGGCCCAAAGTGGGAGTAATTGGATCTACACGGAAAAGAGTAGAATGAATTCGGTATTGCATGATTTCGTTCAAAAGCGTAAAATAGGGGTGATTCCTCGAGACTTTCTTGCCAAACAAACGGAGTCTGGATTCATTCGGAACAAAAGGGTATTGCCTTATGAACTTATGACAGGATGACTGTCAAGGCTTATGTCCTTTTGTGGATAAAAAGCAAACCTCTCGGTCATTGGAAGTCATATATTTCTACAATATATGGATTTGACCAGAATATTGATAAGTCTTTTGTAGACTGGATATCAATTTTAGTATAGTAGTGAATATATACATACATATATTAGTGTTTGTGAAGGATAACACTGCACCAGTTGGAATCAACGTGGGTGTGTTATCTGAAATCAGAATCTAACAATGCCACAATTCTCTGCAACAGAGATTTGGACAACATTCTTAAGAGTTTGACTCGGTCGAATTCATTAGAATCAGTCACTGGTTTCCCATCCATCTTATTGTTTAAGATGATGCATCTGTGTATGCAACATTCAACGAGGAAGTTCTACCCTATGCCTCAGGAATGACTCTCTAAATCTTTGGATCAAGAGAAATGGGATATATTCTCTTTCAAGTAAGAGATGGTCAGGTTATTGAACGTCAACTTTGATCGAATCTTAGATTCGGCGGTTAACAAAGCAAGTTTAGTATGTCCTTTAGTATCTCGAGAGAACGAGGAATAATATGCGGACATATTCATGTATGAACTTGGATATGTGTGATACACTGATTTTGACTTTAAGTCAGATTGAGGATGATCGTTAAGTCGATCTCGGGCTCAGTGTTTATTAGTACCACATGATTAGATGGACCGGTAACGTTTCGATTCTACGGATCATCTCGAGCCGATTAACCCGACTAATCATTAAGACCCATGACATTTAGATGTAGGTACTCCCGAGTCACCGACCTATCCTACGACGGCACACTCGGAGTGTATTTTGGAATCTGAAATGGTTATGATATGCTTAATGGGTACTAGAATACGGGATGGGTCTCCATTGCTTTAGAGCAAGTGGGAGATGTAGTTTGTTGTATTTTAAATAATAGGGTGTGCTCTAAAACAATTAATCACATGCTTTCGTGCAAGTGGGAGATTGTTAGGTGTGATGCCCGAAAGACAATTTTGTAATTGTTTTATTTAATAAATGAAATGATATTATTATTCATATTTATTATTCTCATAATCACCGATGTGACAATAGTATTTACACTATAGAAAACCCTAAAGTATATCGTTTATGTAATCACTTAACTCGATTGTATGGTATATACACGGGAGGATTGAGTTAGTGAAGATGTACTTAAAATACAATTAGCCCGTAGTGAAGTTAATCGAGTATCGGTCTCTCCTTTAACGTGCTATTAATGTGCCCATAACACAATAGATGTGATTGTCTTATCCGGACTTTCGGTTAAGAGAACCTAATGGGGCATTTATATATGATAGATATATCATATGTATGGACCAATTTGATTAGAGTTCACGATATAATTCCGTAATCGAGAAGTCTTATCGAATCAATGGATGATCATATTTATGGATATATCTTAATCCTCGAGGTGATCACGATCAACCGCTTGAATCAAGATGAAGTTTGACTTGACGGTTAAGGATTACACCGAGTCTCGTGGTCCGAATTACCCCATCTTGGCATTGTCTTCGATTGAGTGAGTAGTCCGTGTGTTATCACAGATACGGAATCCATTCCTTCCATTTATGGAAGTAGATAGACGATTCCTTATTTGTTAATCCTAGAAAGCGATCGATCCATGGAGTTCATATTACACCGATTAGCTACCGGTGAGTTGTATGAATTAATTGATCACTAGGGGTTAATGGTAAATAAGGATAAGAGGTTCTAGAAAGGGTTAACGGTAACTTCCCAATTTAGAATGAGCGATCATGGAGGATTAATCCATATGTAATGATTATATCAATGGACGCTTATTATTGTTCTCGTGAGGAGATAAATATAATCTCATAATCGGAGGAGTGCAGTCACGGGATTATGGTGGCATATTCCTGTGATTGATTTATCGAATATAATTATTCTGTTCGTAAGATAATTATTTGATTTATCGGAGCCGCTGATTATTAGTCCATGGTCCCCGACGTGCCTCCTAATATAGCATAGCTATTATCGGACGTCGAATCCTAATAATATTAATTTAGTTCTTGTTGGACTTTATTAAAACGATATGTGAATTAATTGTTTAGTGGACTATTAAATTAGTTGGGCTAAATAATTAAATATGTGGAAAAGACATTTTCCATAATCTTGGCCCAATTATTGTGTGATGGCAAAATTAATATTGACTAGGTCAATATTGGTGAATTTTCGCCCCAAGCCTTATTTTTGGAACAAGAAATTATTTTCTTGTGTATTAATAAGACATGTGCATAAAATATTTATTGGATAAATATTTATGGAAAGAAATAAAGATAAATATTATTCTAGATTTGTTCTAGAATATTATGGGATTATCTTTTATTTAATGAGATTATTATAATTGATTTTGTATTAATTATTAAATCCTTGGAGGCTAAGTTTTACTCTCCTATATAAAGAGAGTTCTCCCAAGCCTTATACACAATTGTAATTTTCGACTTTACCTCTTAGAGAGGGAAGGAATAAAATTCGGCCAAGGGGATTAAGGGGAAAAATCTTGGAGGTTTTTCCGGGTAGCATATCGGAAGGATTCGAGACGAGGATTTTCTTCCACCGGGAGTTGCTTGGATCACACGTACGGAAGATCGTGGTGCTCTTCACACCTTCGTTTGTTCTTTCTATTGCGGTTCTTCAACTTGGATTTTGAGATCCAAGAGGTATGTTCTACAAACCCCTTGTAGAGTAGATCTAGTTATTTTATTACGTGTAATTTATAGATCTAGATCCTTAAATTGCTTCCGTTGCGGATGATATTACTAACAGAAGGTGCATGAGAAGAATTACCCGACACATGATCTAGAGCTGGCAGCGGTAGTATTTGCCTTAAAGACTTGGAGGCATTACTTATATGGGGTTAAAGCAAGGATCTTCACCGACCATAAGAGTTTAAAGTATTTCTTCACCCAAGAGAATCGAATATGAGGCAGAGGAGATGGTTAGAGTTCGTTAAGGACTATGATTTGGATATTCAAGACCATCCGGGAAAAGCAAATGTAGTAGCAGATGCTTTGAGTAGAAACCGATGTTTGCGGCTTCAAGTGTTGAGGTAGTGGGCGAAAGGTTAGATGGGTTGGAAATCGAAGCTTCGATCGATTGAAGACCGGCGGTTTGTGGCACCGTTGTTAGCAAGGTCGAGTTGATGGATGATATTCGGGAAAGCAAGGCGAAGACCGGTTTTGTTGGATTTGAAGCGTGTTGCTAGGAGAAGCTTCACGGTTGGTTACGTGTTGGATAAGAGTGGAAATGTGGTATCGGGATCGCCTATGTGTACCCAATGTTGGCGACTTGAGACAAAGAATTATGGAAGAAGCACATAGGATAGCTTTTTGCGGTTCATCCGGTGCTACTAAAATGTACTGAGACTTAAAGGAAAGATTTTGGTGGCCTCGATGAAAGTGGAAATAGCCAAGTTTGTGGCCGAGTGTGATGTATGTCAGAAGGTTAAGGCGGAGCATAGAAGACCGGTGGAATGCTTAAGCCATTGGATATCCCTGAATGGAAGTGGGATAAGATCACAATGGACTTCATCACCGGATTACCTAAGACAAGAGGCGGTCATGACGCGATTTGGGTAATTGTGGATAGATTGACCAAGTCCGCCCATTTCTTACCGTATAAGGTTGACATGCCATTGAAGAAGATGGCGACACTATATCCGGACAATATAGTGAAGCTACATGGAGTTCCAATCTCGATAGTTTGCAGACCGTGATTCAAATTCGTAAGTCGGTTTTTGGAAGAGCACGCAAGAAGCCTTCGGGACCAAGTTGGATTTGAGCACGGCTTTTCATCCTCGCATGAGATGGACAATCCGAGAGGACCATCCAGACACTCGAGGACATGTTGAGAGCTTGCGTTTTGGAGGTAGGCGGATCATGGGATGATTACTTATCGGTAGCGGAGTTTGCCTATAACAACGCTTTTCATGCAAGCATAGGCATGCCGCCGTTTGAAGCGTTGTATGGGAGAAGATGTCGGACGCCACTTGTTTTGGGATGAAGTCGAGAGAGAGGCGGACTGAGGGCGGAAATGGTTGAACAAGCAAAGGAAAGGGTTCGATTGGTCAAGAAGAATTTGAAGGCGACTCAAGACAGTGAAAAGTTGGGGTGATGTTAGAAGAAGACCGCTCGAGTTTGAAGTCGGTGATAGAGTTTACCTCCGAGCTTCACCGATGAAAAAGAGTGGAAACGCTTTGGACAAAAAGAAAGCTAAGTCCAAGGTATGTTGGACCTTTTGAGATTTTGGAAAGAGTTGGGACGTTAGCTTATAAGCTTTCAGTTGCCGTAATCAATGTCGAGAGTCCATAATGTGTTTCACGTTTCAATGTTGAAAAAGTGTCGGCGAAGAATGATGTTGAAACTACGGTTGATCCGTAAATCTTACAAGATAACATTGCTTTACGACGAAAGACCGATCAAGATTCTAGACCGGAAGGAAAAGATGATTAAGAGGCGGATGATCCCCTTGGTGTTAGTTCGGTGGAGCAATCATTCACCCGAGAGGCAACTTGGGAAGTGGAAAGCGACATGCTTAGTGAGTTCCAAGAGTTTGGGGATTTACAGGTATGTTCTAGTTTCGAGGACGAAACTCCTTTTAAGAGGGGGCGGGAGAATGTAATATTCGATTTTCGGGGAAAGGCAGACGTGTTTTTTTTTAAAACGAAATATTAGGTTCGGTTTTCTATTATTTGGAGTTATTTATTTGGACATTTTTATATATATAATTTTGAGTTTTATATATATAATTAAAAGAAAATTCAGTTTTTAGTGATCAAATGATTAAGGAAAAATTAACTCCTTTATTAGGTTAAGACCTAACTTAAAAATCAGAAAATTCGAGCCTAAGAATCCCCCCCATCCTGCATAAGTTTGAGGAGAGAAAAGGCCAAGGAGTTTTCTTGATAATTGAAGCATCCGTTAACCGTTTTGAGATCACGCAAGAGTTTCAAATCGCCGTGATAAGAGCATCGCTTTGGTATCGATTCGGTTGCAAAGCGGTGATTTTTGAGGGTGTTTGGATCATTCTGCGTCGCTTAAGGTAAGGAAAAAAAAAGCGATCCTATGAATTCAATTGTTGGCTATAAGGATTTGATCATGATCTAAGGCAATTTATGTGTTAGAGCTTTGAGTTGTTGCTTTGGTAATTGTCTATAGAGGTTATGGTAGTGTTAGATGAGGTTTATGTGCTCAATGTGTTGTCTTTTTCGGTTTTGGTTGAAATACGATCCGGAAATCGCATGGTGATGAAGTTAGGGTTTAGTCGAACCAGGTGAACGCAGCGTCGGTATTGCGGGACGAGCGCCCACTTAGGTTCCACCTTTGACGAAGCGCCTGGTTGTATTGGACGGGCGCCTGAGGTGCGATTTTACATTCGGGATTGAAATAGGTTTGGTGGACGGGCGTCCACTATTGCGACGGGCGCGTCAGTAAGCTTGAACGGGCGCCCAAGTCTTTAAACGGGCGCCCAGCTTCAGACGCCTCTTTCTATGTTAGTTCTTTGTTCACCTTGAAAACATGCTTTAACTACATGAAACCTTTATATATGATATGTTAATATGGTATAAACATAGACAAGCCTGAATTGAGCTTACGATTCGTTCGATTAAAACACCGAATGTACTCTTAAAGGGAGTTGAAGTTCGGATCCGTCGGAAGAGCATGATAGGCTTGTGCTTTGATGAGTTAGCATTCATCAATGTCTGCGTATGTCTAGGACTTGTCCGTGTCTACAGTGGTCAGGAAGAGGGTAGTATGTGTGAGGAGATTATTTGAAAACACTTAGGTTGGCTAGTTGATAACTTAATAAACAACGTATGTGACTAGTAAAAGATTAAACAACATGTCTCTCTTGGCTAGGCACTGAGGCTAAATCGCGATGCATGTGCTACCTCTGAAGGTGGAGGATCTCTCCAGGTCAATGACCCTAAGCACAGAGGGACTCTGGCGAGGTGTGCGCGTGCTATCGGAGTCTACCTTTCTAGACTTCGTGGGTATTGGTGTGATCCACTAATATGTTGCAAAAGAGTGTCCCTGAGGTGGAAGAACTCCGTAGAGTCGGCCAAAACCCTAAGCACGGAGGATTACGCTAAGGTGTTGCGCGTAGTGCCCTCGAACGCGGTTGTAACATAGATAGGCTAAGTTAAAAGCGATTAGTCACAACGTGTTGATGAAAGCGTAAGTGAAGCGCAGATGGAGTTGGTCTCATTTAATCAACTAATTAAATAATTATCTTTTCGTTATAACTATGATTGCTTTCGCCAAACCTCTTTCTTTCTAAGACGTCAGACTTTACGCCAAAATGATTGTTTTACATGTGTTTGGGGATGAGAAAACGAATAGGTTTTCGAGGAGGAGTTCGACGACGACGTTTTGTGGTATTCGTTGAAGACTTTTATTTCTCGCTTTACGTATATTCTTGGATTACTTTTGATCTTGTTGAGGTAGACTTTCGGTCTTGAGACGTGTAGTACTTTTTGGGATTTCTTTTCAGCACTTTCTCCAATGTAATAAATTTACATTTCCGCTTTTAGATTTCCTTTTCTATTCTTAAACATTTAGAAATTTTATACCCAGAGTTTTTTTTTAGTTTCTTTAATTTGATACGACGTAGTAGAGAACTACATTATAAAGTGAATTCACTTCTATTTTATACGTCTTGAACGTTCATTTCAGGATAGCGACTCGGTGTGTCCTAAGCAGAGCGTTACAACCATACACAAATCAAATAATTAACTTATAATCAAAACATGTCTATTAAGGTAAAGATGCGTGGAAGACAAAACAAAACAATAAGTTTGTAGGGGTACGTGGTACGAAAACCAAAATTTGGATTCTTAAAATGCAAAACCAAATCACAGGAAAACATGTCCATGGAAAAAGAAGGTAAGAGATAATGGAACTTCTATAAACCTCATTGAGAGTTTTTCATCCAAAATAAACCATTGTCCCCTCATCTGCTTCACAACCCTAACATAAAAATGATATAATCAGTGTCATCATATACTTGTAAAAGTATCCAGACTATATGAAATTGCTGGTGAAATCATTATTATAATGCATTTGAATTACCAGGCTATTCTGGTCTGGCTCAGGATCTGGATCTGGTCCCAGAAAACCAATGTCTCCAATCAGTTCGTCACTTGCATAGTGGGATCCCCATATTTAATTCGTCCCAAAGGGCCCCAAAACTCTCCTTAACTTTCAGATAACGTTCCTTGGCATCCGCCGGAAGCTTATCAAAAGTCATCTTTTCTCTTTCTCCTATCCCTCCACATTTACAACGATTTTCCTTTCCTATTGGTGGTGAAGGCGAAGATTTGAGAGGCTGCTGCACAATTTCAACGCGATTCCGTTTCTCCGATGGCGATGGCGGCGGCGGCGGCGATTGATGAGAGCCGCCCCCAATTTCAGCTGGTTGCGCTTCTCCGCGGTCGACGGCAGCATCGATTGTGGACAACTATTTCCAGCATCAACAACAACTGAAATATTACATGCAGAGCCAGTTTTCATCATCGTGGATATGAGCTTCAGAATTTCGTCGAATCCCTAAATTGCTTGTTTTTCACCGTATCGCGCATATATATAGATATATATACTTGGCCCAAAAAGATGATGGAGATGCCTACCGGCCCACCTTCTAAGAGTCAAAACTACTTGGTAGCCAATGCCATTCTTATTCAATAATATTCATACCGGATAATATTTAATTAATTACGCGATAAATATAAAAAAGAAACTTTTAATCAATATCTGTATCACTTAATATTTTTGCGTAAAATTTATATTTATTAATTATATATATAAGGTTAAAGGTGGTAAATGACATGTTTTAATCTAAAATGTGTGAGAAGGACAAACATATAGTAACACACGTAGTAACACATATAATAACTGTCATTCTCAACCATTTAAGTTTAAAACATATCCTTATGCACTCTGACCCCTTATATATATTATGGGTATCTATTTAAAAGGACTAGTTTGAGTACTAAATTAAGTATTTAGGACACACTTAAATCTTAATTGGTTATAATGACATAAAATTAGTACATACCAAACTGCCTCTAATTAATTTTAAAAAAAAAACCGCTGATTTTTTTTTCTGGACGCTAAGAAAGTTTTTTTTTTTTATGCTAAAAAGACACCACGATGAATTGACACCGCAATAAACGCGGGGTGGTCAATCATCAGCGGTGTCATCGGCTGATCGCGGTTGATACATGTGACAATTATCTTTGTATCATTACTCAATCAAATATCTAGACATCACCTTTCTTCTGTTATGTTTTTGATGATATTTATTCATTCCATTCGAAAAATTATAATATTTTTTTGTTTTATTATTTGGAGTAAGTTGGTTGGAGATTTTAGAAGATCTTTGGTGAAATGATGTACACCATTTCGGTGAAGAGTAATGATACAGACATAACGGTTGTGCCACAACAATGATCTACACCGTTGATTGTGATGTGTCTAAATTGATTATGATGTAAATCTATCACAATCAACTGTACAGATCATCGATGTGTCTCTCGTTATGGCATGATCGTTGTAAAGTATCATTTACTCGTATAAAAAGTACTTCAAAGTCATCTTATGATGATCAACTTTGACCGTAATACGATATCAACTTTGACCGTGAATTGCTTTAATTCTTGTCTTTGGTTCCGTTTGTTGCGTTGAACACTTTGAAACAAGAGCTATGTTCATGATCAAAACATTGTTTTTCAATAACGTGGGTGCTAATATAATATTTATTGATTATAGGGGCCAATATGCTATAAAAAATCGATTAGAGTCTAATTTGTTACTGAAACATTGATATGGGTCAGTTCGTAGTAAAAATTTAGTTCATGGGCCGAAATGTTACGATCATAAAAGTTTAAGAGACTCCTATGTCTTTTGTCTGTTATTAATTAATTTATTTATTGTAATAATGTGTTGCTGATGGAACAAGTTCCTGCCATATTTGAAGGCTTGTCCAAAGTGGTGGCATGAAGATGAGATATTGATGGCTCATAATCAATTAATTAATACTCGATCAACGATCATATGAAAATTGCTAATTATCTTATATTACGCATTGCGTTACATCCTTGAGATAAAGTCTTCACAACAAACTTTCAGTCATTTGACAAGTGTCAACTGTTAGTAACAATAACGCGATTCCACCGAAAATACATGCATTTATGAGCTAAGCAAAACACAACAATGGCAACAAGCTTCAACTATTCCAAACTCTTTTCTTCTTGATTAGAAAGACAACAAAAGACGGCTCCAACTACCTTAATTATATACTACAATAAAAGTATTCCATAAGTTATCCTCGGAAACAAAAGCAAAACTATGCGTTATTACATCCGTAGGTTTTTGCCTAGCATATATACTCTATGGTTCAGATCACTCCTCCCATCAATCCAACCTATGTGGATATGCTAGCCAAAAGTTTCCTTATTACATCGATATAAAACATCAATCAATCACAAGACACTTGCTTCTCTAAATGCCATCGATTCAAACTAATCTGCTCTAAGTCAATCCACATATTCAACCAACCCGGGAGCAACACCCAGTTTACAAATATATATACTACATCCGTCACATAAAAAGTATTCACTTTTTAAGAAAAAGTGTCCTATAAAAGTCATTTCATTTGTAAAATCAATACATCATTTAATTCACATTTTCTAGACATATCTCTATCATAACATTTGATGTTTATATATTCATTTCATATTTCAAGAGAGCATTTATTATATGATAGGGTATACATGTCCACCATTACTTAAAATACAACACATTAATTGTTTTCTTAATTTGTGTGCACCACAAAAAGCACACTTTTTGTGTGACGGAGGAAGTAGATTATAAGGGCATTTGTAACATAAGCCTTGTATGGTGTCATATTCCTAAAATGAAAATAAAAAATAGAATTTACCACATATAGCTCCCACAACATAGTCTCTATCCCTATTTATTTTTAGGGATGTGAACATTGACTATTCACGTCTCGCCTAAACACGTTAAATTATAAAAAATTATAAGGATAAGGATAGGGATCTGCTGGAGTAAAATAATAAATATTTAATGTGTATAAATAGAGTTGTGAAGTAGAATATATATTATTTCATAGTATTTAAAATGTTATAATGATAAAGATAAGAATATTGTTCTGGATTGTTTTGAATTGAGATGTTGTAAAATATGGATATATATTAATTTATATTATTTTATGGATAAAATACGGTGCTTGTGACGTGAATCCCCTGAAGAGCACCTTTAAAACCAAAAACTGGAATAGGAGGTAGGCATATTTTACATAACAATAAGCCCGGGCCACAAGCAGAACAAACTATAAACCGTCATCCTAACAATTACCTAAACTATCAGCAAACCTTTAAAAAAAAAAAAACAAAAAACAAAAAAAACAAAACAAAACACCGATGGTGCCATTAACATTGGTTTGGTGAGATCACAAGACCAGGAGTGCCTCCAGTTCAAATCCTCCTGAGGCGTAATTTGTCCTCCAGCCTAGCTTTCCTCTCTAGGAAATTTATATCCACAATATGAGGTGTGTTAGTCCACAATAAATGGTTGTGTAAATAATTATAGTTTCATCCTTTCAATTGTAACAAATAAAAATAAATAAATAAATAATGAAAAAACAGTTACCAATACAATACCATACAAATCAAATAATTAACTTATAATCAAAACATCCCTATCTAAAGGTAAAATGTGTGTGGAAGACATACCAAAACAAAATTCTGTAGGGGTACATGCTAGGAAAACCATAATTTGGATTCCTAAAATGCAAAACTAAATCACAGGAAAACTGAAAACATGTCGTTTTAAAAAGGGTAAGTGATGATAATGGAACTTCTATAAACCTCATTGAGAGTTTTTCATTCCAAAAGAAACTGTTGTCCCTCTGCTTCACAACCCTAAACATAAAAATGATATAATTAGTGTCATCATATACTTGTAAAAGTATTTAGACTACTACATATATAAAATTAATGGTGAAATTATTATAATGCATTTAAATTACCAAGCTTGTTTTGGTTTGGATCAGGATCTGGATCTGGACCTAGAAAACCAATGTCTCCAATCAGTTCGTCACATGCATAGTGGGATCCCATATTTAATTCGTCCCAAAGGGCCTCAAAACTTTCCTTAATTTTCAGACAACGTTCCTTGGCATCCTCCTGAAGCTTATCGAAAATCATCTTTTCTCCTTCTCCTATCCTTTCACGTTTACAGCGATTCTCCTCTCCTATTGGTGTCAAAGGCGGAGATTTGGGAGGCTGCTGCACGCACAATTCCGTTTCTCCGATGGCGGTGGCGGCGGCGGCGATTGATGAGACTCATGAGAGCGTTCCCAATTTCAGCATGGTTGCGCTTCTCCGCGGTCGACGGCAGCGGTGATTGTTGAAAATGCTTTCCAGATTCATTAGCAATTGAAGGTGAGATGACAGCATCCGACAGATTAGAACTACATCACAATTAACTAAACATACTGCAGACAAGTCAGCTTGTGCTAAACAATGAACTGGCCTATTGCCAAAATACTAAATAAAGGAAAAGGAACAAAGAAACATAAAAACTAACCAATGCCAAACAATCAAAAACTAAACCGCCCAACGAAGGAACTTCACTGTTAATTGATGTGTCTATGAACGTCGGCAACACATTTTGTATATTTGTTTTTCATTTCATTGCAAAATTACTTCTGTATCACACATGTAGGAATGTCACTCTTAATTGATGTTTCTATGGATATCACTGTCACTGATGTTCGTTTTATACAAGGAACATCAGTGTCATTGATATTACTCGTCATTCGTCATATCTGTAAAATAAATGTTATTGTCACCGACATTTTTATAGAAAAAGTAAAGCAAAAATTAACCTCAGTAGCAGTGACGCTCTTTATCAAGAAAAGAGTAGTGATACATCCACTACTCTTTTAACCACAACATCTTACACAACACAATCAACACCACATATTCTGTTGGGACCCACCACAAAAAATAATTGATCCCTTTAATCAATGGCTACCACACATGTAGTGGTTTGTGCACTACACACTTGTGTGTAGTGCACATATCATTTTCCATCAAGAAAAATAGTTGTGGCTTTCGAAGTAACTATTTAGATACGCTAAGTATTCATGGTTGCAAAAGTAATTATGGTGCTGGTAGAACTACCTCAAAATATTGCTGATTCTCATTTTCGGTCCAAGTTGGAAAAGTTGTTTGGGCGTTAACTTTATCCGTACAAATATTATTACAAAAATACATAACCCTACTTTATATCAATTAAATTCAGAATGCTCTACGTGAGCATCTCTATTTCTATGCTAGCAACATTTGAATTGTCATTGTTTAACTATAAACGATTAGAGAAAAAAAAGAGTATATTCATAGGAGTTGCAGCTTTAACACTTGATTCCATTCCATACTTTTTGATAAGATCTTTGATGTAATAGCCTTGGTTGATGAAGATTTCATTTTCTAACTGTTTAACTTGAAGCCCAAGAAAATAATTGAGTTCTCCCATCATGCACATCTGGAATTTGCAATTCATCAAATTGGCAAAATTTTCAGTTAGCTTGGAGTTCTGACATCCAAAGATGATATCATCTACACAGATTTGTACCAAGAGTGTGCAGTCTTCATGTTGGATTCTGAACAATGTCTTGTCTATTGTTACCTTCTTGAATCCATTATCCATAAGAAATTTTGATAAAGTTTCATACCAAGCTCTTGGTGCTTGTTTCAAATCATATAGTGCTTTGTTGAGCTTGTATACTTTACCCTCTTGTCCCTTGATTTTAAATCCAGGTGGTTGTTATACATAAACTTCTTCTTCAAGTAGTCCATTGAGGAAAGCTGATTTGACATCCATTTGATATAGTTTCAAGTTTAGATGAGCAACATATGCTAGGAATAATCTGATTGCTTCTAGTCTTACAACTGGTGCATATGTCTCATCAAAGTCAATGCCTTCAGCTTGTGAATAGCCTTTAGCAACTAGTCTGGCTTTGTTTCTGATTATGACTCCATTTTCATCCATCTTGTTTCTCTAGACCCATTTAGTTCCAATGACATATGAGTGGTCTGGTCTGTTTATGATTTCCCAGACTTGATTTCTCTCAAATTCATTTAGCTCCTCTTGCATTGCTATTATCCAATCTGCATCTTTGCATGCATCTTCAATAGTCTTGGGTTCCATGTCTGATAGGAAACAAGATAGCATAGTTTCCACCTGTCTTCTGGTTCTAACACCAATGTTTGGATTTACAAGAATTTGTTTTGCTGCATGATCTTTTAACCAATTCAGGTTTGGTTCAGAGACTGGTGCAGTCTGTATCTCTTCTGGAGTTTCATTTTGCTCAATTATGGGATGAAAATCCTCTGGATCAGTTGAATTGAGTTGTCTGATTTCAATATCCATACAGATCGGCTCATCAACTGTATGATCTTCTTCCTGATTGTTTAGTGTTGAAATAGTGTCCTAAACCCAATCGGGTTGGACCGGATCCGACCAGGTCGGATCATTTCTACTATGTCTTTGTGTTTATACATATATTAAATGGCTTTTATGTTATTATATATTTGTTCGTTTAACGGAACAATTATGATATTGTATATATGATAACGTCCCAAGTGCCAAATTGTGAAAGAGAAATCATAATGGTGATTATGGTTGATGAGATCTCGACTCACTTTGACAGGTTTGATACTTAAATATCTCTAGTAGTTTTATTAAATAGGACATTGATAGTACGATTAGACTAGCACGTATTAAATGTCTTCTATCTTATTGAAGATAGGGGCAGATCTCGTCTATCAAACTGTAGGGACACTTGGATTGTACGTGGACGTGTATTAGAGAATGCGTACGTTAGACTGACCCACTTACTTTATTAAGTGTTGCACTATATGGCGGTTGTGTAATTATCCTAAGACCGGAGTCTTCATGACATCACGATGTGGATTGTCATGCTTTGACACTATTGAGGGTTCCCCTAGCCATGGGGCGATCATGCGGTAGTGATTAGGTTTGATACTGAAGCATGCGTAGGATTCATGTTTCTCGTCCGGAAATCGCGTATCCTACGATTAAGAGTAAATATCCGAAAGGGCCTTCTTATAAGGAATGTCTTATTATCGAAAGTCTTTGCAAAGCGGAAGCAATATGTTAATTTGAAAGAATAGGATATCTAGATTATAAGATACGGTCATTGATGTTTGACACTCGACATACGACCGTATGGATATCATAGCAGCGATAGGATAATATTTACACGGTAACCGTTTCACATGAATGGTAGTAGTCATTGCATTTGACTCCCTGATGATGGGGGTCACGGTGTGTTGCTAGACGCTATTCCATGATCATTAGGTATGAAGGGAATTTTCATAATTGCACTTTGTGTCTACGGACAACATATTCGGAAGCCTATCGGGTCACACAAATAAGAACATCTAGCCGGATTAAAATACGGTTATAGTGATAACCAAATAAAGAAAGTTTTATCTCGACTATAAAGTGTTATAGTGATAAATTAATATGACGGTATTTATTTATTATGAATAAATATAATACAAGATATTAATTATGTTGATTAATTACATATTTTATTATGTATGGTGCGCATTATATTTGTGTATATGCTACAGATGGATTTTGCAAATTAATTAATCATAGTATTATATTAATTGACTAAACATATATATATATATTTGTGTACATATATGTGGCGCCATTTTAGTGTATAAAGATACACTTGGATTGTGCAATTTAATTAATAGTATTATCACATGTTAATATTAGATATTAATGTGTATAGATTTGCACACATGTGTAAATTGATTTATGGTAATATAATAAAAGATATATTCAAGATAGGATATTGTCATTATATATCTTGGAAATATATTTAATATAAGATATTGAATATTAATGAGATAAATCAATCAAAGATATTTTTTTTATTTTACTAGTAAAAGGTTTTCTTTCTCCTAAATCTATCAGAAGCTTTTCCCAATCAGATTGGGAGCTATGATGGGGCGCACCACCCTCTATATAAGAGAGTGGTTGGATACCTCTTTTGTGTATCACAATTCCAAGAGACTAATAGTTCTTGTGAAAATTAAGAGAGCTTCTTAGAGAGAGTTTTGAGAGAGAGAAAAGGTCGGTCTAGCAACCGAGTTTTTATAGTAGCAATCCAATGGTGGATTCCGGAAGGCTATTCGTGTGGACTAGCGGTAGAGGCCGAACGCTTGGGCGGCTCCGTGCACCACTACTCCTTCGTAGACGATAAAGCTTCGATCTTTTAGAATCCAAGGTAACTTTATCGTATACTACTTGTATGTTTGTTGCTTAAACGAAGTCAATCCTGGTTAAATGGAAATAAATTTTAAATTCCACCGCGTTCCCGCGTAGTTTTCCTAACATTTAGACCAGTGTTGAATTTTTGTTCATCAAAGACAATATGAACAGATTCTTTAATAGATAAAGTTCTTTTGTTTAGGACCCTGAATGCTTTGCTCATATCTAAATATCCCAAGAAAATTCATTCATCTGCCTTTGCATCAAAGGTCTTCAGTTGATCTTTTCCATTGTTATGAATGAAACACTTGCTTCCAAAGATGTGAAGATGAGAAATGTTGGGTTTTCCTCCCATTCCTTAGCTCATAAGGGCACTCTTAACAGAATCACCATATTCTATCTCTAAAATAATATAAAATAATACATATCCCTATTTTACAACATCTCAATTCAAAATCCTCCACAACAGCAGCCATATCCTTATCCCTATAACATTTCAAATAATATTAAATAATACATATTCTACCCACAACTTTATTTATACACATTAAATATTTATTATTTCACTCCAGCAGTATCCATATCCTTATCCCTATAATTTTTAATAATTAAATATGTTTAGGGACATGAATAGTGCATCCTCACAAGTAGGGATGCACTGTTCATATCCTAAAAATAAATAGGGATGGAGACTCTGCTGTGGGAGCTATTTGGGGTAAACTCTATTTTTTATCTTCATTTTAGGGATAGGGCACCATATAGGGTTTCTGCTACGAATTCCCTAAGGTATCTTTCCTCTAGCTTTGTTGATAAGAGACATGTTTTGAGTGTAGCAAGCAGTGTTGACAGTCTCTGCCCAATATTCTTTTGACATATTTGCCTCTGCGATCATTGTTCTGGCAGCTTCTTTTATGGTTTTGTTTCTTCTTTATTTTGCCAGTAACGATCATCTATCCAGTTTCTTCATTGATTACCTGCATTTATTTTTGTTGAATAGGACTTCATATCCTTTGTCACAGAATTGACTTGAACTTAAGAGATTGTACTTGAGTCCTTCAACAAATGTGTCATCACAAATCTCTAGATTGTTCTTGATAAGGCTCCCAATTCCTCTTGTGATTCCAGGCTTCTCATTTCCTCCAAAGTTGACTTTAGGTCCATCTTTGTCTTGATATTTCCTCAAACAGTGCTTATTGCATGTCATGTGTCTGGAACATCCACTGTTTATCTACCAGACGACCTGCAAAACAAATTAGTTGGATTTAGGTACCCAATCTGTTTGGGTCCAAAGGGGTCTGTGTCAGAGGCGGTAATGCCTTGTCTGTATTTGAAAGAGGGGACTCTTAGGCGCTTACACCACTGATGAGGATAATCAAATGGAATTTCATAAAACTTCCTATTTCCATTTGAAACCCTTTCTCTTCCTTTTAGTTTGTATGGATGAACATAAATGTTCCTCAGAGTAGTCATTGCAAATGTCTTGGATTTCTGTTTATACACATGTCTCATACTGTTAGGAACTTTCTTGTGTCTCGTTCTGTCAGAAATAATCATTGACGATTTGTTACTTCTCAATTTAAAAAGTTCATCTTTCAATTTCAGATTTTCAGATTTGAGATATTCATTTCCTTCCTTTATAAAATCACAGTTTATTTGAATTTCTTCAGTCTCACTATTAAGATCTTTAAGAAATCATTGAATATCTGCATTATCAGGATTTGGAATTGCAGATTTGGGACATTGTTAAGGGTGATTTTATACGTTTTATAAGGATATATTTTATATCAATATTCCCCATATATGGATGTTTTTCGTAGAATTCGAGCTTATAATCGATTAATTGAGCAAATGACGTTTTGAATAGTTAAAATGCAAAATCGAGTAAATATCGTGGTTTTATTATCTATTTTGTATGGTTTTACGTTTTGCTCGGTTTTGTCATCTTTTAGGTGCACAAATGTGGAATGGAAGAGGTCTAAATGATGTTTGATTGAAGATTAAAAGGAAAGAAAGAGATACAAGAGGATGAAGATGAAATAAAGCTTGGGAAAATCCAAAGCGACTCGTAATCTGACGGGCTAGTCAAAAATGCGTTTTCGAAGAAGAGTCCTTAATTAAAGTTGTAGAGTTTTCCGAGAGCTTTTTATGACATTCGGATCATAATTTTTGGAGGTCTACAACTCAAGATATGAATTTTAGAAGTTTGCGTCCATGCAGTCTATTTTGATACAGAGTCTTCAGACTGCCTCCAAACTAGCGTCCAGACTCAGTCCATGCAGCAGACGGGCGTCCTACATCCTGCATTTAACGCCCAGACCATGTAGCAACCAACTTCAATTTGCTATAAATGGCTGACTCCCAAACCCTAATACATCGAATTTTTACACAACAGCAGCTCTTCTTTGAACCCTAGAGAAGTCAAGCAGCAGCAGCCGGCCGGCTGAGCTTCATGCTTGGCCGGCCGGTGGTGGTTAGATTAGGTTTCTTTTTCGTTTTTTTTTTCCGTTTTCCTTCCTTCTTGTTCGACTAGAGCTTGAAGGCTGAGGCAGCCATGAACACAGCTTTGTGAAGCTTTTTCCAGTAGCACTCTTGATTTCTTATTCATGGATGATTTTGTAAGTTTTAATTATAATTGTTTCGTTTCCTATGTTTATTTGTATCGTGCAATTTTATATCGAAAGATGATTGTATGGTTTGATGCTACCGTATGACGGAAGTCGGTGTAGTTTAGGTCACCATAGGAAAGATTAGATTTTTAATCTATACATAACGGAAGTTCGTAGGTTAAATATCTAGATTTACGAGAGGATCACAATTTAATTAATTCGATGCAAGATTATCTTAGATGGGAATCGAGGGATATCACCGTTACCGGAAAGATATGATTTTTCATGTGTTTAATTCATTATGTTGTTCTTGTTCTCTTTCATGTTTTTATGCCGCATGTTAATCGAATTTAGATAACGGAAGTTAATAGATTCATTAGATTATCGTGAGGAGATTGACAATAATTATTCCAACAAAGCGGAAGTTGAGGGATAATGTTGTTAGTTAGGATTCAATCCATATCTTTGATTTGTATCGATATTATTTAAGACCGGAAGGTAAACTAATTAATGGCGTGATAAATCGGGAAGAGAAACTTCTTTAGGTAAGATAACAATCCAAGATAACTTGTGAATAAATGTTTGTCTGCATCTTATTTCTTTCGGTGGGGTGATGGTTGTTGGAAATTGGTTGATCTTGGTTTGTTCATGTTTGTTCAATGATAGTTAGTTTTATTGCTTTCGTAGATATAGTTTTATTTTATGTTTGTTCGAAATTATCTTTCCACGGCTTTGGATTAACAATCCTCCGTCCGATTATTTTTCCGTTCTAGTTTAGGTTTAGGAATAGTTAATAAAGAAGAATTAATTAGATTAGATTCAATATCCCTTTTCCACGAGGATCGATACCCGTACTTATCCAACTTTACTAGCAACTACCGGTATTCGGCCGGTTAGGAGGTAGTTTTGCATGGTAGTATAGGTTTTATAAATTTTCTTTTGTTTTAATGATGCAAAATCTCCCCAACAAAAGTGGCGCCGTTGCCGTGTTTCGATGACCGTAGGGTTAAGAATGTGCAAAAAGTTTTTACTCAATCATTTTACGTGAAGTTTGTGTTTAGTTGTTACCTAGTCAACCCTCGTGCTAAAATTTATCTCGTGGTCATTGTCAGGTGCTCTATCTTTGTGTTGTGCTTATGAGATTTAGGGTTTGTCTGCGTTTTCTGCTCTCTCTTGTGTATTCGTTGTATGGGACGAGCGTTCAAGTTAGTGAACGCCCGCCCGATTCTTTAAGCTTGAGTAAACGAAGCGTTTGAAAGTATTGGGCGCTCATCCGTTCAAATATTTTCGACTACATTCGTTTAAAGGACCAGACAGCGTCTATGCCTTCGACGTCCGTCCGGTCGGTTTCAAAGCGACGGCGTCTGAAAAGTGGAACGCCCGTCTAGTCTTTGAGATTTCCTTTGAACGTTCGTCCGAATGCGATCCAGGTTCTGCTTTTTTTCTTGATGCTTTAATTTAACTTGGATTACTTTCGATAGAGAGCTTATGTGGCTATTTCATTTTACGTAGATGTTCGAACATACATGTTTATACCCTTCCATCTATCGAATCCATGTTGAATAATTGATTAATTTTTTTATTTACATGATTCATCCATGCAAGTTATAGTCTTTATCCGGTTCTCGTGACGCTATAATCGTTCTTATAGTTAATTAGTAGCTAATGTCGGTTTCATGCTGCTACATACATTTGTGATGAATCTTTTAAGCTTTGAGACTTATGTGCTTCCTTGTTGTTTTTGTAACTCATATGGGTAGCTATCGCCGGTTTTCCGTATGCTACGTCGATCCATATGAGTTATATACATTTAGTATAGCTAATTGTTGGTTTTCCATAATGCTATCACCTTTGATGAGTCTTAAGGCGCGTCACACTGCGCATGTAATGAACATCAGCATCGTTTATCGTAACTTCGCCATTATTTGGTAGACGCGTTTATTATATATGTCGTGTTGCAAATGAGTGGGCTAGTTTTCTTTCTTTTATTTTCTTTTATTTTTGCATATCATTCGGATGCATATCATTTAGTTGCATGTCATCTAGTTGCATTGTTTTTCTATTTTTCTTTTATTTTTCTTGAGTGTAGTTAATCGCCGGTTTCCGTAATACTACCTCGTTTTTTTAGTTTCTGCATAGGCCGTAGTCACTGTAGGGTTGTCCTCGAAACCTGCTCAGCCTGAGCCTGTCAGAATTTATTTTTATTCATTTTTTTTATATTTATTTTTAGGATTGCATATCATGTAGGCTGCATTGTAATATATTTTCATGTAGTTGCACCTAGCCCTACTATTTTGTAATGTTCCATGTATCATTATTTTTGTATGCACATGTTGGACTATATTTGTATTGTAAGCTTCTGTGGCTTATTTGATGCTTAGATGTTCTGTACTTTCCCTGTGTGGTGATTTTTCCATCTAAGCCATTATATCATGTGCTTACTTTTTGTTTGAGAAATTTGTTATTCCCCCGTGCCCCCGAGATTTTGCCTTGTTTTCAAGTGTGCAGGGTGTTTGCAATAGCAATTGTGCGCTTTTAGATGGAGCCAGTTTTCCGGTGGATGGTCCACAGTCTACTGCTTTCGTCGGGCATTTCTGGATTTGTCGTATACCACTTCCAGCGTTGCCACTTTAGAACTACAATCAGCTAAGTTCTTTGCTTCTTTTTATTTCTGTACAACTTGAGGACAAGTTGCAATCTAAGTGTGGGGGTGGGGATAGTATGTGGTATCTGCATTCATTTGCTTATGTTATAGTATTTCTATGAAAAGTGCTAAATTTTTCAAAGTAAAATTTTCAAAGTTTTGTTTTGTCCCAAGTGAACAAATGCATATCTTTGTTTGAGGTTATATCAGTTGTGCATTATTTTGCATATTTAGTAAATTTAGTTGTTTCACCCGACACTATTTTTCACGTGCCATAGTAGATGATGAGCTATATTTTAAAGCTATGCCCATTTGATTAGAGATTTTTTGATGATTATCGCATGATTCTTTGCTTCCATACTAATTTTGGAAATTTTAATAGTTTGTATTTAGAATTAAAGTATGACGTCTTTGTGAATATCGAAGGTTTGAATGTGATAGGAGGATATAATTTAAGGTTTGTATACCAATCTAAGATGAATAATATGAATTATATATATAAGTGTCGGAAGTAGCTGCCGATGATTTGAGTGCGGTAGGGCATTATCACGAAATGTCCTATACCACTATGAGGTTAATAGCTCCCCACTGCCTGATGATAGTAGTCCAGCTAGGGTGTTATCCCGAAACATCCTATTGCTGGGAATGAGGGCATATATGCTATATATGTGGAATTGATTGAACTTTAAGAAAAATTAGTGAATGGTAATGTGAAAAGATGGTTGGAAACCGTAGTTATCTTCTGACTATTCCCAGTATAAATTGAATGATATGTTGTAGGGATTATCCTCTAAGTATGTCGGAAATATTTTAAATGCTCCCTATTATCTTTTCGGAATGTGTATGTTTTGTGAGGTGCATGTTATAATCATTTTTATATTTCTAATTTAAATGGGATGTTGGCGAGTTTTGTTTGAATCAATTTCAAGTGTGGATTTAGTGGAAGTTTACTATGACTATGCACACACGCACTTGGGTGAACCTCTAAACTACTTGAATATGTTTTATATTTGCTAAAATGTTTATATGTCTCGAGTGAGGATTATGTTTTGTCTTGCTCGGGACGAGCAAGGTTCAAGTGTGGGGGAGTTGTTAAGGGTGATTTTATACGTTTTATAAGGATATATTTTATATCAATATTCCCCATATATGGATGTTTTTTTGTAGAATTCGAGCTTATAATCGATTAATTGAGCAAATGACGTCTTGAATAGTTAAAATGCAAAATCGAGTAAATATCGTGGTTTTATTATCTATTTTGTATGGTTTTACGTTTTGCTCGGTTTTGTCATCTTTTAGGTGCACAAATGTGGAATGGAAGAGGTCTACATGATGTTTGATTGAAGATTAAAAAGGAAAGAAAGAGATACAAGAGGATGAAGATGAAATAAAGCTTGGGAAAATCCCGAAAACGACTCGTAATACGACGGGCTAGTCAAAAATCGTTTTCGAAGAAGAGTCCTTAATGAAAGTTGTAGAGTTTTCCGAGAGCTTTTTATGACATTCGGATCATAATTTTTGGAGGTCTACAACTCAAGATATGAATTTTAGAAGTTTGCGTCCATGCGATCTATTTTGATGATGAGAGTCTTGGATCGCCTCCAAACTAGCGTCCAGACTCAGTCCATGCAGCAGACGGGAGTCCTACATCCCAGACGAACGTCCAGCCGAATTACTGTAGCAACCGACTTCAATTTGCTATAAATACAGCAGCTCCCAAACCCTAATACATCGAATTTTTTACAACAAAGCAGCTCTTCTTTGAACCCTGAGAAGTCAAAGGCGGCGGCCGGCGGTGAGCTTCATGCTTGGCCGGCCGGTGGTGGTTAGATTAGGTTTCTTTTCGCTTTTTTTTCCGTTTTCCTTCCTTCTTGTTCGACTAGAGCTTGAAGGCTGAGGCAGCCATGAACACAGCTTTGTGAAGCTTTTTCCAGCAGCGCTCTTGATTTCTTATTCATGGATGATTTTGTAAGTTTTAATTATAATTGTTTTGTTTCCTATGTTTATTTGTATCGTGCAATTTTATATCGAAAGATGATTGTATGGTTTGATGCTACCGTATGACGGAAGTCGGTGTAGTTTAGATCACCATAGGAAAGATTAGATTTTTAATCTATACATAACGGAAGTTCGTAGGTTAAATATCTAGATTTACGAGAGGATCACAATTTAATTAATTCAATGCAAGATTATCTTAGATGGGAATCGAGGGATATCACCGTTACCGGAAAGATAGGATTTTTCATGTGTTTAATTCATTATGTTGTTCTTGTTCTCTTTCATGTTTTTATGCCGCATGTTAATCGAATTTAGATAACGGAAGTTAATAGATTCATTAGATTATCGTGAGGGAGATTGACAATAATTATTCCAACAAACGGAAGTTGAGGGATAATGTTGTTAGGTTAGTATTCAATCCATATCTTTGATTTGTATCGATATTAGTTAAGACCGGAAGGTAAACTAATTAATGGCGTGATAAATCGGAAGAGGAAACGCTTCTTTAGGTAAGATAACAATCCAAGATAACTTGTGAATAAATGTTTGTCTGTCTTATTTCTTTCGGTGGGGTGATGGTTGTTGGAAATTGGTTGATCTTGGTTTGTTCATGTTTGTTCAATGATAGTTAGTTTTATTGCTTTCGTAGATATAGTTTTATTTTATGTTTGTTCGAAATTATCTTTCCTGGCTTTGGATTAACAATCCTCCGTCCAGTTATTTTTCCGTTCTAGTTTAGGTTTAGGAATAGTTAATAAAGAAGAATTAATTAGATTAGATTCAATATCCCTTTTCCCTGAGGATCGATACCCGTAATTATCCAACTTTACTAGCAACTACCCGGTATTCGGCCGGTTAGGAGGTAGTTTTGCATGGTAGTATAGGTTTTATAAATTTTCTTTTGTTTTAATGATGCAAAATCTCCCCAACAGACATGAACCAGATGAGGATGCTAAGTGTGAGAAAAAATAGTGATATTACCTCATCGTTTGCCTCTAATGCCATGAATAAATTGTCATCTGAGTCAGATAAGGGCTCTCCTTGACTCTCATGAGAGGAGTCATCGTCTACTTTGTAAGTTCGTCTATTTCTGCCATTGTCGTCGGCGCTTTGATCATCCTTGTTGTCTCTTCTATCATCTCTGCGATTGTCTCTACAATCTTCTCTATGTGTGTCTCGTCTGTCCTCTCTTCTATCATCTTCTCTTCTTCTGTATCCATCATCTCTTCTGTATTGATTTTGAAACTTCCGGGGTGAGTGAGAAAATCCATTGACATGTCTCATTATTAAAGCCATCTGATCTTGCAATTGGTTGATCTGACTTTGTTTGACAGTTTCAGCCGTTGAATTTGAAGTTTCACCTGTAGGAGCAATGAGGTCTGGTATTTCTTGAATATTCTTCTTTACTTTGTTATTCAGCTCAAACTCATATGCTTTTAGATCATAGAAGAGTTCCAATATGTTTAGTTTGGTTAGATCTTTTGTAGCATCTAGCACAGTGGTGATGATATCCCATGATTCTGGAAAGGATTTTAGAATCTTCATGCGGATCTTCTTTTGAGTGTATGTCTGATTTAGTATTTCAAGATCATTTAAGATCTCATGAAAACGAGCTTCCATATTTTCAAAATTCTCTCCAGACTTCATCTGGAAAGTCTCAAACTTTTGAACAGCAACTGCGAGTTTATTGGCTTTGACAGCTTCAGTGCCTTCACAATAGTTGATCAGAGCTTTCCCGATTTCTTTTGCAGTTTTGCATCCCTTGATATTCAAGAACATGTTGCTATCCAAGGTCTTAATTATTGTGTCTTTAAGAACATTATCTAGATTGTTGATCTTTTCATTTTCTGGTGTCCGCTCATGCTTTGGCTTTCTTACAAATGGTTGATCTCTTTGAGTGGATTCATCTGTGTTTGCTTTCATGATGGTGATTGGACCATCCTCTGTCACTAAGATCATATCTTCATGGATTGTAGCTAAGTGCATCTGCATACGCATTTTCCATTCATCAAATTTGAAATAGAAAAAGTAGGTACTTTAACAATTGTGCTATTTGATTCCATGCTGAAATATGATTTTGAAAATGCAAGCTTTGGATCACTCCAACACACAGAACATGAAGATGTCTATTTTTAGAAGACACGCTCTGATACCAATTGTTGGTCCGCAATACAAGACTTGTGAGAGTTCAGAGTGGGGGGTGAATGAACTCTCTTCAATTTTTGGAGTTTCTTACTTGGAGAACAAATCTAGTCAGTAAGAACAGATGATGTAAGTCAACCAGATGATGCATTTTATCATGTTTTATTCCCATTTCTTGACCATTTAGTGATGTTTTCATTTCAATTTTAGCAACTATTGTGATGATTTGGACCACTTTTTGTATATAGTAAATATTAGGAGAACTATTTATTTTGAGGCTCATTAGCCTAATTTTGTTATCAGATTTACCTGTGGTTTCTTCGTGTTTTTGTCTTGCAGCACAGATACCAAGGTTTGGAGCCTTAATTTTGGAGATGTTGAAGCCTAAAGAGTGTTAGAGAAGCAATCCAAGCATCAAGAGAGAAATTTTCAATTCTGTTTTGTATCCGGCTTAGGCCGGAAGTCAGCCGGTTCACGCCGTGTAGCATTCAAGGGAAAACAGAATGCTCTCATGTGTACCCGGTGTAGACCGGAGCATCCTCGGTGCATGCCGGAATTCAAAATTTGATCAGATAGAGCATTTAATGCGTTATGACAGATCCAACTACTTTGTCAGTCCCGGTGCAAACCGTGATGAGCTCGGCACTGACCGGAAATCTGAATTCAGAAATTAAGAGAGCTCATTTACTCTCATTTGAAAAAGGGATACACATCTAACCTCTCTCACTCATCTTGAAGGCACCCCAACCCTCAAGGATCTCCTAGCCAAAATTACTTGTATTTAGCTCCTAAATGCAATTGTAACTCTTAAGAATTCTTTGTTTAATCTTTTGGATTACCTTGGTTGGAGCAAGATTGTCACTTTTGTGTATCAAACTCCATTGAAGTCTTTTGAAGTTGAATGAAAGCTTCCCTTTTCAAGTTCATAGCTTGTGATACGTAAATTCTTAGCCTTTACTTTGTTTTAATTGTTCTCATTGCTATGAATGATAACCTTGACTTGTTGGTGCTCATAGTTATGAGTGGCTAGTCCCATACTAGCCAAGGCAATGTAGTTGTGATAGTTTAATCTCTTATAGTTGATTGGGAGTGATTGTTCATGTTTCTTGGTTTCATTTGTGTTGAATCTTTTCCTACTTGCATTGTATGGCTTGTTTGTATTGGAGTAATTAACCAATACTTGCATACACACACACACACACACACACTTAGTGGATACCGAACGGAGATATTAGGTGTGAGAAATAGGTAGGAAAACTGGAAGGTAAAGTTGACCTTTATTGGAGCTCAATTTCTTATCCGGAGGGGATGACTAGTTCTTGCATTCAAGTGTTTATCATGTTGAATCATTAGGTCTAGGGTTCTTAGGCCAAGGAGAAGACATGGTGCGGCTAGTTGTTAGCTTAGGAATGTACCGTTTCACACAATTGAACATCATTAGAAGGTTGGTAGGTAATCATTCCCAAGATATTAGAAGAGGTTGCTTGATCAATGAATTTGTCTTGGTTAGGTATTTTACTATTTGATTATCATTTTAACAGTAGAGTTAGAACAATTACTTTCATGTTTCGTTGCGACTTAGATCAAGATAATAATAGCTAATTGGTGTTTGACCTCACATTCCCTGTGGGATACGACCTTGACCACTTGCAAGACTAAAATTGACCCGGTACACTGCCGGTGAGATTGGACACCTAGAAAGTTTCGATCAAGCTTTTGGCGCCGTTTCCAGGGAATGTGTAACGGTTGATTGTTTCTAATCTCATTTCTATTTTGTTTCTTTGGTGCTTACCTCTTGGTAAGTTACCACGTGTCATTTGATTGTTTTCTTGTTATTTCTATCTTGTAGTGGATGCCCAGAACTCGAAGTGGCAAGGATCCTCTTACTCCTCTTATACCGAATATCAACACGTATATTAGGGAAAGGAATGCGGAGATAAAAAATAGTCAAGCTCGTCGTAGTTTGGAACATGGAGAAGAAACTTCCCAAGGATCGTCCAATCAAGGAATAGAGATGGACGAACACTTTGCAGATGCACAAGTCGAATAAGGGCTAAACCATGCCCAAGGTCATGCACAAAATCCCGACAATCCAAACCCACCTTTACAAAATCCTCCACCACCGCCAAACCGCAACAATCAAAATCCCAATAACCAAAACAATCCAAACCGCAACAACAACAACCAGAATAACAACAATCCAATTCACCTACCAAATGATGGAGCAAATAACTTTGAGGTGAAATGCCACCTTTTTGGATTGATTGACACAAGAGCCCAATTTCTTGGTCAAGATGACGAGGACCTGCATCATCACCTATATCTATTTGAAGAGTTGTGTAACATGACCAATAGTCAAGGCATTCATCGAGTGTTGACAAGGATGTCGATGTTTCCTTTTTCATTGAAAGGGAAGGCTAGATATTGGTTTATGTCACTCCCGCATCACTCATTGACAAGTTGGGAGGACATCCAAAATGAGTTTTTAAAGCAATAATTTACTCCGGGAAGGAATTTGGAATTGAAGGTTGAAATTTCCAATTTTAGACAAGGATTCAAAAAAACACTCGGAAGTGCGTGGGAGAGATTCAAGAAGTCGTTGAGAGCTTATCCCGATCATGGTTATTCTCTTGACATGCAAATTCAACTCTTTTGTAGAAAATTGAGAAATGATTCACGTGCGGATGTTGATCATGCAGGTGGAGGTTCTATGATGAGTGAAGCACAAGTTGTGTATGATGCTATTGAGAAGATTTCCAAGAACAATAGAATATGGGAAACCGGTTATAGTACAAGGAAGGTGGAATTTGTAGGTGAGTCTACATCAAACTCTGAAGTTTTAGCACAATTGGAGACTCTTAAAAGAAATTTTGATGGTATGCAAGTGAGCAAGAGCTCAAGCTCGGAAGGCAATGCTTTCAATGAGAACTTGAATGATGGCATGAGAAACGATGATAACATGTCATTGGGAATAGAGGAATCCGAAGGCTACTCAAGGGAAGAAGTGAGTTTCATGCAACAACATCAGAACTTGAACAATGCTTATTCAAACTCCTTCAATGCCATTCGAAGAGATCATCCTACTTACCGTTGGTCCGAAAACACAAGCAAGCAAGGACAACTACCGTATCCCACTCAATACAAGAGCTCGTACAATGCTAATGCTCAAAGCCAAAGTTATCAAAGAAACCCCTCGAATCAACACCACTAACCACCACCGAGTCGTTCATACCCACAACACACACACAAAGCATTCCCGTTACTCAAAGTTCCACCCCATCTATGGAAGGAGTAGATAAATGGGAAAAGGTGATGGATAATATCATGGGTGTTGTATCTGCATAAGCCAAGAATATGGAATCCATGATGACCTCTATAAGTACAGTCACAAAGGACGTTAGCACATTGAAAAAGTCTATAAGTGGACATGATATGAGGATGAAGACTATATAAGCATCTATGCGAAATGTTGAAGAGCATTTGAGTAGAGAAGGGGAAAGGAAGAATAGTAGACCCCCCGGAGGACTAACAAGCAATACCGAAAGAAACCCAAGGGAAGTGAATGCAATCATTACCCGAAGTGGAAGAGTGTGTGGTAGCAATGGAGTGGAAGTTTCCGGGAATAACGAAGTTGAAGATGATTTGGATGATAAATTTGAGGAATATTTAGACAAGGCGGAAGAAAGGGAATTGAGTGAAGAGGAAGAAGAGATTGTCTATGATTTCTTGAGACGTGATAGACACGTTGAAGCAGAAAGAGAAGACGAAGAATGGGTCAAAAACCCGAGAATCTTGAAAAACCCGAGAGCTAGTGATTTGAGGAACTTATTCAACGAACATATTGGAGAGGAGACTGTCAATGATAAGTCGGCTTACGCCGGACAAAGCCCGGTTCACGCTGGGAATGAATCAAAATCTTATGGAATTTGCACAGGCAAGTTCGGTTTACTCCGGCCATAACTCGGCGCACGTCGAGATTACAGGAAAAAAACCAAAGAGTTCTACAGAAAAAGTCGGCTCATGCCGGACTTGACCCGGTTCGCGCTGGCAGTGCAAGAAAAAATTCTAGGCTTCTCTCAAAGATTTTGGTGCAAAATGATGATACATGACGTCCACCAAATGCACAAACCTTCAAGGAAGCATCACCATCTTCATCCGAGGATAAAGATAAGGGAGGTATGACTTCTGACCCTACAATCATTGATCTTGAGTCTTTACCCTACCCCCTTAGAGAACAAATTAAAAAGTTGAAGATGAATAAGAAGTATGCATGTTTCCTTGATACGTTTCGTCATCTAAATGTTAACATCCCTGTCATTGAATCACTAATCAACATGCCCACTTATGGAAAATTTCTTAAAGACATCCACTCCAATAAAAAGCATTTAGAAGAGTATGAGAACATTTGTCTCAATGAGGAATGCTCCGCAGTGTTGCAACACAAGCTTCACCCTAAGCTTAAAGACCCCGGGAGTCTTACTATCCCATGTGAGACTGGGGGATTTTTGTTTAAGAAGGTGCTTTGCGATCTCGGTGTGAGCATAAACCTCATGTCTTATGAGGATTACAAGAAACTCATAATAGGAAAGCTCAAACACACGGAGATGACTCTCCAACTTGCAAATATGTCCATTAAACACCCTAAGGGAGTCATCGAAGATGTGTTGGTCAAGGTCGATAAGTTATACTTCCCAGTTGACTTTGTGGTCATGGAAATGGAGGAAGGGTATTCAACGCCCCTTATTCTTGGTCGTCCATTCCTAGCCACGGGAAGAACTCTTATTGATGTTCAACGAGGTGAAGTAGTTTTGAGACTGAATGAGGATGAAGTCACTTTTAATATCTTCAAGGCAATAAAACATCCATACAATTCGCATGAGTCATGTTCTTTTATAGATACTCTATCTTCTATTTGTATGGAGTGTATTAACTTGCAGGCGTACTAACTTGCAGGCCTTTAAAGACAAGCTCAAAGAATGTTTGGCTTTATCAGTTTATGAAGGAGATGAAAATTATGAGGAGATGGAAGAAGTGATATTTCATTTGGATGCCGGTGGTTCCTTTATGAAGCAACCATGGCACTGATATTTGGAGTTAGAACTAAATGGCCCAGTGTTGAAACCCTTGGTGGAAGAGCCACCAAGGAATTTGGAATTGAAAACCCTCCCTGCTAATCTTAAATATGCTTTTCTGGAAAATGACAATCTACTTCCTGTTATTATTCCATCATCATTAACCAGTTTGCAGGAAGATCAATTGTTGAGGATGCTTAGGAAACATAAGAAAGCGTTTGGATGGACAGTGGCGGATATTCGAGGAATAAGTCCCGAAATTTGTGTACACAAAATCATTTTGAATAAGGATGCCAAGCCATATACCCAACCACAACGCCGCCTCAACCCAAACATGAAAGAGGTTGTCAAGAAAGAGGTTATCAAGCTATTGGAGATGGGTATAATTTTTCCTATATCAGTTAGTGAATGGGTAAGCCCTACCCAAGTTGTACCAAAGAAGGGTGGTTTTCCAGTGAAGGAGAATGACAAGCACGAATGGATTCCAACAAGGGACGTCATAGGATATCGGATGTGCATTGATTTCCGCAAACTGAATGATCATACCAAGAAAGACCATTATCCACTTCCGTTCATAGTGCAAATGTTAGAACGGTTGTGCGGACACAAATTTTATTGATTTCTGGATGGTTACTCAGGCTATTTGCAAATATTCATTGCAGCAGGAGACAGAGAGAAAACAACCTTTACTTGTCCTTATGGAACCTTCGCTTACAAAAGAATGCCTTTTGGACTATGCAATGCACCGGCCACTTTCCAGAGATGTATGATGGCTATATTATCCGATATGGTAGAAAAGTTCTTGGAAATTTTCATGGATGATTTTAGCATTTTCGGAGATTCTTTTGGAGAGTGTCTTTCTCATTTGGAACGTGTTCTACAACGTTGTGAGGACACGAACTTGGTCTTGAATTGGGAGAAATGTCATTTAATGGTATCGGACGGTATTATCTTAGTCCATAGAATTTCAGAAGAAGGCATTGAGGTTGACAAGGCAAAATTCGAAGTGATTGAGAAATTACCTCCACCAGTTAATTTGAAGACTTTAAGAGGATTTCTGGGGCATGCCGGATTTTATCGATGCTTCATTGAGGATTTTTCACACATTGCTAAGCCTCTTAGCCACCTAGTCGAAAAATAGGTACCTTTCCACTTTGATGAGAAATGCATGGAGGCATTTGAGACCTTGAAGAAGCGGTTGACAAGTGCACTTGTTCTTGTGGCACCAGATTGGAACTTACCATTTGAACTCATGTGTGATACAGGCGATTTTGCGGTTGGGGCCGTGTTAGGCCAACGCCATGACAAAGTTCTTAAAGCAATTTACTATGCATCCCACACACTAAATTCGGCACAAATCAATTATGCCACGACCGAGAAAGAGCTACTTGCAATAGTGTTTCATTGGATAAATTTCGCTCATATCTTGTGGGTTATAAAGTAATTGTCTACACTGATCATGCGGCGTTGAAGTATTTGTTAAGCAAGAAGGATGCAAAGCTAAGGCTTCTTAGATGGATTCTCCTACTTCAAGAATTTGACATTGAGATCAAGGATAAGAAGGGTAGTGAGAATGTAGTCGCAGATCACATGAGTCGATTGGAATATGTTCAAGAGGAAAGTAGAAGAAGATAGATCAAAGACTCATTTCCGGACGAACAACTCCTTATGGTTGATGCTCCCCCGACGATGAAACATACCAAAGCCGGTTATATGCCGAAGGAGAGCTCGCCATGGTTTGGTAACATTGTTAATTATTTTACTTGTGAGTATGTTCCATCTCATTGGACATGGCAAAAGAAAAATAAGTTCTTTCGAGACTTAAAATTCCACTATTAGGAAAAACCGGACTTTTTTGGAGGTGTTCAGATGGATCATTAGGAGATGTGTCCCCGATAGTGAAATTTCAAGTATCCTATCCTTTTTCCATGGTCGTGAGGTTGGAGGCCACCATGGAGGGTGGAAAACAAGGTGTTGCAATGTGGTTTTTATTGGCAAACATTGTACAAAGATGCACATATGCACGATCTTGTGAGTCATGCCAAAAGTTGGGAAATGTTTCTAAGAAGCATGAAATGCCTCTCCAACCCATATTGGAGTGTGAACTATTTGATGTATGGGGCATCGATTTCATGGGATTATTTCCTCCATCGTTTGGCAAGAAATTCATTTTGGTAATGGTTGACTATGTTTCTAAATGGGTCGAAGCCCAAGCTTTTCCCACTAATGATACCGGAGTGGTGATGAAATTCCTTAAAAAGAATATCTTTACGAGATTTGGTACTCCTCGGGCTACCATTAGTGATAGAGGCTCGCACTTTTGTAATCGACCATTCACCAAATTGATTGAAAAATATGGTGTGAAGCACAAGATTTGTACACCGTACCACCCACAAACAAGTGGGCTGATGAGAGTCAACTTTACCCTGCTCCGGTGCATGTTCTAACCCTCATTTACGACACTTTCGGCTTGTATTGGGTAGTTTTAGACCATTTATAGGGCAAAACACATTGAGCAATCACTTTGAGGTGAACCGTCACATTGATGGAAAACCTCGGCATTTTACGATGTTTTTGACCCTTTTCGAGACCTATTTATCTTTTGGAATTATGCTTGGTATGTTGGTTGCTATGTAAATGCAGGAAATAGGTGACTCGTGAGCCCGGAAGATGAGGCATGAGACTTAAAGTCACGAAACCGAAGCCCAGAAATGGAACGGATCAAAAGCGGTTGGTGTTTTCGCCGTACGCTCACTTTATCTGCAATTTTTTATACCTGATACATACATTTTATGGACTTGTGGTCTTCATTAAAGTTGTATACAATTGAATGAGCTTTCCAATGCACTTTGAATCACTCAATTTGGAGCACTACACGCGAAGATATTGCCATTTTACTGAAGGCTAGTGAAGGCTACTGGAGCTTCAGAATTCCAGTGATGTCTCGGCGTGCGCCGAGACACCTCCGGTGCACGCCGTAAACATAAAAAATAGCAGAAAATTTCAGGTTGGAAACGGGATTTTAAAAGAGGAATAATACACACATGCAGAGACTTTTGCTCTGCTCCTCCCCTGCCCCTTTTCTTCCCATTTTCTCCCCTTTCCTTCCCCTTTAGCTCCTAAAAACTCTCTTTTACTTTAATTTCTTTTAGATTAGATTCAATCTAGCTTAGATTTTAGCTTCTCTTCCCTTCATTTTGCATTTTGGATCATCCTCTTCATCCAAGTGACATGGTGTAGGAGCTTGATCTAGATCCGACTTTTATCACGATCTTGGTAATTAACATCATTTCTCTTCTTGTTTTATGGCTTTAATCCTTTCTTTGATTGTTATTTCTTGCTTTGTAATGAGTAGCTAATTTCTACCATAGTCAAACCATGTGATAGTTGAAGAAATCACCCTCTAGTTGATGTGTTTGGGGAATGGGTAGTGTTTAATTGTTGTTATATCGATGAATTCATGTCTTAAAACTTGTTCTTAACTCGTGAATTAGCTTGATCACCTAGTTCATGAGCACACACACCACTTTTATAAATGTATGTTGCGAAGGGGTGTGGGAAAAGGGGTTTTAAGATCGTTATTTACAATTGACTGAGTTGCATAGATCGATTGGGTAACGAGGTTTGTCGGTCCAAATCGAGCGGCTCTAGAGCTTTTATCTTGTTTCGGTCAGTTAAATCCTTAAAGGCGGACTGTTGAACCAGGCAAAGGGTACTAGGTTGTTGCATGGCGTCTAGTACTATCTTAGGAGTTTGAGACCATGAACGAGTCGATATAAGCATCAGGATGGTTGGTTGGTAGCCTCCATTCCCAAGTAGTCGATTATAGAGGCGAAAGTATTCAATTGGATCGTGATTTGGCTATGTCTCTTTCTCTCTTTATCTCTAGTTTAAATATAGTTATAGCATAATTACCGTGAACAAACCTATTATTGACCTAAACTAAGCATGAGAATGACTTTGGTATTTGATTGATTCCTCGTGGGATACGACATTGCTCTCCACTGTAGTACTTCTGACCCGGTACTCTGCCGGTTAAGGTTGGTCGTTACTATTTTGGCTATCAAGTTTTCTGGCGCTGTTGCCGGGGAATTAATCGATATCTCTTAAGTCATTGGAAGACTTGGGCTTAGGTTGTTTTATTTTTATTGTTTTCTTGTTGTTTGCTTCTTGTAGTGCATGACCCGAATCTCAAAGGAACCGTTATTTCCATACATTCCTGAGATTGAAGCTTTGGCTAGACACCGAAACTCTTTGCGCAACAAGGGGATTCTAGTTGAAGAAGTTAGTCAAGAATTGGAAAGTGAAAGTTCTAGTTCCGAGAGTTTTAGTATGGCTACGGGAAACGAAGACCTTGAATTTGACCGGGGTATGGATCGAGGAAAGAGTATAGATCCGACTGAGGAAGGTGATGCAACTCAATTCCAAGGTCGACCATCAAACCCACCTTCCCCAACTATGGAACCTCTATCTAGAGAAGGGAGTATTGTGCGTGATACCCCACCGAACAATAACGAACCAATATCCCTCTCCAAACTCCACAACAAACTCCACAAATAGATCCCCAATTTCTCCAACAATATCAACAAATGATGATGCAAATGACCCAATTCAATCCTATGATGAATCCCATGATGAACCAATTTCCTCAAATGGCCAATCCCTATGTTCAACAATTTATCCCTCAAACTAATCCTCAACCAATCCCTATAGTGAACCCTCAACAGTACATGCCACATGCTCAAGTGAACCAAGCGGGTAATCGACCGGTGAGACTTTGTAGAGACTATGTGACACCAATGGCTACCACGGGCCATAGTCCTATTCGAGTACCCAATGTTGCGGCTAATAACTTGGACATAAGGTAACACACGTGGCACCTACTTGCGAATAATGCTGAGTTTGAAGGAAGAGCTACGGATGATCCGAATACTTTCATCAATAGTTTCTTAGAGGTATGCAAGACGGTGAAGATCAACGGGGTTAGTGAGGAAGCGATTCGGCTACTTTTGTTTCCTTTTGCTATAAAAGGAAAGGCAAGGGAATGGTATTCATCTTTGGCTCATGATTCCCTACATACTTGGGACCAAGTTGCAAGTGCATTTTTACTCAAGTACTTTCCACCATCAAAGGCCCTTGACCTAAAATCCAACATCTCCAACTTTGAACAATTGGATGGTGAAAACTTATTTGAGGCATGGGATCGATTCAAAACTATGTTACGAAAATGCCCTCAACATGGATTTGAAGCATGGGACCAAGTGCATCTATTTTATAGAAATTTGGATGGTAATTCAATGCAACAACTAAATTCGGCATGTGGAGGATCTATTATGGATATGGCACCGGATGTAGCACTAGCTACCATTGAAAGAATTTGTGAAAATAATAGGCAATGGAGTTCGGGAAGAAGGCAAGTGAGAGAAAAGAAGCCACATGTGACTGCTATGGTAGATGAAACCCGAGAGGAACTCCGAGTGGCATAACAAGGTGTTAGCCATGGAACAAAAAGTTGATGATTTGGATTTAGAGAACAAGAAGGCCCGGTTATGTCAACTTTGTGGTGGTGAACATTCGGCTACAAATTGCACATCTCCAAATACACCACCAACAACTGTGCCAATGAAAGCTCAAGTAGCACCTCAAGCCGGTACCTTAGTGGCTAATCCGAATTCATTGCAACAATCTTTGATGAATGCCTACGCTTTAGTGCAATTGAATGAGGGGCAAATAGAATCAACCCTCTCACCACCTATGGCAATCCGGTGGTTGAACCTATGGATATGAGTTTGATGTTGGACACACAGCCCTATGATGCCAACTATGTGGGACAAGGCCGTGTCCAAAATTATGATTTTCAAGGGGTTCCACAAAATTGGCCTGAGAATCCTAATTTGACTTGGGGTCATAGTCCGAATCAAGGGCAATCTCCTAGGCCTCAACAAGGCCCCTCTTATCAAAGAAATCAAGCTCCACGACAACAACAATCCGGCACTTACCAACATCTGAATGCTCATCAAAATTACTCTCAAGGGAGCTACTCTCAACCTTAACCAATGGCTCCTATTCCACAAAAGAGCTCTACCGATATTCTCTTGGAGCAAATTAGTAAGACTTTGCAAGAGCATAGTCGGGAATTGAGAGATGTCAAAACAAGTGCCAACAACACCACAGCCACATTCCAATCTGCAATATGGAATCTTGAGACTCAAGTGGGTCAATTGACCGAAAATGCTAATACCTCACCGATTGGAGGCTTGCCGAGTAACACCGTGAGGAATCCTAAGGATGTGAATGCTATCTCTACAAGAAGTGGCAAGTTGGTTGGTAGTGACATCGGGTTGAAGGGTTGAAGATCATGGTAAGAGCAAAGAGGATGATGTGGTAGAGAATGAGAGTGAAGATTTGTGTTGGGGAACAAGATAATGAAGCTCACAATCAAGATGAGGAGGCACCCAAAGCGACTAGCAAAGGGAACACAGCCACTTCCAATCCACAAAAGAAAGGTACAAGTAGCAATGGTATGAATACTTCTTCTACACCTTTTGATGTAAGCACTTTACCTTTTCCCCTAGAGGTCCTAAGAAGGATGTATTAACTAAGAGTCAAAACAAGTTCCTTGACATTTTGCGCAAGGTTGAGATCAATATCCCTTTGGTTGATGCTATCGCCAACATGCCTTCATATGTTAAGTTTTTGAAAGGGATGTTATCCATCAAGGCCAAGATGGATGAGGTTGTGTGCTTAAATGAAGAATGCTCCGCGGTCTTTCAAAACAAGCTTCCGCCAAAAAAGAAAGACCCCAGATGTTTTTCCATCCCTTGCACCATTGGCTCTATTAGTTCCCGAAAGCTTTGTGTGACCTAGGTGCTAGTGTGAATCTCATGCCTAGGAGTATCTATGAGAGGTTGGGCCTAGGTAGGTTATGACTTTACAAATGGCCGACCGGACCCTTAGGAGACCTATGGGAATATTGGGGGATGTGTTAGTTCAAGTTGATAAGTTTGTGTTCCTGGCCGACTTTGTCGTGCTAGATGTTGCAGAGGACCCTAGAAATTCACTTTTCTAGGAAGACATTTTCTTGCTACCGGGAGTGCTAATGTAGATGTAGCAAAAGGTGATATTACTATGAGAGTGGGGGATGAGAGTGTGACCATGAATGTGTTTGTTGCCATTAAGTACCCTCATGATGATATTGAGGAATGTGATGAAGTTGAGTCTATATATTCTTGTGTTTCCGAAGTTGCTAACACGCAGGGATATCAAGAACTGATGAAGGAGTGCTTAATGAAATCTAGCACAATTCATGATGAGAATGAAGAATTGCGAGAAGCGGCTTGTGAGTTGGAGGCAACGCCTTTTCTTGAGGCGTCATGGCATAAATACTTGGAGCTTGGCCTAAACAGTGAGAAAATGAAGTCGTCACCAAAGGACCTGGAACTAAAGCCACTCCCGGAGCACCTTAAGTATGCTTTTCTTGAATCCGATAATTTGTTGCCTTTGATTATTTCTGCGGCACTAACATCTTTGCAGGAAGAAAAGCTCACGAAAGTGCTAAGGAGATATAAGAAGGCCTTTGGGTGGAAGATGGTTGATATCCGGGGTATTAGCCCCGAGATTTGCAAGCACAAGATCATATTGGAAGAAGATGTGAAACCGGTAAGGCAATGTCAGAGAAGGCTTAATCCACACCTTCAAGAGGTGGTGCGTAAAGACGCGGTGAAGATGCTTGAGCATGGAATCATCTAGGCCATCTCGGATAGCGAATGGGTAAGCCCCACTCAAGTGGTGCCTAAAAGGGGAGGTATGACCGTTCAACCTAATGAAAACAATGAAATGATCCCTACCCGTTTAGTTATCGGTTATCGTGTTTGCATTGACTATCGAAAGTTGAATGATGCCACTAGGAAAGATCACTTCCCCTTACCTTTTTATTGAACAAATGCTAGAGAGGTTAAGTGGTCATGCTTTCTATTGCTTTCTTGATGGTTTTAGTGGCTACTACAAAATTTGTATAGATCCTAAAGACCAAGAGACTACCTTTACATGTCCTTATGGTACCTTTGTGTTGGACTTATTTTTGAGTTTTAGTGATGAGTGCCAGACTCTCTGTTATAAAGCAAAGGCAAAAAGATGTCTAGATCAAATGTATAGGCTTATTAGAGTTTGATCTTTTTATAGGTTTGATCAAACAAGCACTGTAATTGGTCAGCTGACTTACATCAGCAGACTTGTCTAGATCAGTAGGGTACCTGAGTCAGTAGACTAGTTTTGGAACCTGCTAAAGACTGAAGGCTGAGGGCTCAAACTCAGTTATTGAAGGCTAAGGGATCAAACTTAGTGTTTAAAGTCAAGGATATGGAATCAGAATTTAGGGAAGTCTGTGATGACCTAAACTGATTACATATACCTTGTGTACAAGGTCTAAGTTCCATATGTTATTTGGTGATTGGAACTTAGTTATATTCAAAATGGTGTAATCTAACTTAATAATAAAAAGTTAGATATAAGAAAAGTCAGCTGAAGTGTTTTAATAAACACAACAACTTGGATTAGCTGACTTATATATATTTCAGCAGACTAATACCCTCAGGAACCTGCTGATATATATTCCGAATTATTCAAAGGTTACATTGGAAGAATACAAGGATAAGGACAGATAACAACCTCTGATTTTATCAAAACAAATCAATGGTTAAGATTAAAGGGACGTTGGAAAGAAACAGAACTTTATCCAATTGATACAAGTCAAAGGGTGGATGATCAAAAATGTCAAAAGCATTACGATAGTGTCGATTACTATGAGCAAAGATGATGTAAAGCAAATCAAATGGGACAAATCCAAAAGCGGCTATGTTTGAATTTCAAACATAAGTCACAAGGATTCCTACCTATAAATAGAGGACTCCTAATTCAGAAACAAGTGATGAAAATTAAGGATCTGTCTTGAGCTATCAGATTTAAATCGATCAAACACCCTGCTGAACCTATTGAGCATAAAGCTACTGATCCAGTCAAACTCTTCAAGTGTAATCTGCTTTCAAGCTACATTAAGTTTACACACTTGAAGTCTTCAAGCTGTTGATCATATCATCCTGATCAAGCTGCTAAAAGCTGAATCACTTACTTGATTCAAACTTTCTTTTATAAGAAATCTACTGAAGACAGTGAAGCATCTTTGGGTGTCAAAGACTGTTGTTTGTGGTGGAGCTGGTGAAGAGGCAATCGTACCCTTCAAGGACCAGTGGAAGACTTTGGAGCAGCAATCCTACCTGTTCCAAGTGTTCAGTTTGTGAAGCCATAGTTATTGGTGAAGGACAAACAACTTAGGGATTTTGTAACAGCTACCTCAAGAGTCTCTAGTGAATTACCTCCAACATCACAGGAGAAGAGTGGGTGACAGATTACACCACACGGAACCACTATAAAATTGCCTACTTACTTTCTACGCATTTATATTACGCACTTAGTATATTTAACACATCAATCTACTGAATCACACACATACACTACTGAGTATCTAATACTTGGTATCATACTTTAACAACAAGTAATAAGGCTTAACTTGAATAAATTCCGCTGCAACAAATTCAATAAAGTCAATAGTCGGTGAGACTCATCGAGCATCATCGCAGATTCATCGAGTTGTCGGTGAATTTCTTTGAAGTTCTTGAGTTTGTTAACTCCAAAAGTTTTAAGTGTTAAGTTTATTCACCCCCCTCCCCTCTAAACTTAACCAAAGCCTTTTCAAGGGACCAACACTTTGCATTTAGACGAATGCCTTTCGGGTTGTGTAATGCACCCGCAACATTCAAAGATGCATGACGGCTATCTTTGCGGACATGATTGAGAAATTCTTGGAAGTCTTTATGGATGACTTTAGTGTGTTTGGAGACTCCTTTGATGATTGCTTGCATAATCTTGATAAAGTTTTTCAAAGGCGGGAAGACACCAATCTTGTGCTTAATTGGGAAAAGTGTCATTTCATGGTAGAAGATGGCATAGTGTTAGGCCACAAAATTTCACGTAAAAGGATTCAAGTTGATAAAGCCAAGGTTGTGGCAATTGAAAATTTGCCCATCCCCACGATCTTGAAGACCCTTCGGGCTTTTCTTGGTCATGCGGGTTTTTACCGGTGCTTTATCAAGGATTTCTCCAAGATTTCTAGGCCACTCACACTCTTGCTCACAAAAGACACTCCATTTATTTTCACTCATGGGTGTGTTGATGCCCTTCACATGCTAAAGAAGTCATTAGTGACCGCACCTATTTTAGTTGCACCCGATTGGTCACAAGAGTTCGAGGTTATGTGTGATGCTAGTGACACTGCCGTAGGGGCTGTTTTAGGGCAGAAAATTGATAAAATATTTAAGCCTATCTACTACTCTAGTCACACACTTAATCCTGCACAATCTATGTATGCCACAACTGAAAAAGAATTGCTTGCTGTTGTTTTTGCTTTTGATAAGTTTCGGTCATATTTAGTTGGATCTAAAGTTATTGTGCATACTGATCATGCTGCATTGAGATACTTGTTTGCAAAGCAAGAGGCAAAGCCCCGCTTATTACGGTGGATTTTGCTTCTTCAAGAGTTTGATGTGCAGATTAAGGATCGAAAGGGTTGTGAAAACGTGGTGGGGGATCACTTGAGTCGTATGACGTTAGATGAAGAGGTGCAAAGGTTTGAGCGAGAAATCAATGAGTCATTCCCGGATGAGCAGTTGAAGGCGGTTGATGCTATGATACCGGTTAAAAGGAGTGCTCATGAGCTACGAGGTAAGTATGGTGACCCTTGGTATGCCCCCTTTGTAAACTTTCTTGCATGTGGTTATGTGGACCCCATTTTAAAGGATTACCAAAGCAAAAAGTTTTACAGTGATATTCGCTACTATTTGTGGGATGACCCATATTTATTTAGACGTTTCTCAGATGGTATAATTAGGAGGTGTGTGCATGATGGTGAGATTATGAATATCCTTTCGTTTTTCCATGACTGTGAAGCCGTGGTCATCTTGCGGGTGATAAACCGCCCTTAAAGTGCTTCAAAGTGGTTTTTATTGGCCAACTATCTTTCGTGACTCGTATGCCTATGTGAAAGCTTGTGACGCGTGTCAACGGGTGGGTAGAATTTCTAGGAGAAATGAGATGCCCCAAAAGCCCATCTTAGAGTGTGAGATATTTGATGTGTGGGGGCTAGATTTTATGGGACCTTATCCTTCATCTCACAATAACAAGTATATCCTAGTTACGTGTGATTACGTGTCGAAATGGGTAGAAACCATTGCATCCCCTGCGAATCATAGAAATGAGGTCATCCGGTTCATTAAAAAGAATATATTTGCTCGTTTTGGGGTGCCACGTGCTATTATTAGTGATAATGGTAGTCACTTCCACAACCGTCCTTTTAACATTCTTCTAGCCAAATATGGGGTTAAGCATAAGTTAGGGACGGCCTACCACCCCCAAACTAGTGGCCAAGTGGAAGTGAGTAACCGGGGGATTAAGCCTATCCTTGAGAAGACTGTTAATTCACACACTAAGGATTGGGCAAATAAGTTAGTTGATGTGTTGTGGGCCCTTAGAACCGCCTTTAAGACTCCCATAGGTATGTCCCCTTACATGTTGGTGTATGGGAAGTCTTGTCACCTACCCGTAGAGCTTGAGCATAAGGCTTATTGGGCCACCCGGTTCTTAAATCTTGATGATGGTTTAGTTGGTGAGAGGAGGTTAGAACAGTTGAACAAGCTAGATGAGTTTCGCCTTAGAGCCTACGAGAGTGCGAGAGCTTATAAGGAAAAAACTAAGTTACTTCATGATAGAGCCATTAAGCCTCGAGAGTTTAAGGAAGGTGACGAGGTTCTCCTTTATAACACTCGGCTTCACCTTTTTTCAAGGAAAGCTCAAGTCTCGGTGGTCGGGTCCTTATGTAATTTCTAAAGTTTATCCTTCCGGTGCTATCGAGATAACTCATCCGACCAAGGGGACTTTTGTTACAAATGGCCTTCGGTTAAAGAAGTAAGAGAGATTACATTTCGATGAGGCACGTGAGGTTATTCTCCTTAAGGATCCCATCCCTTGTGTTGGTTCTTGTGAGTCTTGTCAAGGACTTTAAACTTGACGAAAATCATAATCGTACAACTCCATCAAACTTCTTTCTACCCATTTTTTCCACCTTTGTGTCAACGGTATAACTTTAAAGTTGACATCGTATAAGTCATTCTGTCGAGTCAACGACATAAAACAAAGGTGCTTGGGGGAGGCAACCCACCATTTCTCTGTTTTTGCTTTAGTTTTTGGTGCTAGGAGTGATTTAGGGTGATACTTTGGGGATCTTGGTACCGTTTTTGAGTGATTCTTCGTCGATCCGTTGTTGGCTCGTATCTTTTTGCATGGATGTTGTTTTACTTGTTTGATTGTCTTTGCATCCCATGCACCCTGAGTCGGTTCCTCTTTTTGGTTTCATATGATCGTGTATGTGACCTTGCGCTCTTTTATTATATCTCGATATTTGTTGCTTGCTTTTGGCACGATGGTTGTTCCCCGTGCATGTGTTTTCTTGGTGTTTTTGTCTCATGGCTTCAGGTATTCGAGTGGAACTTTCATGGATATGTCACGTACATGGTTTGCGCCTTTCGGCCGGGTTAAGCTAAGCCTTCTTTCCTTTTTCATTCCCACACTGAGGACAGTGCTGAATTTAAAGTGGGGGGTGGTAGGTTTAGCTTTGATATGTGCTTCATTGTTTTTCTGGCCATTGTGTTGTATGCTTAGTGTTTGGTCAAAATTTGAGCACTTTTTTAAATTTTTCCATGGTATTGATGTTGCATTCGTATGTTGAACCTTCACATTGATAGGATAAATGGGTTAGTGAATGTTTGAATGCATGTTACTTGGCTTACTACCTTATCTTGGAGATGGGATTTCATGCACGTATAGCTTCAATTTCATGAACCATGGTAACTAGTGACCGATTATGGTTGACTTAGGCACAATTCGGCTGCCTAGAACTCATACTATTAACTTCGAGACGAAATAGAAAGGCCGACCTTGGTAGAGTTTGGGATGACAGTTATGGCGTTTCTTTGACCTAACCAGAGCCAAATAGCCATCCCATGACATTTTCCACAGTAACCTCTCTAAGCCTTGGTAGGATGGTTAGACCCCTATCCGACACTTAGCCTTCGTTATTTAGCCCATGATTACACAACCCTTGAGTTGTGGTCTACATTCCCTCGAACACCCTACGAGTTGAGCTTAATCTTTTCTTTTTATCACACTTGCTTAGGCAAGTGTGGGGTGGTAGAGTGGTGTGTATGTTGAGAGGAGTTGGTGTGTTTTACGAGCTATGTCACGACTTAGAGGGTAGGAGCTCGTTGTTCATATTGTATGTATGTGATGGCCTTTGACTCAAACCTAATAAAAATTCAAGTGTCTTTCTAGTTTTTTTTTTCAAAAAAAAAAGAAAGAAAGAAAGTTGTACAAAGTAAAGTTGTGAAAAGTAAATAAAAGGTTGAGTCAAAGAAAGCCAAATGTATGGGACTCATGTATTGATATAGTATGTGATGTTGGTGGTTGGGATGAGTTTTTAGTGAAGAAACACGATTTCTTATACATTTTTTCCTCGTTACACTTGAGACATAGTGCGATATGGCATTTTATTTCTTGGATCATGTTTCTAGTATCTTTTTGAGCTAGTGAAGGGTGGAGCTAGCTACTTTTTGTATTGTTACACCCCATGACTGAGCTTGCTCATGTTTTCTCTTTTTGTTATTTATTCCCCATAAATTCCCTTCGGTTAACTCCGTCCCTAGCCTAACGTTACAACCTTGCAAGTCCTACTTGACCTTGCTTAGCCTCGGTTGGCCTCGATTAGTGGAGATGCTTATGAAGTATGAGCCTATGGTGTAGTCGTATTAACCAAGCGTCCATAATCCAAGCCGGTAAACCATGGTAAATGTAGGAGAAGCTATACACACACACACATCCCGCTTGCTTGATAAGGTGTGGTTAGGTTGCATTCATTCACTCATTTACTCGTCGATTGTCTTGGATGTGTGAGTAACTTGACCTATGCATGTAACATTGACTCTTTGATTCTTTTAAAATGCTCATTTTGCTCGAGGGCGAGCAAACGCTAAGTGTGGGGCGGTTGATGAAAGTCAACTTTACCTTGCTCCGGTGCATGTTCTAACCCTCATTTACGACACTTTTGGCTTGTATTGGGTAGTTCTAGACCATTTACAGGGCAAAACACATTGAGCAATCACTTTGAGGTGAACCGTCACATTGATGGAAAACCTCGACATTTTACGATATTTTTTTTTACCTTTTTTAGACCTATTTATCTTGTGGAATTATGCTTGGTATGTTGGTTGCTATGGAAATGCAGGAAATAGGTGACTCGTGAACCCAGAAGATGAGGCATGAGACTTAAAGTGAAGAAACCGAATCCCGGAAATGGAACGGATCAAAAGTGGTTGGTGTTTTCTCCGTACACTCATTTTATCTGCAATTTTCTCCCTGATACATGCATTTTCTGGACTTGTGGTCTTCAAGAAAGTTTTAGACAATTGAATGAGCTTTCCAACGCACTTTGAATCACTCAATTTGGTGCTCTACACACGAAGGTATTACCATTTTACTGAGGGCTGCTGAAGCTGCTGAAGGCTACTGGAGCTGCTGAAGGCTGCTGGAGCTTCAGAATTCCAGAGATGTCTTGACGTGCGCCGAGACACCTCTGGTGCACGCCGTAAACATAAAAAATAGCAGATATTTCAGGTTGAAAACGGGATTTTAAAAGAGGAATAATACACACGTACAGAGACTTTTGCTCTGCTCCTCCCCTGCCCATTTTCTTCCCATTTTCTCTCCTTTCCTTCCCCTTTAGCTCCTAAAACTCTCTTTTACTTTAATTTCTTTTTGATTAGATTCAATCTAGCTTAGATTTTAGCTTCTCTTCCCTTCATTTTGCATTTTGGATCATCCTCTTCATCCAAGTGACATGGTGTAGGAGCTTGACCTAGATCCGAATTTTATCACGATCTTGGTAATTAATATCATTTCTCTTCTTGTTTTATGGCTTTAATCCTTTCTTTGATTGTTATTTCTTGCTTTGTAATGTGTAGCTAATTTCTACCACAGTCAAACTATGTGATAGTTGAAGAAATCACCATCTAGTTGATGTGTTTGGGGAATGGGTAGTGTTTAATTGTTGTTATATCGATGAATTCATGTCTTAAAACTTGTTCTTAACGCGTGAATTAGCTTGATCACCTAGTTTATGAACACACACACCACTTTTATAAATGTATGTTGCGAAGGGGTGTGGGAAAAGGGTTTTAAGATCGTTATTTACAATTGACTGAGTTGTTTAGATCGATTGGGTAACGAGGTTTGTCGGTGCAAATCGAGCGGCTCTAGAGCTTTTATCTTGTTTCGGTCAGTTAAATCCTTAAAGGCGGACTGTTGAACCGGGCAAAGGGTACTAGGTTGTTGCATGGCGTCTAGTACTATCTTAGGAGTTTGAGACCATGAACGAGTCGATATAAGCATCAGGATGGTTGGTTGGTAGCCTCCATTCCTAAATAGTCGATTAGAGGGGCAAAAGTATTCAATTGGATCGTGATTTGGCTATGTCTCTTTCTCCCTTTATCTCTAGTTTAAATATCGTTATAGCATAATTACCGTGAACAAACCTATTATTGACCTAAACTAAGCATGAGAATGACTTTGGTATTCGATTGATTCCTCGTGGGATACGACCTTGCTCTCCACTGTAGTACTTCCGACCTGGTATTCTGCCGGTTAAGGTTGGTCGTTACTATTTTGGCTATCATGGGCAAGTTGAGGTATCAAACCGAGAGGTAAAAAGGATTATTGAAAATACGGTTGATGCTAATCGTAAGAATTGGGTGGTTAAATTGGATGATGCATTATGGGCCTATCGGACAGCCTTTAAAACACCGATTGGTTGTTCCCCTTATAGACTAGTTTTCGGCAAGTCTTGTCATCTTCCGGTTGAGTTAGAGCATCGAGCCTTTTGGGCCATCAAGTTTCTTAACTTTGATCCCAAAGCCATTGGTGAGCATAGATTGCTCCAACTCACGGAACTTGAGGAGTTTCGCCTTGATGCTTACGAGAACGTCCGAATCTACAAGGAACACACGAAGTCCTTTCATGATAAAAGAATCTTTCGTCGTGAGTTCCATGTGGGTGACAAGGTGCTCTTGTACAATTCACGCTTGAAATTATTTCCAGGTAAACTTAAGTCTAGGTGGACAAGACCATTCGTGGTGACTAAAGTGCATGCATCCGGAGTTGTGGAGTTGAATGATGGAGAATGTAATAGGGTGAAAATAATTGTTGAAGAGGAAGGAATACCTCAAACTAAGGAGGTGATGTTCCTCACCGATCCTCCATCTGACTAAAGCATGTAATAGTCTAGCTATAGTCTATAAATTTAGCGACAACGGATACTATCTTTTCATTATTCGTAAAGCATATGTATTTTGGTTGGTTTTTCTATACCAGAGTGTTCTGTCATTCACTGTTGATTGAAGAATCCGCCAAAAAGGAGTGATGAGGGTGGTCAATTCCTTCTTCTCTGTGTTTGTTATTTCCGTGTTTGCTTTTATTACCCTCATGCATGTAATACTTTTTTTCTTATTACCTCAAGCATGCAAGTTTTGGAGAACAGAGCAAAAAATTATATTCAACGGAAAAAAGAGAACTATCGATGGCTGGCTCTACAACAAGGGCTGTTGCTTAGAGCAAACCTAGTAAATGCTTTGTAGATTGCTTTTTCCTGCAAAATTACAGAACATAGCGTCTATTTTTATTTTAAAAAAAAATGGTATCAATATAGCTGGTTTTTTTAGGATGCTTGGGCTTCAACAGGGGGAGAATCCCCTGAGGTACAAAGCTAGCAGTACACAATGCGGTGAATTCCCCCAGCCACATGTTTTGTGTTTTGTGGTTTTTTTTTTTGTTAGATGTAAGAATTTTTAAAGACCCAATTGTTTTTTTTTTTTTCTTTCATTTCCATCAAAACATTGTACACATTTTGCACGACACCACATGAATACGACGACACACTTATTTTTAAATTTTAATAACTCGACACAATACTATTTTACAAATGATGATAAGTTAAATAAGATATAATACTTTTTAAATATAATTATAATTATAGTGTTGCCACGTCACTTACAATACATCTAAGCCGCATTTTTTTTTTGTCGTTAGCAGTAAAGCACGGGGTCCATTTTCCTTTTATTTTTATTTTTATAATGTATCAAACTTATAGATATATCGTGTGTACGACATTACATTTCTAATTTCAAATTTTAAATACACGACACATCAACAACACACATTAAAAGCATATATAATATAAAGTAATGCTACTATTTGATATACATGAAATTTATAAAATATTAATAATTAGATTATATATGCATACTAGTATGAAACATATGCAATGCACGGAGAACGTTATATTTAGAAGATAAGCATTAAACGTAGATGACTACACATGTTTGTTTCAACTCAAAAATCTTAGGACAAATACTATATACATAGTATATATGTAAGTGGTAGTTATATTTAATGTGAACATACTGAATTGTCTAATTATAAGTTTTCAAATCGTCTATTTGATGCTTGAGTTCTACATCCTTCTCTATCAAACATTGTGTGTTCTTTCAAAAAAAAAATTTCTTGTGTTGTTGGATAAATAATTGTTTTTATTTGATGATTGAGCTTTGCGTTCTGTCTCTATCAAAAATTGTGTTGCCCAATAAAATGAAAATATCATTAGAAATGGAAATGTTGCTCAATAAAATGAAGGGCAAATATCAATAGAAATGGAAAAGTCTCAAGGCGGTGTCAATTACTATTTACAGAGACAATAGAACATCAAAATATTAGAGAATGTAGGGAAAAACCCAACTTATCAGCTAATCGATTAGACAAATAAAATAAGCTTTATTGATAATAACTTTCATGTGGTAGAAAAAAAAGTTGAACCCATTGTACCAAACGTAGTTTCTCGCAATATGAAATCAATTTTTTTTTTAAGGAATATGAAATCAAATTTGAAATATTCTATTTGTTTTCATAACCGCAAGATTTTTTCTGAAACGAAATGTCTTGTTTATCTGCATATAATAATATAGAAGCAACCGACATATTGCAATCAATCATTTTGCAATTGTCAGAAATAAGCACTATTTCACCTGCCTAAAGAAGGAATGGAATCAAGTGTATGGCGGCAATGTCTGTTACACAAAAAAATAAAATCTTAAATTTCATGCCGACCGTCGCCCGTGGTTGGGTGCATGTCATCAATCCAATATTTTGTGCTTGTTACTATAAGCTCCTCTAGAGAAATATTGACACCGTTTCAATATTACAGCAGCTATAGAAATCCAATTTTAAATCCAAGTGAGGAATGAAAAACCACCGAAAACCTCACATGATGTTGATATAAGAAATATAGTAGCACCTTCCTTAACAGCTATAGCTTTTAGGAGAATTGGTAAGCGCTTGATCTTTAACATGGTATCGGAGCCAGAGGTTATTGGAGCCTAGTTTGCTCCGGCTGCCTAATTGGCTTAGCCTTGTTATAGAGCCCACACTGAGGGGAGTGTTGATATAAGAAATATAGTAGCACCTTCCTTAATGTACTATAGCTTTTAGGAGAATTAGTAGCGCTTGATCTTTAACATGGTATCGGAGCCGAGAGGTCTCGAGTTCGAACACGGCTATAAACATTATTATTTCCCCATTTATATTGTGCACGTGATGCGTGTGTTGGGCCTCTTTGTTATTGGAGCCTAGTTTGCTCCGGCCGCTAATTGGCTTAGCCTTGTTATAAGCCCACACTTGAGGGAGTGTTGATATAAGAAATATAGTAGCTTTCCTTAATAGCTATAGCTTTTAGGGGCCCAGTGTAAGCATTGATCTTAACATGGTATCGGAGCCAGAGGTCTCGAGTTCGAACCTGGCTATAAACATTATTATTTCCCCATTTATATTGTGCACGTGATGCATGTGGTGGGCCTCTTTGTTATTGGAGCCTTAGTTTGCTCCGGGCCGCTTATTGGCTTAGCTTTAGTTATAGCCCACACTGGAGGAGTGTTAAAGTGATATAAGAAATATAGTGGCGCCTTCCTTAACATTTATAGCTTTTAGGAGAACCCAGTAGCGCTTGATCTTTAACATTAGTATCGGAGCGAGGAGGTCTCGAGTTCGAACACTGGCTATAAACATTATTATTTCCTCATTTATATTGTGCACGTGATGCATGTATGTTGGCCTCTTTGTTGTTGGAGCCTAGTTTGCTCCGGTGCTTATAATTGGCTAAGCGCTTATTATGGCCCACACTTGAGGAGGAGTGTTGATATAAGAAATATAAGAAGACCTTCCTTAACATGCATTATAAACTTTTAGGAGAAGCTGTAGTAAGTGACGATCTTTATCACATGATGCCAAAATGGAGAACCATGAAGATGGAATGTGCATAAAACATAAGGCACTGACTCAACCTCCTCTCATGCTGTGGCCACGTTACCTATGGTAACAACTAATTACGTATAGCGTTTAACAAACTTGACATGCAAATAAATCGAGAAGGAAGAAAAAGAACGACCAATCTTTTCACTTGTATAGATGTAGCTTACATGCTTTGGATTCTTATATGAACACACAAAGAAATCGGCAACCGAATTCCCAAAATTTGAAAAACCAACCAAATAAAAGGATGTGTTGATTAGTAAATCTAGATACACTATCTATAGAGCCATTCCACCACCCCCCCTCTCCCCAGAAAAAAATGATAATGACAAATCCCAGTTGAGCAGAATTTTCAGTAATGGATAAACAACCACTCAAGCAAAACAAAAGAAAAAGAAAAAAAATATTAAATAAAAGAGGGAAAATGAATGTGTCATGTTTGTCTCCCAGCTCATGAGGAAATTGTTATTGCTTGTAATAGACAATAAATAAGTAGAATGGTCAGTAAGAAATGGCTTTACTAATAAAAAAAGAATTTCTAATGCACCTTTGAATATGCAAAGAACCACATTATAAAACAAAATAAAAAATAGTTAAAAACCAAAAAACAAAAAACAAAAAACAAAAAACAAAAAAATCTGGTAATCACTAAACAAAAGAAAAAATATTATGCTACGAACACACCAATATAAAGGATTTGTCACTATAAAAAATCTACCCTTAAAAAAATTATCAACTACAAAATATCACCATGAATACTCCAAGCATAACAATAGAACCACTTGAAGAGAACCACCTCGCCCCTTACCCCGCTTACCCGCTTCACTCCATCACCTCAAATCCAACAACAACAACAAAAAATCCGTCAATCGAAATAGGTTATTACACACAACAAACTGAAGGGATAAAATGCACTTCAAGATGAATCGGACTTCTTTCTTGTGATAAGTTAAGTACCGTCAAATAGAAGAATGTTCATATTGACGCCGATGACAGACTGATGAGTATCTTAAAGAGAGGGAGAATGGTTATAAGAGCCGATGTAGGCGCTTTATGAATCAAGATGGCTTATAGAAGAGACTTACTTGATGTTGTAAATACGTAGCTGCTATAACGTTGTTTGTGTAATGCAATTATTGTTTCATGGAATAAAAAAAATATATAACCAAAAGTAACAACTTGCACCAAACACTGTGATGCATCCAAAAAAATACATCATGTCACATATGGTTCAAATTAAAATAACAAAAACACACTAATGCTTGCTGTGACACCATCAGTAAGAACACACTAATGCTTGCTGTGACACCATCTCGGTAAAAACTTACTGACCGCAACACCACAATATTGTGACACCCTATGGTGAAAACTTAACGGTAATGACACCATATGGTAAAAACTTAAAACGGTTAAAATTCAACTAACCGTGACATCAGGTGGGCGGTAATTTCAGTGATGTTTTCACCCAAAGAGGCAACAGCCAAAATAAGAAAACCTTCATGCCTATCAACAGCAGTAAAACCATATCATGTTGCCTCAGCTGCAGTATCTGAACACACAATTGCTTTCTCAAACTGCAAAATATCATAAGTCCAATACGTATAAAATCCGTCCCGAACCCGAAAAACACAACTCGCAAAATTAACCATCAAACACTTACCATGTAACCGGGAACAGGAAGCTAAGAAGCTGCTGGCAAGAACCCTTTATGCAAATGCCTCATAAGATTCGAACTTCGCGTTCATACAACACGGCACGATTGAATTTAATCGCGTAATAAAGACTCCATTTTTGCACGAAAAAGACCGACTTACCACAGCAGAGCAGCACTTTATTTGGCAATCTCTTGATCTCATCATAAGACGGACATGCTCTTGCTTCAACCTCGAAAATGCTTTCAATAGTGGCACTGTAACTCTATAACAAAAAGCCCAGAAATGATACATTAAACATAGTACTAAAAACAGAAAATGCAAGTTGTTTGGAACATATAACATAGTACTAAAGAGAGAAAATGAAAATAAAATAAAATAAGAACTTACTATTTCTCCAACTTTAACAGGTTCATTTGTCTTCTCCAGATAATTCTCTATCATTTTGTAGTTGTCTGAATCTTTCATCACAGGAGAAAGAATACAACCTAACCTCCTATAAAGTTCGATGATGGATCACCGAGGGTGGACCCCGACATATCACCGATCAACGCGACGCCACGTTGATATCTCTCACACTTTCAAACACAACAACTGCCTACATATGATTCTGATAATAATTGTACTATAATAAATTAAGAGCAAAACGTAGGTCTAGGACACATACACTTACATGATCCGCGACATCATTGATGTTCGAAAGCCGAAAAAGCCTTATAGAAGGCATAAGAGAAATCATTTACTGCTGAATTCATGAAACAAAGCTTTCTCCTTTAACGAAATAAGTAAAAACATCTCAGTTCCTCAATAGAGCAAACATCTTACCGTCACAGTTCACTTAAACAATCACACCTCTATCATAAAATTGCACATAGCTACTAACTGTTGAAGGAAAAAAAAATTTCATCGATCTTTACAGAAGAGAACTGGTATTCAGAATGTCAAATGGTGCTAAAAAATAGAAGCCATGTGAATGATAAATAGAGGAAGAACATTGATGTACACGGTCTATCATCTAAGTAAGCCTAACATGAACACATATTTTAATGTCACAAAAATAGCAAAAATAACGTTCAAATTGAAAGAAGGAATTGCCATCTAGTAAGAATTATCGTAGAAGCTGATATGAAATAATATTGTGTGTATCATATTATTCACAATTGCAAGATGTTACATATATAATCTGTACAAGGAATATTCTGGAGATATTAGCTATAATTACAGAGGATTACATGCTATGAAAGTATGGAAAGAATCGAGCTATAATATTTATAATAAATACACAATATTCGGTTATTATTGCCTAATACGCCCCCTCGAGCTGGACGGGCGGAGTAAAGTCCGAGCTTGTGTTTGAAGTGGTGGAACGAGGTTCGAGGAAGCGGTTTGGTGAGAGCATCTGCCACTTGGTCCGGACTAGAAACATGGGAAACACGAACGAGGCCCTTTTGAACTTGATCGCGGATAAAATGATAGTCAATGGCGACATGCTTCATGCGTGAGTGAAAAACGGGGTTCGCAGAAAGTTGTGTGGCACCCACATTATCGCAAAAGATAACAGGGATCGGCGTGGATGTGAAGCCCAAATCACGAAGGAGATATGTGAGCCAGTTGAGTTCAGCAGTGGTGGGGCGACATCACGATATTCGGCTTCGGTTGAGGACCGAGCAATAGACGACTGCTTCTTGGAGCTCCAAGAAATGAGGTTGCATCCAAGGAAAACAAGGAAACCACTGGTAGAAGAGTAGTCCTCTTTGTTACCTCCCCAATCCACATCGGAAAATGCATGAATGTGAGGGGACGAAGAGGTAAAGAACTGAAGTCCTTCAGTGGTGGTGCCAGCAAGATACCGAAGCGTACGTTTGACCAAGGCCCAGTGATTGACTGTTGGAGCGTGCATATATTGAGATAATTTATTAACTGCATAAGATAAATCCGGGCGAGTGAAGAGCAAATATTGCAAGCTTCCAAGAGTCTGGCGGTACAGTGAGACATCCAGATGAGGGTCCGCCTTGGCAAGCATAAGAGAAATAGCATCCGTGGGAAGAGGAGTGGTGACTGGTTTAGCATCCTGCATGTTAGTTTTGTGCAATAAATCAAGAATATAGCGATGCTGGGTAAGGAGTAGGCCGTGGGAATTGTGTTGACCCTCGACACCAAGGAAATAAGATAGAGGACCTAAGTCCTTAATGGAAAACATGCGGCCAAGGGAATCAATAACCTGTTGAACATGAGTAGAGTCACACCCAGTAATAATTATATCATCGACGTAGACTAGTAAATAGGTAAAGGTAGTGCCTGAGTGATACACAAACAAAGACGAATCTGCAGTAGAATTAATAAATCCAAGCATGAGAATGAAATTCTTTAGTTCCTGGTACCCAGCCCGAGGGGCCTGCTTGAGGCCATAAATGGCCTTATGTAGTTTGCAAACATGTGTGGGTGCATCCGAGTCTTCAAAGCCCGGAGGTTGGGCCATAAAAACATCCTCAGTGAGCGAGCCCTGCAAGAAAGCATTATTGACATCAAGTTGCCGCAAGGACCACTAAGAGGTCACGGCTAAGCTAAGAACAAGGCGAACTGTGGTCGGCTTTACAACCGGACTGAAGGTATCAAAATAATCAACCCCGGGGCGTTGGGTGAACCCCTTAGCAACCAAGCGAGCCTTGTAGCGATCAATAGAACCATCTGGTTTGCGCTTGATTTTGAAAATCCACTTACAACCAACAATATTGAGCGAAGGATCATAAGGCACTAATTCCCATGTGCCGTTGTGAACAAGGGCATCAAATTCTTCATTCATGGCTTTGCACCAATGGGAACTTTGTAATGCTTGTTTAATGGTCGTAGGTTCAGTATCAGAGTATTTAGAATCGAGGCTGGCATGGAGGTTAATGAGAGTCCGGGGTTTGAAAATATTGTTGCGGGCACGAGTGACCATAGGATGGGGAGTGGGAAGCTCTGAGGAGGGTGATGGGGAAGGGATATATGGGGAAGGAAGGGAGGTCTCGGGGGGAGAAGAAAGGGAGGGCTCGGTTGGGGAAGGGGGGAATCTGGGGGGGACGGAGGTGAGTTAGAGGATGAGGTAGGAAGGGAGACGGGAACTGTAGGAGGTGGTGGGGAAGGGAACCATGCGGTAAGGGGGGGTGAAGAGGAAGGAGCTGCACGGGTGGCAAAAGGAAAAATACTCTCAACAAATTTAACGTCTCTAGAGACATACATGCGTCCGGATGAAAGGTCGAGACAATGGTAAGCACTCTGGGTAAGAGAATAACCTAAAAAGACACAAGGAACGGAGGAGGGTTCGAGCTTGTGATGAGTATAGGGTTTGAGCCAAGGATAGCAAAGGCAACCGAAGACTCGTAACTTGTTGTAGTTGGCAGGAGTGGAGAATAGTTTTTCGTAAGGTGTGAGCATTTGGAGGGTTTGCGTAGGCATGCGGTTTATGAGATAGGCAGCAGTAAGGACGGCATATGACCAATAAGTGAAGGGAATAGAAGCGTGGTGAAGGAGCGAAAGAGCGGTTTCGACAATGTGTAAGTGTCGACGTTCAGCCATTCCATTGTGTTGAGGGGTGTGAGGTGGTGTGGTTAAATGCGTGATGCCATGCGTGGAAAGAATCGAGCGTAATTTGATAAATTCACCACCATTATCAGAAAATAATATTTTGATGGTTGTGGTAAAGTAATTCTCCACTAGAGATTTAAACCGTTGGAAAATAGTTAAAACATCGGATTTATGGCGAAGAGGATAGAGCCAAATATAGTGAGTGAAATGATCAACAAATAAGACGTAATATTTAAAGCCATCGACTGAATAAACGGGGGCAGTCCAAACATCAGAATAGATTAATTCAAGGGGTCGGGATGAATTTAAAGTAGAATCATAAAAAGATGAACGATGACTTTTATTGCTTAAACATGAATCACAATGAAAAGGGGAAGTAGAAGTAACGTCTAAACAGTTATTTTTAATAATAGTGTGGATAATGGAAAGAGCAGGATGTCCACAACGAGAGTGCCAAACATTGGTGGACGCTTTATTTGTAGAAAAGGCAAAAAGCGGGGCAGAAGTCCAAAGATAAACACCATCTCTACGAGGCCCCTGGTGGAGGATTTGTCCAGTCTTCGGGTCCTTCACCAAAAATAAATCACATAAAAATTCAATGATAACATTATTGTCTTCACAAAATTTGGATACTGATAAGAGATTTTGAGACAGTTTAGGGACACATAAAACATTCGATAATTTGAAATTAAAATTAGAAGAAGGTAAAGAGGTGAAACCCGAATGTGTGATGGGCAAGGCACGCCCATCACCAATGATGATGTCGTCTGGACCATTATATGGTTCGTGCAAGGAAAGAAGATTCAGATCGGAGGTCATGTGATGTGATGCTCCACTGTCTAGGAGCCAGGAGTCGGGAGCGGCTTGGGCTGGGTGGGCTTGAGGCCTGGGCCGAGCTGAATTGGAAGGACGCATTTGCTGGAAAAACGGATATGTGGGGCACCGTTTTGCCAAGTGACCAAATACACCACAAAGCTGGCATTTGCCTAAATACGGTCGGGGCTGATAAGGTGTCTGATTAGGATCAGCAGCAGGAGAAGAGGTCGGGTGGTGGGTGGGCTCATGCTGAGGTTAGGCACGCCAAGGGGTGGGTGAGTGGGACGGCATTGTAGTCTTGAGGCGCGACTTATTTGAATGATGGGCGGTAATTGGAGGAGTTTGCACCATTAAACCTGCTTCAAAATTCAACAATTTTTCGTGCAATTCATCAAATTTAATTAAGGTGTCTCGTGCTTGCACAGCTCTTACCATTTCCATATACTCATCCCCCAAATTATAGAGAATCTGATCGATTAAATCTTCTGGGTCAGAGAGGGCTCCAAGTCTTTGCAAGTTCATCTGATTTTGTTTTAACCGCCTGCATAAAGAGAGAAACCGGTTGATTACCTTTGGTCATCGTGCGAAGGTGATGGCGGAGTTGTTTGATACGGCCTCTTGACGGCACGGTGAAGGTATCAGCCAAGATTTTCCATGCTTCCCGGCTGGTTTTTGTGCGGGAGATAAGGGACGCAGCTTGATGTGTAAGAGAGCCAAGAATGGCGTTGTGGATGAAATTATCTTGTCGGGTCCAGATTGTATGAGCAGGATTTGGACGGGAGCCTTTCTCATCGGTGATGGTTTCCGGTGGGCAGATCTTGGTACCATCGACATAGCCAAACAAGTCATATGCTTTGAGGAGGGTGGTGAACTGAAGGTGCCAGGAAAGATAAGTGGTATTGTCTAGTTTAATGGGTGTTTGATGAGCAGAGATAGGGATGATGGAGGATGACGGATTGGGTGGTGCAGCGGCGGAGCTTTCAACGGTGAGTTCAGACATGATGGAAGGGAGGAGATAGGGACGATTGGGAAAAGAAAAAAAATAGGGAGGATCGAAGGAGAGTTACCAAGACTCTAAAAGCTCTGATACCATGATATGAAATAATATTGTGTGTATCATATTATTCATAATTGCAAGATGTTACATATATAATCTGTACAAGGAATATACTGGAGATAAACGATGACTTTTATTGCTTAAACGTGAATCACAATGCAGTAGAAGTAACGTCTAAACAGTTATTTTTAATAATAGTGTGGATAATGGAAAGAAGCGGGATGTCCACAACGAGAGTGTCAAGCGTTGGTGGGACGCTTTATTTCGTGAAAAGGCAAAAGCGGGCGAAGTCAAAGATAAACACCATCTCTACGAGTCCCTGGTGGAGGATTTGTCCGATCTTGGGTCCTTCACCAAAAAGAAATCACATAAAAATTCAATGATAACATTATTGTCTTCACAAAATTTGGATACTAATAAGAGATTTTGAGACAGTTTAAGGACACATAAAACATTCGATAATTTGAAATTAAAATTAGAATAAGGTAAAGAGGTGGAACCCGAATCTGTGATGGGCAAGGCACGCCCATCACCAATGATGATGTCGTCTGGACCATTATATGGTTCGTGCAAGGAAAGAAGATTCAGATCGGAGGCCATGTGATGTGATGCTCCACTGTCTAGGAGCCAGGAGTCGGGAGCGGCTTGAGCTGGGTGGGCTTGAGGCCTGGGCCGAGCTGAATTGGAAGGACGTATTTGCTAGAAAAACAGATATGTGGGGCACCGTTTGGCCGAGTGACCAAATACACCACAAAGTTGGCATTTGCCTAAATACGGTCGGGGCTGATAAGGTGTCTGATTGGGATCAGCAGCAGGAGAGAAGGGTCGGGTGGGGTGGGCGCATGCTGAGTTAGGCACGCCAAGGGGTGGGCGAGTGGGACGACGGTAGTCTTTGAGTCGTATGACGCATTTGAATGATGGGCGGTAATTGGAGGAGTTTGCACCATTAAACCTGCTTCAAAATTCAACAATTTTTCGTGCAATTCATCAAATTTAATTAAGGTGTCTCGTGCTTGCACAGCTCTTACCAGTTCCATAAACTCATCCCCCAAATTATAGAGAATCTGATCGATTAAATCTTCTGGATGAAGAGGGGCTCCAAGTGCTGCAAGTTCATCTGATTTTGTTTAAGCGCCTGCATAAAGAGAGAAACCGATTGATTACCTTTGGTCATCGTGCGAAGGTGATGGCGGAGTTGTTTGATACGGCCTCTTGGCGAAGCTAGATTAGCAAACGATTTGGTAGACCGATTGCCGGCTTCTACTCCGTCAATAGCCAGTGTACGAAGAACCATTTTTCACAATACTACAACAAACAATAACTTAATATAAAAGTGAATGAGGGAATCAATGTGTATATGACCAAAATCAATCCAACCTTGGCACAAATTGGTTGTAAATCCGATATCCTTAATACGTAGTTATTATCATCCTTTGCCATCTGACATTCTGATCCTCCTGCAACAACACCAAGAACTATAACAATAACAACAACTATATTTGGTTTAAAAATAATAATTCAAATAGAAAATCCGAAACCACATTTTGCAAATAATTTCAACCAATTGAAACTGTAAAAACCAGGTAAATTGGAGTAGTCGGTGCTATGTCTTCAACCCCGCAACACCCAATTCTCTTATTGCAGCACCTGAATCTCTTATTGCAAACTTTGGCTTCAAGGTGTGGAATTTTTTTAGGAAATAAAAACAATAACCTAATATAAAAGTGAATGATGGAATGAATGTGTATATGACCAAAATCAATCCAACCTTGGCACAAATTTGGCTGTAAATCCAATATCCTTAATGCGTAGTTATCATCATCCTTTGCCATCTACCAAGAACTATAACAATAACAACAACTATATTTGGTGTAAAAATAGTATTTCAAATAGAAAATCCAAAACCACATTTTGCAAATAATTTCGACCAATCGAAACTGTAAAAACCAAATTGGAGTAGTCGATGCTATGTCTTCAACCCCGTAGCACCTGAATCTCTTATTGCAAACTGTGTCTTCAAGGTGTGGAAATTTTTTAGGAAATAAAAGCAGCAGTCGTGCGGAATTAGTTTTCGGAGGGTATTTTTTTGCGGAATGCGGGTTGAGGTGGAAAGTGTATTATTATGAGGAGAAACAAAAGAACATGGTAATTTGCCGGAATCGTGGAAAGTTGCTGGATGAAGTTTTTCTTTTTCTTACCGAAGCAGATCGTGGGGTGGGGCACAATGTAAAGGGAGAGGCTGGGGTGATTTCTTTGGTATCGGGGCCAAGCCGGGTTATTTCGGGTCAATTGGACAAAGCGGGCAAAGTGATGATTATTCACGAGAAAAAAAAAAAAAAATATATATATATATATATATATATATATATATATATATATATATATATATATATATAGGTTTTTCAATAAATAAAACATATAAGAAACATATACCATTTATTTCATTAAGTCATAATCGCATCATTAAAAGCTTGTTAAGAAAATTTAGACACACTTAATACGAAGTGGTTATATGAAGTAATTATCAAACATATTTCGATATAAATATCACTTAATATATTTAGATTAAGTGATAAGTGTTGTTATTTCAACAACATCAGTGCTTTTTATTTTTTTAGGATCGGGAATAATTTTACTAAAAAAGTGAAAGAATCGAGTTTCAAATGTGATTTTTCTTTATAGAGGTTGATAAACGACATAGTTTAGTTTTGATTTAGGAAGTGTTAAGATCAAGCGTTTACCATTCTATTAAACCAATTGGTGCCAGTAAATACGCTACTATATTTCTAATCATTTTATCTTATCATTTAAGAGTGTGACAATCTGTCCCAACACCCCCTCAAGTGTTGGCAATCTGTCCAACACTTGCACAATTTTTTTCAAGAGTGTGGGCAATCTCTCCCAACACCCCCCTCAAGTGTTGGCAATCTGTCTCAACACTTGCAATTTTTTTTTTAAAATATTGTTCCAACCAGGGTTCGATCTCGTGACCTCAGGCTTTGATACCATATTAAGATCAATGACTACCGTCCGTTGTCACTAAAACCAATTAGTGGTAAATGCAGGTGCAACTTTATTCCTTATCATTTAAAGTGTGGCAAATCTGTCCAAGCAACAACATTCAATTTTAGAAGTCGTCATGTGATGTCGTGACTTTTCTAACACGAGACGCATTTGACACGTGTCGGTTGACTTAAATAATACTTGATTAATATTTTTATATACAGCACCTAAAATGATGTTGACACTCATGAACATAAATTTTTTATTTTTTAATTTCAAATTTTTCCAAATATGTATAAAGACAAGAAAACTTTGATGTAAATTACACTGAAAATTTATTTTCAAGCTGAATTATAATTTAATTAGTACTTTATCTTACTTAACTTATCATCATTTACAAAATATAATTATTTCACTATTTACCGTGGCGAGTTTTTAAAATTCGAAATAAATATATCGCCGTATTCATATGGCGTCGTTCAAAATGTGTATAATGTTTTGATGAAAAAGGAAATAACAATATGGTCTTTAAAAATTCTTACATCTAACACAAAAAATAAATAAATAAATAAAACAAAGCATGTGGCTGAGGGAATGCACCGCATGGTGTACTGCTAGCTTTGTACCTTAGGCTTAGGGGATCCTCCCCTGCTTCGACAGGCTACAGTTGGGAGGTTTTTAGATGATGTCTTCACACAGTACGGAGAGACATTTAACATCAAATAGATCATTTATTTTTAAATTGAATTCAAATTGTATGATGCAGATCATTTCTCCAATCATTTCGATATAGATAGAGATACTAGACAAAAACTTGCTGCTAGAATTTGATGTGTGGACGCCATCACTGGCTGAGAGAGTGGGGTCTTCTAATAAATTCTAATAAAAATATGGTTTTTTTTAACTATTTCTTTATTTCAAATGTTTAACTTTTGGTCAATGGTAAAAAAAAGAAAAAAGAGAAAGAACACAAACAATACGGAGGAAATATGCATTCAGGTCACTGTAGACACCCATATTTCAAGTCATGTAAATGCAGGCCTGACATTTTTTTAAGTAATTTACATGCGTGTTTCACGGGCGTGTAACATCCACCGAGATCGCGTGGAATTGTATAAAGGCACGTGGAAGTTGAAGCGATGGCCAAAGTCACAATTCCACGTGACACTGGGAAAAATGAAGAGAGCCACGTGGAAGCGTAAGAGCGGCGTGGAAAATAGAACGGTCCCGTGGAATAATTAAATTGAATGAATAAATCTTTCCAATTGCCGTTTTTTCCTACATTTTAGTCAATACCATCATCTTCTTCACCAAAAATCATCAATCTTTTCGATGAATTTTTCTTCACAAAACTTTCGAGACAAAAATTATCATCTACGGGATATCAATCTCTGGTCGGTCTTTCGGCTTTAAACAAATGGGTAAGCATTTCGTATAACACTTTTGTTTGAATTATTTTAAAGATCTTATTTGTTTTAATTTGATGATATGTTTGAGGTAATTAAGCTTATAAAGATATAAATTTTCGATTCTTCGTATGGTGAAAAGGTAAAAGCTTATAGTTTTAGGGTAGTGAAAGGATAAAATTTTGATTATTAAGCTATTGAAATGATTAATTATAATGAGATCGTTCGATAATAAAATTGTCATTCGTTGGAGGAAAATGTAGTTCATATATTTGTAGAAATCTTGACGTTGTAGAAATTTTGATATTGTAATTATTTTGATTATTTGATAGTTTAGAAAAAATTTGGAATGAAATGCATTAATGATATTATAGTGGCAATGTTAATATTAGAAATAATAATGTAGAAGTTTTGATACTGTAATTAGTTCGATTATATGATATTGTATGTATGTTATAAGTTGTTTCGAAATTTAGTAGTATAAATACCTTTCATGGTCCATGCCTTAGTTCATTTTGAAATGTGTAGTTTGATACCACTTTAGTTTTCAAATAACACTCGAATAATTTAATTGTTACGGGCAATCACATGAAAATGCCCTAATTTAATAGAAAAAAATTGAATTTAAAAACAAGAAACAAACGACAAATAAATGTTGTTTGAAAAATTTCCAAAACAACAAAATTTTGACCTATTCTATGGTGGTACGCCTCGACCTGATGAGGTTCTTAGAAATGCATGCATCCCTAGGGTGTTTTCGAATCCTTCTGATCGCTGTGTCATGCCTAATCTCTAGGCTTTGTATTGGGGCTCCTGGTAGGTAGCTCGTAGAATATTTCTCAGCAGCTTGGTAAAGCCTCCGCCGGAAGTGAGGCATCCGTTAGATCGAAAGTATAAGATGCATTCTGTTGGCTCAAAGACATCGATCTCCTCGTCATCATCAAATATTCTATGACTATTTGGTGAATACAATCTTCTCTTCTATTACCCCCGTCTACTGTTACAACACAACACAACACAACACAACGAAACTTGAATTTTTTTGACCTAACCTTATTTGACCTAACCTAACCTAACTGTGTGTGCGTGTGTGTGTATGTATATATGCTAAAGAATATTTATTTATTTTAATGGTTTTTGATGTGTTTTTTAATGGCTGGCTATATGCACTTATAAACAAGTAAATATATGTGTATATAAACGAGAAACCAATATTCACACACATATATACTACTAGCATATATAAGTGTATATATATTGGTTTCTCATTTATATACACATATATTTATACACACACACACACAGATATATATATATATTTCAATCCAGAATAATTTTACAATAATATTTAGTCAATCCAACAATAATTGGAAAAAAACTAACCGTGTGGATAAATGATTGTTTTTTTACAGATAACAATACGGTGTCCGTTAAGTTTTTATTTGGTGGAGAGTGGAAATACCATGAAGATAGCGACAAATGGTCTTATAAGAAAGGAAAATTGTATTTGGTTCGTGTGAAAACCGATACGACATTGGATGAAGTGAAGGTCAAAGTGTGTAAGAAAGTAGGAATTGATGTCTAAAACAACACATTGATCATGAAACTAATGTACGTAGATTATGACCAACCGATTGATGTTTTGGACGATGATACATGGCTAGGATACATTGATGATATTTTGAGAAAAGAAGCTGTGAAACTATGCGTTAACGCTGAACCGGTTATGCACGATGACGATACGGAAGATGATAACGAATTTGACTTAAATGAGCAACTTAATGAAGAAAATGACAGAGGCATTGAGGATTTTACATCCGAGTTGGACTGTAATCAAAATTCCCGAATGCATGTTGTACCTACCACATCAGCCTTATCCCCTCATGAAACAGCCATCCGACCGAATATAACTTCAGGTGAACAAGTGATTGACATCACAAGTGAACGACTACGATGGGGAATAATTGCGAATATGATTAAATCGACCAATTCACACACCTCTACCTAATTTTAGCGGACAAGCGCACACACCGTACATCCAACAACGGTTTTGTGGGACAAGTCATAATGTCAACATAAATGGAACAAGCGGCCAGTTTGACCGTCCCCCTCTTATTATGCCAACACCGATGCAAGCGGGTCCCAATATCGGTGGATCGTTTACGAGTTTTCTTAGGCGCCTTTCGAAAGCGAGAACATTCATATGCCAACACGGATGCAAGCGGGTCCCAATATCGGTGGATCGTTTACGAGTTTTTTGAGAGGGCCTTCAACGGAACCTTGGTATGCCAACAAGGATGCAACCGGGTCCCAATATTGGTGGATCGTTTGCGAGTTTTATGAGAGCACCATTAGAAACAGAACCACGATATTGGTCTAGATTTAGTATGGCAAGTATTAATCGGAATAGAGGTGTTCATTTCGGTTCGAGACATTCGGATTCGAGAAATTCCTCCGTGTCCACAATTGGGGCGTTTGGATGAAGATTCGGATTATTGTATATTGGTAAAGGTTCGGGGACAAGGATGATATGCGAGATGAAAATGAGTTACCATGCATTAAAAATAATTACATGTGAAACCTATCCGGTCCGACAAGGGGAGGTTAAAACTACGATGCTTTACTTCAGAGAGATGCGAATGGGAAGTTGTGGGTATAAAGATGTTTGATTGCAATAACCGAGATAACCGATTGCTGAAACTCACACTTGTGGACTCTGGAGCGATTAAGCGGCGATCATAGGCAAGCAGACCGGAACTATAGGTCATCTCGTTAGAAGAACCTCATAAAACTCGGCGATCATTTCACGACAAAACATTTAATAGTGGAGGTCAAAAGAGTATTCAACATAGACCTTGATTATCAGCGTGCATATCATTGTAGACAGAAAGCATTGGAATTAATCGGAGGAAGCGTAACACTATCGTATTCTAAATTACCCGCCTACTTTTACATGTTGTAGAGTGAAAATCTGAAAGCTATCACGCAGACATAGAGGACCCGACCATATTCTTGGCGAGGTTCAAATCTTGTTTCATGGCATTGAAAGCTATTATTGACGGGTTTAAGTACTGTCGACCTGTCTTAGTCGTGGACGGTACTCATCTGAAAACAAAATGCGGGGACATTGTTAGTAGCTATCGGTGTAGCGCGGTGATAAACTCTTTCGGTAGCGTTTTACGTGACCGGCGGGGAGAAGCGAGGGATGCGTGGATGTATTTCATGCTTCAAGTGAAGGGGGTAATCGGGAGCGTGAACACATGGTCTTCGGTACGTATCAGACGAGAGGGTGGCATCATTGGTCTTTATTAGAGATGTATTTCCAAAGCGCTCACCATGGTTTTGCTACCTCCACCTTGTCATGAACCTCAATAAAAAATTTGGAAGCACATGATATTGTCCATACACTTTTTGGGAAGCCGCGTATACTTTTTCAAAAACTCGATTCGCAATAATGTTTCAGCAGTTAAAAGAGCAGGATAAAGATCCAAACAATAGAGTGTCTAGTTATTTGAAGGCTATTGGATTTCGTTACTGGGAACGATCGCATTTTCCAGGGACACGTTATGCAATAATGACAAGAAACTACGCTGAAAGTTTTAACAACGTGATCAGGGATGCGCGTAAGATGAGTATCGTGAATTTGTTAGACTACATAAGGGCAACGTTGCAGAAATGGCATTGCGAGAGGAGAGAACTTGCATTGGCATGTCGCTCCGTGTTAGCCCCTGAAGCCGAAAAATTCTTGACTGAAGTCTCGCATGCCCGAAGAACCTTCACACTAAAGGTGATCGACCGGGACTAGTTCCAAGTTGGGGACGCTGATACTAGCGCAAAGGTAAATATGGCTGAATGGAAGTGTTACTGTGGAGAGTTTCAGGGGCTCAAGATGCCCTGTGTACATGCTTGTGCTGCTATAAGTGAGCGTTGTGAGAGTCCGTACGATTATTGTTCTGACTACTACAAAGCTCAATGTTTCCAGCGTATTTATGAAGGACACGTATACCCTGTTCCAGTCGAGGATGATTGGATTGTTCCCACTTCAATTAGAAACCAGCGCATTCCGCCGCGAAGGAGGGGAAACACAAACAACGGTTGCGAGGCGGGGCCGGCCCAGGATCCTCAGGATTGTTTCTCAAGGTGAACCTCCTGGTGGTAGGACCAACAGGTTGCCTAATGAGAGGACAGTCCCAGGCTCTGGTAGGCGTTGCCCATTGTGTGGAAACACCGGACACAAAAGGCCTAGATGTCCGTTTCATAAAGTTGTTGTTCCTAATTGATACAGTCATTTTGTTCGTCTTTTTTCATTTTTTTAGTATTATCTCAAGTCGTGAAAGTTTTTATACATGTTTTGTAACTTTTTGGGGACATTGATACTAGCGCGATCGTGACTATCTTATATGTTTTGTATCTTTATATTATAATAGCAAATGGGTATTCTAGTTCAAACGAGTGATAAATAAACGTAATCAAACCTAAACAAATGGGTAATATATATATATATATATATATATATATATATATATATATATATATATATCCATCACCGTGCCACACACGGGATTGTTGGAATTCACACGAGTCATAATTTGCTTCATGGGGTGGTAAATCTATGAGAGAGGAAGTGTTATTGTGGTTATTTTGAGAAAATGGATTGATGACGAGAGAGGAAGAGTAATGATACGTTAAATACGATAGGATGACATTAAATACGATAGGATGACACCTAAATAAATGATCTTCAATATTTAGTAATCACCACATTAAACACGACGTGATTTTCTATAGGTTGATCAATGACTTCAAAGCTGCATTCATCTCCCGCATTTAGGTCATTGTCCGTAATGAAATCATTCAACCCGCTTAAACGAACTTTTTGATTTACCACATAGACAATTCTAGCAGGCCATGATTCCCCTGTGGCAATTCGCAGTTCCACGGTCTTGTTTCGCAACATGTCGTTTGTTGTAGCAAATGCCTTTGGAAAATTATACAAATCACAAACAAATTTAATGGTTTTTTCAAAATGGGGAAAAAAGATCAAACAAGATAACAACTAAAAATATTTTAAATAGCTCACCACGTAATAACAACCATGTGAAAATACCCAGTTTGGCAGCGTCGTCTGAAAATGGGGATTTTGGTTACCTTCACCTGCATCATCATCTGCATCAACTTCTTCACTCTCGGACTCGGAAAAAGTCTTCTCACAATAAGTGTGATCCATCACAATAGTGTCGAAAGTGAAACCCCCCTATGTTCAAACACTATAAACTCCATCTCATTCAAGTAATGAGCCGTCACATACTCCTCCCAACCTTCCCCAAAGAAACGAAGAATTCCAGTGTCTGTGGCTCCAACCCACACTTCCCATGTCCCTAATCGTCTTTTGAGAACGGCCCTATCTAGGTTCCTCGGCGTGTCGTTCAACCTATTAACGTATGCTGGAGGTAATGTCTATGAAAAAAGAAACATTTCACGTTTGTTCAATCATAATACAAGTGATATAAATGTAAGTTAATTAATAATGACATGCCAACTTGTTGCGAAACCGCCATCAAGAACTTTAAAGAAACGATCATTATCCATTTGCTTGATGTAGATTATAAATTGAAAGGTGAAGAAGTGGTTAGTTTAAATTGATTGCTTGAATGATGAAGAAAATTCAGATGAACTTAAAAGAGTTTGAATAAATGAGAGAAATGGGTTGTACTTGTACAGATGTAGTATTGTCATTGATACAGTGACGCGTCTTTTCACGTGAGTCATCAATGGTTAGTTTGTGCTAAATTAGCACGGCATCATTGAAAATTTACACGGGATCGTTGGAAATTCACACTTACCTTCTCAATCAATGCTAGTTTTGACTAGTCGTTGATGTCATATCGATGTCGTACGTCGTAGGTGTCATTAGGGTGACAGAGGTAGTATTGTCATTGATACAGTGACGCGTCTTTTCACGTGAGTCATCAATGGTTAGTTCATGCTAAATTAGCACGGCATCGTTGAAAATTCACACGGGATCGTTGGAAATTCACACGAGTCATAAGTCACACTTACCCTCTCAATCAATGGAGTCATGGGGACGTCAATTCACTTGTTAAATCTATATATACCATGACCTATTACACTACCTCTGCATACCCTTCTACTTTACATCGCTTTAAACACAATGTCTGAACCGATTTCCCCTTATCGGGAATGGCATGAACCGAATTCACCCGATTATGAGGATCCTCCATTCAATCCTCATCAACATGTGTTTGTTAATGACCGTAGGAGGGGTGATATTAGTCAATATTACGACTTTCCGACACTGAGGTTGAGGTTTAGAACAGACGAAGAGCGTAATAATTGGATTTGGATCTTTCAAGATAGAGCTATTATCGGAGAGAAGAGAATTGAATGGGAGAGTCTACCTACCAGGATGAAGCGTCTCGTACGCAGACTTTCGTTGGAGGGCCTCGCAAATAGTCCCGCATCGACATCGACTATGAATAGATCAATTGTTCGTGAATTCTATGCAGTTGTCAGGTCAAACGTAGTTGGGGAGTACAGTCCCATAGCATCAGGGGTGCACAAATTACGTGGAGTGGATGTTTCCTTGGAGGTGGACTGGATCAATAACTACTATGGTGTACGTGGAGTTGAAGCATCCAGTGATTTCTTCAACAGAGGTTCCAACGTTCGTGCATTGGAACGTCTAATTGCTTGCCGTCTATTGCCTACCGAATGGGAGCGTGTTATGATCCAATGGTTTGCCAATAGCCTCTATGGTACTATTCACACTCTTGAACCGCCATTTGATTTGCATATTTTGGTGTACGCATTTCTCCATTACGAAGTTGACGTTGGACGTTACATCATTAGTAGGATTTGTGACATATCGCTTGGCAGTAGTGGTGATGGTTATATCTACTTTCCTTTTCTTATCACGGCTATCGCAAGAGATTTTAACGTACCGGAGTATGACACGGATGACATTTCTTCGGAAACCTCCCCTGTCATCTATAGTGACCACCCTTGGTTTGTTTAACTATTGTATCGTATTAATTTTCTTTCTTAAGCCATCGAGTTATGTTCCATTATTTCTTGTTTTTTCTTTCTTAGGCCATCGAGTTATATTCTATTATTTCATGTTTTATCTACTCGCAATTGTAATGGATGATCTTCGACGATCACATGATGGGACTATCATGTTGTTTCTATAAAAGTGATTTGACGACAGATTTAATAAAAGCGAAAGTTGAAGATTAATGTCTGTGGACGCATTCAAATTTATTATATAAATATTTGAAATGTACAATATAAAAAGCAAGGAAGATTCAGAAGATAAATATTACAACGCCAAAAGTTGAGATAAAACCAAAATAAATGTCAAATGTTGGATAAAACCAAAATAATTAAACCGCTATATGTTGACAAAAAAATGCTAGTTTTGACTAATCATTGATGTCATATCGATGTCGTACTCTCATTAGGGTGCAGATGTAGTATTGTCATTGATACAGTGACGCGTCTTTTCATGTGAGTCATCAATGGTTAGTTCGTGCTAAATTAGCACGGCATCGTTGAAAATTTACACGGGATCGTTGGAAATTCACACTTACCTTCTCAATCAATGCTAGTTTTGACTAGTCGTTGATGTCGTACGTCGTAGGTGTCATTAGGGTGACAGAGGTAGTATTGTCATTGATACAGTGACGCGTCTTTTCACGTAAGTCATCAATGGTTAGTTCGTGCTAAATTAGCACGGCATCGTTGAAAATTCACACGGGATCGTTGGAAATTCACACTTACCTTCTCAATCAATGCTAGTTTTGACTAGTCGTTGATGTCATATCGATGTATAAATGCGTCGTAGGTGTCATTAGGGTGACAGAGGTAGTATTGTCATTGATACAGTGACGTGTCTTTTCACGTGAGTCATCAATGGTTAGTTCGTGCTAAATTAGCACGGCATCGTTGAAAATTCACACGGGATCGTTGGAACTTCACACTTACCTTCTCAATCAATGCTAGTTTTGACTAGTCGTTGATGTCATATCGATGTCGTACGTCGTAGGTGTCATTAGGGTGACAGAGGTAGTATTGTCATTGCTATAGTGACGTGTCTTTTCACGTGAGTCATCAATGGTTAGTTCGTGCTAAATTAGCACGGCATCGTTGAAAATTCACACGGGATCGTTGGAAATTCACACGAGTCATAAGTCACACCGACCCTCTCAATCAATGCTTGTTTTGACAAAAAAAATCTATATATTAACCAATCATTTACCAAAGCATTCATCCCTCTCATTTCTCGTTTATTTTTATAGAATAATCTCTTTTTAGTGTACCTTTCAATGGCAAACCCCCATGCTCCTGTGTTAATTCCCAATGACGAATTTGATTTGTCGTTGGATGAGCAGTCTCTCATAATCCGTTTCACAACAGAAGAGGAGAGGCGTGAGTACGTGACTAACTGGATGGCAAGAGCTGTTGTTCCGGAGAGGCGATTGAATATGGAAAGTCTACCTACTTTGATCGAAACTTGTTCGAGATAGCGGGTGGTATGGTGTCGCTCAAAGCACATTAAGCTTTCGGCCACGTGAATCGGTCTATTGTGCGTGAATTTTACGCTTGTCTATGGCGGAGATCTCAATGAAATGTGTGTCATAGCGAGGCGCTCCGTCCGTTTGAATAATACATGGATCAACAGCGTGTATGCCATTCGAGAATATCCTCGGGGTTTGGATTTCTTTCTTTTTACGGATGTCACTGAACTACTCTGGCGTGACATGTTTTGTTTTATTTAGGGAGACGCATCTGTGTAGGAGCGTGAGAGGCCTCGACCTACCGCCCTTTACCCTAGTCACTGTACGGTCCATTCCTTCATTTCCTTATTATGTTTCTTGCCACCAATATGTATAGTACGGTGAATTACACGAACCGGCATTTGATTTATGCGCTTGCCTTACGCATCTATTACATCCTATTTCGATGTTGGAGAGTATATTCTGTCTAGGATTCGATAGATAGCAAAGGGCAATGCAGGAGATGGATATATATTTTTCCCGTATCTGATCACAAGTCTATGTGTCAGGTCTGCCGGGGTGCCGGGATATGTTGAAGATGATGTGACATACGGTCATGATGACGTTATCACATACGAAACTTAAATATGATGAGAGTGTTCATCTTTTATTCATGTTATTTTTTTTTAGATAGATCACCTTTCATTTCGGTTTATTTTTGTTTTGTTATTTTTATGTTCATCTACTATAGATGTTATTTTTATGTCCTCTCGACAATATAAGTTTTTTTTAGGTGTTATGTGTTCTTGTTGGTGCCCAAAAACCCGTGGACTCGCATTCAAATTTAATATATAAATATTATAAATTTACAATAAAAAATCAAACAAAATTTAGAAGTTAAATATTACAACGCCAAAAGTTGAGATATAACCAAAATAAATGTCAAATGTTGGACGTACACAACTCCCGAACAACAAATATATAAATTACACCGCTATACGTTGACAAAATAAATCTACGGCCATTTTGATCCTGAGCCTGTGAAAAGTTGCATCACTCATCTCAAATATGTGTGCGTCGGTGATGATTGTAAGCTCCATAATCTTCAGACTGAACACCGGACAGCATTCCCTGCATACTAAAGCCATAAAATTAGAACTGGATGTTTGAAATTAAAAAACTGAATAAGGTTTGATACGTACCGGTACTCCGTCTGTGGACATCGGTCTCGTAAATGCGAGGATTGTATAGAATGTTGTTTGACATGGATCGATCATCCATTGGATTGTCCCGCAATCTTGTGATGCCGATAACATTAACCTCATGTATCTGACCCATTTCCGTATGATCCGGTCAATGTGGGTGAGTCACGCTTCACGTATCGGCTATCGTACACCGTTATGGTCCATTCAATCAACACTGATTGACATGCGCACAAGCACCCAATGCTCCGTGTTAATCATCCAGATAGCATAGGCGATCGTTTTCTTGGTCCATTTAGAAGTTTCCAATGTCAAAACAGCCGGAACCACCGCATCCATGTCGCCCTCCCATTTCTCTAGTTCAGGCACAAGAGTACTTGCAATGTGGGACTGTTGTCTGCTCGTATGGCAGCTTACCCTGATCAGTATGAAAAATATGCGAGTCAATGTGCTGCAAATGGGATTTATTACTCAGTCATAATATTACGATAAAAAAAGTAATACATGTTAAAAAAATTCGAATACAAGTTTAAATGAGTTTACCTGCGCATTTATCTGATAACCTTGAAACAAAAGACAGCTGAAAAATTCTCGATCCGCAGGGAAAGGTAATATTTCCTCGTCGCATTTCAGCCCCCCGACTAATAACTTGGTCGTATCACCTTCACTTGATCCGATCCATTTTTTGATTCATTTGTACTCCTCCTCGTTAGTCCTCCGAGCGGGTGTGTGCCTATCGTCCTCAGGCCGTTTTTTAGGCTGAATCCACTGGGTATTATCCTTCCTAAAGTACTCAGTCGTCTTCAGGGTCGATCGAAGGCCTATTTTTATTTGAAGTGCAGGCTCTTTGTAGCTCCCCCTCCCCTTCCGCCTCCCCCTTCCCCTCCCCCTCGTTGTATTCAAACCTAGGATCGCTTGGGGCCCTAAAAGAGTGCCAGTGTCTGTCGAACTCATCTCCGCATGCACATCATCAATATCGAATTCTGGACCTAGACCAGCACACTCAAATGAAAAATCATTCAATGGGTCAAGATGGGTGCTTTGCTTTATCTCAGGGTGTTGACCTTGAAAGGTTGGTGTGCCTTGTGGACCTGAAGACGGCCCAGCTTGGGACCCTGATACCTGAAGCCCGGAAGGAGTAACTTGGGACGGTGACGCCATATGAACATTCCTAAGAGGTGTCTGCTCCGTGTTTGTATCACAACCTCGAGGTGTCTTGTCCGTGTTTGTATCACAACCTTGAGGTGTCTCAGTCTCAGGCTCACGGCTGCCTTGTGTAGCTGAAGACGGCCCAACTTCGGTGGTTGGTGTGCTTTAGGTCCTGTCAAGATGTGGAGGTGAGTCACCACCCTAGGAGCCTTGTGATACAGATGTCCCTCTTCGGGGCCTAAGTGTACCCTGTATAATAAAGGAAATGGTGTGAATTTAAATTTGTGTTAACAAGATAAATGCAATTATATTTGTATTTAGGAGTTAATTCGAACCTGTTCCACCGCGCCCTTTTTAACGACTCGAGGTAACGCGTATGTCGTTCTTCAACTACGCTGGTAGTTGTTTCCTGGGACTCTCTCAGACGTGCCATTTCAGCCTGTATTTCACTCAGCTTAGCAGTCGTTTCAGCATACTTAGCCTTCGTTTCAATCAACTCGGCCTTTGTTTCCATCAACTCAGTCCTGACTTCTCTTAACGCATTGTCAACTATACGCGTGATTTCAGGCACCAGTGAATCTAACGGCACAACGCCCCCTAAAATAGGTATACTACCACCGACTATATCGAATTGTTGAGAAAACGATGTTGTACCCGGAGGGTTTGCGGATGTAGACGGGGCACTCGTCTGTTCGTCATGACGGGCTTGGCGATATGGTCGCTCGTCCTGAGCATCAACTCCTGGACGCTCACGGACTACGTCATCCAAATTAGACCTTGGGGGAACACGTCTTTGCCCAGGGACAGGATCCGGGACAACCACAGGGGGAACATGTAATTCATGAGGTGGATATGTAACCTCCGCCTCCGGCAACCCCATACCAATTACGAACTGCCTATCTTCGGCGGTTGTCAAAATTATTGCGACCATCTCAACCTGCACACAAAAAAAAAAAAAAAAAGGCAACCGATTTTAAATACAATCTTTAAAAATATTGCTGACAATGTAGATTGATAACAATGATAATATAATACATACCCATGGAGTAACACCGGATGTAGGATTGACCAATGATTTGTAATAGACCCCGCCGAAAGTGCATTTCCATCTCAACAAACTTGGACGAGCATTAGCTTGACCTTCTACCACTTCATTGCAAATCCGTCCATCTTGTATATGTCTAGGCATTGCATGGAAACACCACAATCGTATGTAGCGTATAAACAACCGGAGAACTGTGGCTTATACGGTTTCCCATTTCTTTTAGGTACAAGATCCTTACACTCAAATACTATCTTACGCCAATTCAACATTAAATTGTTAAAAAAATACTGCCCCCATGGAAATGTCTCGACCAGTTGTAGGTTCTCGACAATATAAAAAATCTGGGCCGGTATTACCACTCCAGGGTCGTTTCCGATTATTAACCCATAAATAACGTACACTAAAGCCATCCGGTATATAGTTTCAACGTCATTCGATGCCATAATCGCTGATTCGATTTTTTGCAACGTCACATTCTTGATGTACTTATGGAGAGTACAACTAACATCAAAACACCTTGACTGATCAGGCAATTCAACATCCAAATCTCCAAATCTGTACCCCATTATGAATGCAAACTCTCGTCTTCCGAACTTCACTCTATTATCGCCAATCTTAAAATGAAGCTCGTCGTCTCGGTCTGGATAAACCATATTGAAATACAGGTATGCTATTAGCCGCCCCTTGAATTCCCAATTGTTACTTATAAAACGAAGAAACGGACCAAACACTGATCCCTCCAATCTATTCCACAACGCTCTGTTTGGTGTAGCATTGTGCAATAACTCTTGTAGTCTTGTAAGAGTAGCACTTTCCGCATGGAACCGCAATTCGGCATTAAAAATCTTTCCAGGCGGATGAATCAATGTTCCACGTGGTGTTGGATAACTAGTAAGTTCATGAGTGATTAAAAATGTATTAAGAAGACTATATATATATATATATATATATATATATATATATATAAACTTAAGAAAATAAGTGTATATATATCTTTATATATAATCACAATATATATATATATATATATATATTTAAGAAAATAAGTGTATATATATCTTTATATATAATCACAATGTATATATATATATATATATATATATATATATATATATATATATATATATATATATATATATATATATATATATATATATATATATATATATATAAGAAAATAAGTGTATATATATCTTTATATATAATCACAATGTATATATATATATATATACATACAAATTAATATCAAGGAAGGTTCATCTTCTTCAGTGTGTGAGCCATTATTGAGTCTTCATGTTATATGGTTTTTACTTGTTGATAAAAAACCTAAAGCTACATCATCAGAAAATTTGAAGATGCAGGATGTTTTAGAGACATTTATCTTTGATGAACCCTCTCTTGCTATGATGATTAAGAGGAGATGACCCATGATTTCGGGGTTTTAAGAAGGGGTGTTTTTGGCTAACAAAGGAAGGAGCTAATATATATATATATATATATATATATATATATATATATATATATATATATATATATATATATATACCATGTATAATTTCTCCTAGTGTATGTGTATATATATGTGTGTGTGTGCTTAAACTATGCGTAAATTTAAAATTATACTGTGTGTATAATTTCTTTCACTTGATAATAAATATATATGCGATGGCATGAATATGTGATAAAATAAGTGTATATATAACTTTATACATAAATGTACTGGAATATATACACACACACACAAACGAGAAAATATACATTTTTAGGTCAACAGTATATATATATATATATATATATATATATATATATATATATATATATATATATATATATATATGTATTAAAGTATATATATATTTGTAATGGGCACCCGTGTTGTTTTCGATTAAACAATCATTTTTTAAGTGTGTTTATTTTAGCCACCACAACATAAAATATCAATATTCGACAAAAATACTAAACATTTGTCTCTCTTTATATATATATATATATGGGGTTAGATTTTTAGGAATATAGTTCTGTTTTTTGATGTCTAGCAATATTCAGTTATATACAAGTAAATATATGTGTATATAACTGAAAAACCAATATACACACTAGAAGAGAAATTTTTCGTTGTGTTGTGTTATGTTTAATGATGAAGACGGGGTAATAGAAGAGAAGATTGTTTTCACCAGCGTCATAGAATATTTGATGATGACGAGGAGATCGAGATCTTTGAGCCAGAGCCAAGCGAGCGGATCTTATACTTTCGATCTAACGGATGCCTCACTTCGGCGGAGGCTTTACCATTCTGGCGAGAAGCGGAAAAGATGCTCAATTGAAGCGAGACCTAATGAAATATTCTACGAGCTACCTACCAGAGCCCCGATACAAAGCCTGGAGATTAGGCATGGCGCGCCGGATCGGAAGGATTGAAAACACCCAGGGATGCATGCATTTTAAGAACCTCATCAGTCGAGCGTACCACCATAGAATAGGTCAAAAGTTTGTTGTTTTGGAAATTTTTCAAACAACATTTATTTGTCGTTTGTTTCTCGTTTTTAAATTCAATTTTTTTTATTAAATTAGGGCATTTTCATTGTGATTGCCCGTAACAATTAAATTATTCGAGTGTTATTTGAAAACTAAAGTGGTATCAAACTACACATTTCAAAATGAACTAAGGCCATGAAAGGAAATTATACTACTAAATTTCGAAACAACTTATAACATACATACAATATCTTATAATCGAACTATGTACAATATCAAAACTTCAACATTATCATTTCTACATTATCGTTTCTAATAATAACATTGCCACTATAATTACATTAATGCATATCATTCTAAAAAAATTCTAAATTATCAAATAATCAACATAAATACAATATCAAAATTTCTACAACGTCATGATTTGTACAACATCAAGATTTCTACAAATTTTCCAATACAAATTTTCCAATCATATAATCAAAATAATTACAATATCAAAATTTCAACAACTTAAAGATTTCTACAACATCAACATTTCTACCAATTTTCCAATACAATTTTTCCAATCAAATAATCAAATTAATTACAATATCAAAATTTCTACAACGTCAAGATTTCTACAACATCAACATTTCTACAAATTTTCCAATACAAATTTCCCAATATACATAAATCGAAATGTCCAATATCTTATAATCATAATTTCTACAATATCAAAAATTCTACAATATCATTACTACAATTTCCAATATCTTATAATCATAATTTCTACAATATCAAAAATTCTACAATATCAAAAATTTTACAATATCATTACTACAAAATTTATAAAATTAACTCACAATTTCGATTTTTTTTGGGTCAATAAATAAACATACTACATCACAATTTCAATAACACTATTATATCACAATATCGATAACATTACAATATCACAATTTCAAATAAAAAGTTGCAGTTCATGAAAATTTGGGGGCAAATTCATCAAAATTAAACCTAATAAACTGTAAATAACTTACTAGAGAATATTCTTCTAAATTAATAACGGCCATTGTTTTATGAAGCTTCAATCCACTTCCCGTTCCAATTCCACGCAATGTAAAGTAACCCGTGTCAAACACCTTCTTGCCCGTGAGATGTAAATCCTTCCACGTGAAATTAATCAATAGATGTGGGGATGGGGATGTGGGGCTGTGCGTTTTTTTTTTTCGTGTGTGGGGGCGATTTTTTTTCAGATAAAAAGTGAGGAAGAAGAAGATAAAGTGCCATGTATATGTTTTAGTATTTCCACGGGCCCGTGGAAATTTTCCACGTGGCGTTTCCTTTTCCACGTGGCCCTCATTAAAATTTCCCCCATGTCACGTGGAAATTCAATTTTTGGCACCATTTGAATTTCCACGTGAACCATTCGAATTCCACGCCATCTGGTGGAAAATTGGCACGATCCCGTGGAACAGGCACGGGCTACTTAAAAAAAATGTCAGGCCTGAACATACCTGACTTGAAATATGGGTGTCTACAGTGACCTGAATGTATATTTTCTCAACAATACGCATGCTGACTGCTGATTAAAACTTATTTATTTTATCTTTTTTTTTTTGAAATATATGAAATGTACACAAGCACACACATTTTCTTAACAAGTTATACAATTTGATTTTACAAAATTGATTATTATGAGACATATATCAATCAATGTGTTTTTGGAGAAATTTGAATTAAAATTAATTCTAAAATTATGGAGGGTCGCATCGGTTAAGTGAAAGGTTACGACTACGTAAGAGGTTGTATCATTTCGGTTAAAGGTTGCACCTGTTCGGTTGATTCATTTTTGAAAGGATGCAACCGTTAATGAATGGCTTCATTACTCCTATAAATTCCCTCTATTTCTGAATGAAAAGAACACAGATTTTCCTGCACTTTCATACCAAAATTCTGTCAAAGAAAAAGACATTTTTTCAGCATTTCACAAGTCTGAGATATCAAAGCCGGATCAGTTTGTTGCTTGTTCACACCTAAGTGCAAGACAAGAACAAGGAGACTGTTGTATCTTGGGAGACATCTTGCCATATCCGTGTGCACATAATCGGGGCAATAATGTCTTAAGGACACCGTTCTACGCGCCTCAGTCTAACAAATAAGTTATCGTATTTACTTGTGCTTTTCGTCGTTTAATTTTTTGTGTATAAAATCATGATGTTGTGTTGTATACATATGAAAATATTCTTCACTGTTATGTGTTCTACATTGTTGACATTCTGTTTCTACTGTTCATGATACTCGATTTCATAATAATTAGCAAACCGGTACTACACTGTTAATTTCCCCAACATGTATCATACACAATGACTAATGATTTAAAAAAAATTGATTATTATGAGACATATATCAATCAATGTATCATACACAATGATTAATAATACACAATGTCTGAGTTATTGCAAATTCCTCTCGGGGATTGTTCTGGGAAGTATTTGGGGCTGCCGTATGTGATCGGGCGGAATAAGCGTCAGGTGTTTGAATTCCTAAGGGATAAAATACGCAAAAAGGTAGCGGGTTGGAAGGATAAATTGCTCTCGCCTGCCGGGAAGGAAGTGTTTATCAAGTCAGCCCTTCAGGCTATTCCTACGTTTATCATGCAGCGCTTCAAGGTTCCGACTACACTCATCCGGGAACTTGAGCAAGCCATCAGAGTTTTTTTTTTTGGGGGACACACAGAATAAGCGTCGAGTACATTGGAAGAGCTGGGAAGCCTGTTGTTTGCCGAAGAATCTGGGGGGCTTAGGTTTTCGAGATTTGGAATGCTTCAACTTGGCCCTATTGGCAAAACAGTCTTGGAGGATTCTTAATAGTTCGGGCTCGTTGGCAGCACAGGTCTTGCATGCGAAATATTTTGAAGACAATACCATTCTTGCGGCTGGGTTAGGGGCTCGGCCATCATTTCTTTGGCGCAGCTTATTGGAGGGGCGAGATCTCTTGCTTAGTGGGCTGCGTTGGAGGGTGGGGGACGGTGACTCGGTTTTTCTTTTTCATGACGCCTGGACTAGCCGGAAGCCTTCGTTTCGTATACCTTTTGCGGGGCATGAGCTTCAAACAGATTCCAAGGTGTCATCTTTATTTATCCCGAATGCGAGGATATGGGATGTACAGCGGATTCATGAGTTGTTTCGGCCGTGGGAATCGGATGCTATTTTAGCAACCACTATAGCCCCAGGAGGGCATGTGGATAAGAGGATTTGGCACTATGATCGCAAGGGGGTCTATACAGTCAGATCAGGTTACTTTCTGGCCTTATCACTTTACCGACCGGCGTCCGTGTGCGGCTCTACTACTTCAACTGGGGAGAGTAGAATATGGAGGAGTTGTTGGCAGTTACCGGTGCAGCCTCGTATTCAGCACTTTTTGTGGAGGTGCCTTCATGACTGCCTTGATATTGGGCAGGGGCTGAGGCGTAGGAGTATGGGAGATGGTGTTTTCTTGGCATGTGGTGGAAGTCTGGAAACTATGCGACATGTGCTTTTTGAGTGTGAAATGGCGGACAGGATTTGAAGGGTGTCGCCATTTTATGGGATTCTTGGGCGCCCCTCAGCCTCCTTTGAGGATTTCTTCCAACGCTTATTAGAGGAGCTGGGAGTTCCGGACACTACGCGGTTTGTGTGGCTTATGTGGGAAATTTGGAAGGCACGATGCTCTGCGGTGTTTGACGACCAGGCTGTTTATGTTTCCGTAGTGTGTGCTCGCTCTCTGGCAACATTGACTGAGTATTGGGAGGCTATGGCAATTTATCAAACGCAGACCGCGGGTCCACGTCTGGCAGACAAATGGGTAAAGCCACCAGAAAGGGTAATTGAGGGTAATGTGGACGCGTCGATTACGGATGTGGGGGCAGGTATTGGCATCATTTTCCATGGCTCTCTGGGGGTAGTCCTGCATTCCTTTGTGTACCACTTCGACCCAGGGGACCCGATAGAATTCTTGGAGCTAAAGGTCATTTCCTTGGCCCTCGAAGAGGCGAGGCAATTGGGGTTCTAGCGACTAGTTGTAGAGAGTGATTGTTTAGCATGCGTGGCGCGTCTTCGGAACCCCGTGGAGGATCTCACGGCACATTGGTGCCTAGTTCAGAACTGTTTGACTCTTTTATCTAGTTTCATAGCTGTCTCTTTCGCTTTTGTTCGGCGCGCATGGAATGTCTCTGCCCACCTGTTAGCTCGACATGCTTTATTAATTTCTGCTCAGACATCTTGGGGTAGCTCACCCCCTGGTGACGTTTTGACCGCTTGTTTGGCGGATGTTATTTAATAAAAGTTTTTTCCTCAAAAAAAATATATAAAAATTTATTGTGTCATTTGTGATAATTTTGTTACGATACTAACGCAAATTTAACAAATACTCTCTCATCCCATAATATAATGATTTTTTAGCTTTTTAAACACGGTTAAAGAAATACCATAGACAAATCACATTTTAATGTTTCTAAGACAAATTTTTGCTATGTTTTATTTAGGAATACCCTATAATATATATTGCATTGTTCTATAAGAAAAACATATACTTTGATATATAACAAAACAAAACAAAAACAAAAACAAAAAAAAAAAAAAAAAAAAAAAAAAATCAAACTAAGAGGCTATATATTACTGAACGGAAGTAGTCGTCAAATTATTTAAGGATATATATATAGTCAAAAATTATTTTACAACCTCCGAAAAAATATTTTTTGCAACTTAAAAATATTTATTAGGGGAACATATATCAATGTCATAAGTAATGGATGTGAAACACATTTTTTTATTATTACACCATCTTGTCATACAAAAATCAACTATAAAAACCATCTACATTTTAATCCAATCACCATGGGCCATGTGGCCTGGCAGGAGGGATAAGAAAAAGGTATGAAACCACTACGCTTACGCTTCATGTCATCAAGTCTCTCTTCATCCTTCAAATCCCTTTTTCGATTTTCCTCTCCTAGCTTTTCCCATTGGTATGTCGAAGCTGACTCCAAATTCATCAAACTAGCGGTAATTGATTGGCTTGCTGATGCAACTGATTCAGAATGTTTTTTTAACCGTCTCTGTCGTTGGTTTTTTGGCTTCTTTGATATGGTCGTGCCAGGGGGGCGTTCTATTTCGATTGACGCAGGACCATCTAAGTTCGGTGTGCAGGCACCCCTACTATTTTCTCTAACCTCGGGCTCTGAACACATGCTGGAAATTGAAGGAGTGCACGGAGTTTGGGTTTCCATGGTATCAGAGGTATCATTGGGTATTGACTCACCCGTTTGTGGCTCCATTTGTGGCTCTAATGATGGTTGTGTTCTCTTAGCCCGTTTCCGTGCAGTTCTTTGACTATCATCTGCCGACTTTGTGTTAAGGTAATCATGCCATTTGGGGTTCACTCTTAAAATCTCCCAGCATTCCTTCCACTTGAAGGCTCCTTTTCCCTGACCTTTATGTGTTTCGAGACAAAGTTTTTCCTGCACAAATCACAAGAGAATATTACAAATAGAAAAACGAGGAACAAGTAATCAAAGCAATGTCTTAGCACATTGAGCAGTAATGTATTTTGGGAGCCATATGCCTGTAGTTCTTGATTTTTTTCATAATATAACTAATCAAAAGAGTTGTCCGATCGATAAACATATCAAACGAGATAATTAAAGAACAAACAAATTTTTCATTGCTCCAACATGTACGACTTTGAACCAAGCATATATATGAGTTGTATTGCTCCTCTACCATATATGTAAGTAATCAAAAATGAATTTTTTCCTTACGATATCCTCCGGTGACCATCCGCTTTTGTAAGAACCAAGAACTTGAGCTCGTGTTGCTGTCCACCTACTACATTGAGACTTTATCTCAAACCATTCGATTGTCCAATGCATGTGCGGTCCTTGTACAATCTTCTGGCTTCATTTGATGACTTTCATGCATCAGCTTGACAAACAACTTTAAGATCCTGTCATAGAGTGTATCCTTTTTCTGCCCAACCCCAACAACCGGGTCTGTTTATATCCTTAACCATGCAATGGTTAATTGTATGTCCTCCTCCTTGGTCCAATTTTTGTTGCCACGTGGATTTGCCTTTAAGGCTGATGGTGGCATAGTATGTTGTGAAGCAGACACATTAACCGTGGGCTGTGTTGTTTGGTGTTGTGGGGGTCCAACGGATTGTTGAAATGTGGGCTGGGTATTTTGGTGTTGTGGGGGTCCAACGGGTTGTTGAAATGCGGGCTGGGTATTTTGTTGTTGAAGGGGTCCAACGGGTTGTTGAAGCATGTAAATTTGGGTAGTTTGGTGTTGTGGGGTCCAACGGTTTGTTGAAAAAACATGTTGGGATAAGGTGCCATTTGAAAATTTGGCTGATAGTATGCCATGTTAGTGTAGTTCTGGTTGTAATCAAATTAAGGGGATTCTTGTTGCGATTGTGTGGATAAATTTGATTGCCAACCCGGGTATAGACCTGTGACATGAATTGGTGTATTGCGTGGGTTAAGGTTTTGATGGAGCGAATAAGAAGTGGGTTCTCCCAGCCTCTCGTCAACTTCATGATCTCGGTCATCACTTTCAGCCATTGTGCTTTGTTATATACGCCAATGAGAAAACAAATGGCTGCTCTATACACAACAAAATATCAACGTCAGATTCCAATCATATCAAGCATAAAAGAGGTAACTTTCTAACTTACTATTCAAATCACTGATTTTTTTATACTAGTAATAGTAGGCAGCATTAAACATGTGACAAACTAGCAACAAATACACTGGAAAGTTCACATAACCAAATCCATGAGGTGGATTAGTACGAGCATCACTCATTCCTCAATGAGCATATGAGCAATGTGACAGGATGTTGTGGTAAAATGTTATACATCTATCATTTTTAAGGCACCGGTTAATTGTAACATCCCGACTTTTCGTAAAAGGGTAAAATATTCATTGGGTGTATTTACTACGACCTAATAATTATTTGTCCCATTTACTTAAGTGAAAAAGATTTAATTAAAAAGGATTTAGTTATTTAATTAATGATTTTAATTAAATGGCTATAAAAAGGAATTAATCCCCAAATTAATTCATTAGTTCATGTTATTATTCTGGAAAAAAAAAAAGAGGAGAGGCGACACAACAGAGGCAAGGCAGCAGGCGAAGCAAAGACGAAATAAAAGGAAGAACCGTGTGATCAATCCGCTCATCATCTGTTCAAGATGCCGCAGAGAGAAAAGTGATCAGTAGGAGGAGGCGCAACTTTGGAAAATAACATCTCTCGATTCCGTAAGTTTTCGGTTTAGCCCTAGTTTTCGGTATTCGTAGAGTTCGATTCTTGAAAAATTCTTATCTTTTAATCCGTAGCTCTGTTTCGCAGCCATGAGTAGTCGAAACGATCGTCTTGAAGCGTAGAATAATCTAAAAATAGTTTCACAGCAGTAAACCCAGGTAATATTCGGTTTACAGGCTTTTTCAATTTCGTTTTTCTGCAAAGAAATAGGATTTTAGGGTTTCTTGTTGATCACATAGGTTTTGGGGTTGAGGATCAACAGTTGTTGCAGCTGCTTGGTGTTTTGCTGTCAGTTTTGCAAGCAAATAAGGTAAGAGGCTCTTCCTATGATTCCAATTATCGTTTATAAGGTTTAGATCAAGTTCTAAGGTGTTTAGATGATAGAAAGATGTGTCTTTTTGTTGATCAAAGGATCATAGATGATTTGGTATGTTTAGATATATTTTCCTATGTTTTACTGTGTTATTTCCGATGCCAATTAGGTTAGAAACGATTGGGAATTCGTGTCTTGATGATTTTAGGGTTCTGGGCAAAACCCAGGCAGACGGGCGTTTGCGATCGTTGCAGCTCAAACGGGCGTTTGGGTATTCTGGACGGGCGTTTGAGGTGTGACTTATGATTCAGGATGTAGCCCTTTTTGACGGACGGGCGTTTGAGGTTAGTGAACGGGCGTTCGGTTTTGGACGGGCGTCCATAGGGTTTTAAACGGGCGTTCGGGGTTAGACGGGCGTTTAGGCTTTTCAAACGGGCGTTTGACCTGTTTTATTTGTTTTCGCTGTTTTCATCGTTTCAGCTTAGCTTCAGGTTTTATACTCATGTGTTTACTGTTTTAAACCCTTAAACATGATATATTAACATTGAATAAATATAAACAAGCCTGAATTGAGCTTCTGATTCGTTCAGTTAAAACACCGAATGTACTCTTAAAGGGAGTTAAAGTTCGGATCCGTCAGAAGAGCATGGTAGGCTTGTGCTTTGATGAATTAGTATTCATCAATGTCTGTGTAATTGCTAGGCCTTGTCCGTGTCTAATGGTCTAGGAAGAGAGTAGTATGTGTGAGGGAGATTATTTGAAAACACTTAGGTGGCTAGTTAATCATCCTAATAATCAACGTACTTGACTAGTAAAAGATTAAACAACACGTCTCTCTTGGCTAGGCACCAGGCTAAATCGCGATGCACGTGCTACCTCTGAAGGTGGAAGAACTCCGTAGGTCAAAGACCCTAAGTACGGAGGGACTCTGCTGAGACGCGCGAGCTATCTGAGTCTACCTATTCTGGTCTCCGTAGATATTGGTGTGGTCCACTAATATGTTGCAAAAGAGTGTCCCAAAGGTGGATGCGCGTAGTGCCCTTGAGTGCGGTTGTAACACAGATAAGCTAAGTAGAAACGTTTAGTCAATTCATGTTGATGGACATGAAATGAACCCTAGATTGAGTCGGTCTCACATACACAACCAATCGATTTAAATATCCTTTCCTTATAAACTACAGTTGTTATCATAGCTTCTCTTTCTTATTAAGTACGTTGTACTTACCTCAAATGCATGTTTTCTATGTGTTTGGGGATGAGAAGAAGAACAGGTTTTCGAGGAGGAGTTCGACGACGACGTTTGACGGCGCTTCGTTGAAGACTTATCATTTCTTCGCTTTACTTTTACATTTGGATTACTTTTGATACTTTTTGAGGTAGACTTTTGGTCTTTCGAGACGCGTAGTACTTTTCTTTGGGATTTCGTACTTTCTCAAATGTAATAAATTTACATTTCGCTTTTAGATTTCTTTTTCTATTCTTAAACGCGTTTAGAAATTTTATACCCGAGTTTTGCTTCCGTTTGTTTTAATTTGATACGACGTAGTAGAGGCTTACGTATAAAGTGAATTTACTTTTATTTTATACGTGCCGAATGTTCCATTTCCGGATAAGGACTCGGTGTCCGGAAACGGGGCGTTACATTAATGGCAGAAAATAATGAGTTGTTTGTGCACAATAATTGGTTTGTATCAGCAACTTTTTTTCTCATTCATTCACTTCACGATCAATTAAAAAGCAACTACCCAAAATTAAAACCAAGCTCAACCAAACACTGCTGCACACACTTCGGGATCACCTGCAGTGTCAGCACCATTCAACCTTAAGAAAAGATTGTGTTCCAAAATCCAAACTAGATGCGTCAGCACAAATCTTTTCAGTAATTTTTTATCACATTTTATGTGTCTACGACCACAGGTACATAAACTTGAAACCCATGGACTCCCCAAACCACCACAAAAAGAAGTTCCAGGCAAAATTTTGAAATTATTCACGAATATCTTGTATTCCCCTATCTAAGAAATGCTAGACAACATTTATATACGACAATTGATTTATTTTCTCCAAAGAAATTTCTTTAACAGTTGAAAACGAGACGAGTCGGGACTTAGAATAGACTTTTTTGCAATTGTAATCTGGACCACAATCACTAAAAAGAGTAACATACAATGGTAGTGAAAGCATAACCAACAAAACTTAATGAAGAAATTACAACAACACACAAAGAGACAATGCAGAACAATGACATATCTTTTGCCTTTAATAAAAGGAGTGAAATCATAGCAAATGTGTTATCAAATTACTAAACAGGAAGAATCAAAGTAGTGCCCACCAACTATTATTCAAAAACACTTCACTGATATACAAATGAAGACTCAGTCTAAGATAAGCCAATATGGGGTTGAACCACATCATGTTCCATGCACACCTTAAACCTTCTCTCAAAACTTTTAAATACCGTAATGGCAACTGAGGAGCTACCTGTCAAGCCATAGAAACCTTAAATCCATCCCCACTTCTGCATCTCTTATAACTCTTCCAAAATGTTTCCAAAGGATTCATCAATATACCCGTGGCATTAGCATTTTTATACAAAAAACATTATAGCACTTTCTTGGATTAAGCTGACAATCTTACTAGAGAATTGATGCAAAAGAAACAAACAAAAGAGTTGCAGATTACATTATATGCACATCATTAGATGAATCGATTTAAAAAGAAAAACCTAAATTGTTGTGAATCACCAAGAACATATATAGAATTCAATCTAAGGAAACCTTAAAACGAAAATGCTTTATTTCTACAAAGATTAAACTACCAGTTTCATGAATTGCATACCGATTCGTGATGTCTATCGAACTGATTCTACAGGAACAAAAAGGGAAAATTTCTTGTGTCCAAATATTCTCTGCAATTAACCCAATAAAAGAAAATTTCAAGAAAACAACAGGATTTCGCACTAGAGTGGAGAAATTTTGGCGGAAATATTTGGCGGAAAAATGAAAAGTATTGTCAAATATTTGGGTGTTTTGAGGAGAAAGGGTCATCTACTTGTCCGTCTGTTTTACGAGGGCGGAAGGGACGAGTTTTTTATTAGGGCATGAAAATAAAAGCCACTACCCATTTTTTTTTAAAGTAAGCCCATCTATTTTACTGATTGGGTACAAATTGGGGGAAAAAAAGAGCTACTACAGTTACTCTTAGCTAAGTAAAAAGATATCTATCTATGCAAGAGCAAGTAAACGTTTAAAATGGAAATATTGCTTATTCCTTCCGTTCTTATTTATTGTCGTAGTTGTCAAAAAACATTCTTTTTATATATTGTGTGAGGCAGTATAAATTTTAATGCAACACTTATTATGTTTTACTTGATTTACCCTTATTTATTACAGAATGAGATATAAAAAAAGGTCACATTAAATGTATTCAGGGACAATCTAGTCATTTCATAGTTAATGCATTAACTCAAATCCTTAATATGCATGATTTTGAAAACTGGCTCAGATAAATTAGAACGGAGGAAGTATAAAAAAAAATAATTTATAATGCATTTAATACGCATATTTAAGATAGTACATTTAATATCAATAAACTTCCTTTATATTGCATTTAATACTCATATTTAATACTCTTTTATTTCCTATTTAATTGTCGCAGTTACCAAAAAAAACACATATTAGGAAGAATAGTTAATACTTTGATTTAAAATCAAAATAACAATAACATCCTTTGAATATATTTTATGCAATGTTGTTTTCAATCGCTCATACCTTAATAAATAAGGGTAGTGCAGGAATATACAATAAATAATGCTTTGAAAATTTAACTACACCCGATAAAAAGAAAATTTATTTTTGACAACTACGACAGTTAAATAAAAACGGAAGAGTAATAGAATCTTTTTCTATTCTAAATAAGAAAGAGTAATTGGCGCAAAATACCCCTATCTTTGGGACAATTTTGGGACTTGCCTCGTATCTTTAAATTTAGCACTTTTACTCTCTATCTTGTGTAATATTTTGCAAAACAAACACCCTTTTTCGAATTTGACGTTAAATGAAACGGAAAATATGCGTTTGTCATTCACTCGTCATCAACATTTCACGGTTTAACAATAAAAATAAAAATAAACTTTATTTTTATTATTTCCCCAAAATCGTCGTTCATTCCCAACCCAATTGTCGAATATCAATCCCTTGTCATTTCCGATTTCTAATTTCCCTTCCCCCATCTACAAAAACTTCTAATTCTCTTCCCATCAATAGAAGATTAATCAATCGTGAGTACTTTCTGTCAACACCTCCGAGTGTCTACCGGCGCCGGCGAGAGTTGTGTTCAAGATGGCACTTCAAGAAATGGGTGTTGAGCAACCTATTTCTGGAACCATTGTTTCAAACACCCTTTGAAGGCTAAGGAAGAAAATGGCGAAAAACTATTCACCTGAGAGAGAGAGAGATGGGAAATAAATTGGTGGAGGCAATTGTTGGTCGACAAAGTAAGGTTTAATAGGAGATGAAGATCTAACTGCGCAAAAAAAGCAGATTAATTTAACGTTGAAGAAGAAAATGGTTTAGGGTGAATTATTTGATTAAAAGAAATAAAAACGTAAAAATGTGAAAAAATGTGAAATGTTGATAGCGAGAGGATGACAAACGCGTATTTTCCGTTTAATTTAGCGTCAAATTCGAAAAAGGTGTTTGTTGTAAAATATTACACAAGATAGAGGGTAAAAATATTAAATTTAAAGATACATGACAAGTCCCAAAATTGACACATAGATATAGGTGTTTTGCGCTTATTACACAAATAAGAAATCCCTAATTGATAGTACTTTGATATTATGAATAAGGTTTCCAAGGTCCAAGAAAACAAACTTGTAGGACCAATGTGCTGTTCAATCAATTAAGGCCACTCACCTATCACTTTAATAGTGACAAAATTATAGAATGTGTAAATCAAGAGCTATCAATAGATCTTAAAGTCTATTACATAAAATATAATGAATATATATATATATATATATATATATTAAAAATCTTACTAGGAAAAGTTTGACAAAGTAAATAACAGAATTAAAGAAAAATATTACATAGTAGCTTCCCTTGATGAAAACATTCATTGAAATCTTTAAGTTGTCACATACATATGTCTTTATCAATTTCTCAAATATATAAATATGCAATGCTTTGGTTAATAATTATTTTGGATTATTACTTGTCAATCTATGTTATCTCCTTTTGGTTGAATTGCATGCATCATTTCCTTTTGTATAATGTGGTTTGATTTACCTTTTCATAAATGATCAGTCATTCAATCGCTAGATCATCGCCCTCGCTTGGCCTAAAAGCGCTTAACCTGAGTTGACGTCTCAGAGGTGGATTTGGCACATAGGTCCGCTTCAGAGGTGACTGACACTTAGATCTGCTCGATAGTCGGTGAATACCATTCTGCCCCACTCTTGGCGCCCGCCAAACCTCCTTGACGTACACCAAGAGTGAACGAAGTCATACTGCTTGCTTTTGGCACCCGTCAATAATTACCAGAGCAACCTGTTAACCTGCTGCAAATCCATATGCAACGATCACCAACCTTATTACTACCCAAAACCTGCAATTTCACATTAGTAATACATAGCATAATACCCAAAAATCCGTTAAAGAACACCCTCCTTACCTCGACTATGGCTCCTTTACTTTTTTTGAACCTTGAACTATTCGTCATCGCTTGGTCTAAAAAGGCTAACCTGAGTTGACAAGACATTTATGTCTCACATTTATATTGTGGGTGATGTGCTTCCCCCACTTCCAATGTGGGATATCACAAATGTAATTATCCCTCGTACTATAATTCAAGAAATTTTTGAACCACTTGAAAGAATTTTTAAGTTATCTTTTGAGATTATTATTAAAATCAACGAAATAGAGTACAAATCTTAAAGTATAACCGGCAGTTCAATTCACGGTGAGCCAGCCGACCACAAGAAGATCACTTTCATTAACAAACCGATCTCGTCTCAAATAATAACTCACCGACTTAGGAAAACTATGAATTTTCTTTTCCACGAGATCATTTCTCATATATATATTCTACCGTGTTACCAGCTTACATTGAGACCTTTATTTGGATCACCACGACTCTACGTACAAGGGTATCACATTACATGTGCGCTACAGTAGAGTCGACTCAATGAAAGTCGAATCTATAGCCAACACTTGACTTTCTCAGTGTCAATCTTGATTCGACTGTGTCGGGAAATCACATGTTCTCTATAAATTCGACTTTTACAGTGTTGATTCGGTTAAAATAGTGATGCACCGGTAGGTTGGGCTGTGAGGGACAACATATAACAACCGTGGTATGAATAATAACCCTTTAAATCGCAAAGGTCACATAAAATACTAAAAGCCTAAAAAGACTAAAACATTGATCCCTGAATTGATTTATATTTCATGTATATTTTATTTAGTTATATGATGTCGAACTATCTTATTCATATATATGCTGATACCTAAATAAAAGATCAAACTACATTATTAACTATCTAACTTCTCCAATGGAAGCCTTTATTTGTAAAGCTGTATGAAAAACTTTTTGCCATTAGTGGGGTGGTGACTGTGCAATGCTTTTTCTTACCGCTCTATCTATACAAACCGGTTCATTCATATCCAGTTGGATAAAAAAAAAATTGTTCAACCATGTTGCAGCTTATAAAATGGGTTTATTTAATAGAGTTATAAAGATTTGTTTAAAGTTGTAAAAGGTTTATGTAAAGGTTTATAACATGATGACATGACACTATAAAAAACTTTATGATTGTAAAGAAAAAGGTGTCACTACTACAAAATTGGACATAGGTCACACTTAAGATATGAAAACAATCACAGTTTCAATAAAACTGAGACAACGAAAATATATATATCACACTTACAGCTTTCTATCACGCTTATTGAAAAACCGAGATAAGTTATATTAATCAATCTCATTTTTAATGTGTGACTTAATCGATATGATTTTTCTGTCACAGTTATTGAAAAACCGAGATAAATTATATCAATTAATCTCATTATTAAACTGTGACTGAATTGATAAGATAAGTTGTATGATGTGGCGTATCCATAAAGCTTTTAAGAGTGGAGACACTCTAAGCTACTTCAATTGATAGCGTTTTGTTCGTTTAACTTCTTCATCTGCTACACCATTGTTGTTACTTTACTACTATATATGCTGCTTAATGTAAAGCATCATATATAATATACTACCTCCGTCTATATTACAAGTCATTCCAGTTTTATGCGCACAGATTAAGAAACTCAATAAATAATTAAACTTTTGTAATTTTTGACTAAAATGCCCATAGGCTAATTATAATAATGTAAAGCTTTAGAATAAGGAATAAGCCTGACACAAGAAAAAGAGCATTAGTTATTGCATTGAAATGTGAGAATGACTTATATTGTAGGATGGATGAAAAATGTTAGGATAACTTATAATATGAGACGAAGTTAGTATTATAGTATTAATGAAGTATATGATGTTTGTAGAACGAAGTACGTAAAGCTTGGACGGTTGGATCAAACAAGAAAACATAATAATAATAATAATAATATAATAATAATAATAGATACATTTACAAGATTTTCAAATCATTTAGAGTCATGATCAATCAATGAGTTATGCATCGATTATTTGGTCTCATTGTGATTGTGATCAATGTCTTCATATCAATTGTAACTTTATGGACGGACCTTGATCTCTCCAACGATTCGTTTGGATCAAGACAAAAAAACACATAAAATAACATCGTTTTGTGTGCGATTTACACATAAAGTTGGCGTCGTTGTTTAGGCTTTTACGCCGACTCACCATCAGTGAATGGAAGGATCTTTTCCCAAGGACGGGTACCAAAAACTTAGTTGAACTTGGAACAAACGTTCCTAATCTCTCCTTGAGTACCAATCTTGACTTCAGTACAACTCATTTTGATCATAGCTTTTGGAAACTCGAAACCAAATCTGATTCCAAACAAACCTCTAATATTTCCTGCATAATTATCTACAACACGGCGTGTGGAAACATCATCCCACAGCCTCTGGTCCGATTCAAGAACTCCATTGCCGTCCCTTAAATTCTTGAAATAGTTGACGTCGAAGCTAAATTGACTGTCTTTATCTAAAGACACCCGCTTTGAGGGATCACCATTTATTGGGCAGACAGTTTGCATCTGTGCTAGAAATACTTGATTTATGCTGGGGTCTGCGTTACCTGTTGTTGTGAAGTTGTATAGCCGATACCTGAAGAATAAACAGTCCGTCTGCCCAATTGTGTGCGCCCCTGTCCCATTTTTACAATAAAAGTCGATCTTAGTCTGCAAATGATAATGAGGTACTAGTATTTGAATAGTGTAGAGACTAACAATGATAATCTTTACATAACAAACCCCATTTTTATAGTTTTAGTCTAGGTTGCACGGACACGGATACGGGCAGGGGCGGATTGTAATATTCCGATTTTCGGGAAAGGGCAGACGTGTCTTTTTGCGAAAACGAAATATTAGGTTCGGTTTCCTTTTATTCGGAGTTAATTATTTTTGGACGTTTTATATATATAATTTCGAGTTTTATATATATAATTAAAAGGAAAATCAGTTTTTGTGGTCAAGGGCAATTAAGGAAAAGAATTTAACTCTCTTTTAATATTAAGACCTAATTTAAATCAGGGATTTTTCAGTTTTCATTCAGCCCTTCCCCCTTCCCTTATGCGATTGAGAGAAAGAGAGAAGAGAGGTTAGAAAGTTCTTCATTTGCTAAGGGAAAGTTGATCGTTTTAACGGATTCAAGAATTTGACTCGGCGTAAAGAGCACAAAGATTTTGACATCGATTACGTGGGATTGCAGTGCAGACTTTGAGAGCGATTTTGGATCGATTTGGCTGCAAATTAGGTAAGAAGAACACTGTCCTATGAAATCAATTACTAGTTATAGGGATATGATCATGTTCTAAGACGCGTTTTGGTGTTAGAAAATTGAGTTGTTGCCTTGGTAAATGTCTATAGGGGTTATGGTATTGTTAAATGAAGCTTTTGTGCTCAATGTGTTGATAATATGTCATTTGTTTGGTTGAAATACGATCCGGAAATCGCATGATGATGAGGTTAGGGTTTTGGTCGAACCAGGTGGATGGGCGTCTGTTCTGGGACGGGCGCCTGGCTTATCCGGACGGGCGTCACGAGGTGCTATTTTACATTCGTGATTGAAGCTGCTTTTAGGTGGGACGGGCGTCTGCGCATAGTGGACGGGCGTCCGGCTTTGGACGGGCGCCCCGAGAATGTTTAGACGGGCGCCCAGTGGTCTTAAACGGGCGTCTTGCTTGTTTTGTCCTTCTTTATTTGTGGGTTGTTGTTCACCTTATAAACATGATTTATCCTTACGAAACCTTTATACATGATATGTCAAAATGGTATAAAACTTAGACAAGCCTCGAATTGAGCTTCGATTCGTTCGATTAAAACACCGAATGTACTCTTCAAGCGGAGTTGAAGTTCGGATCCGTCGGAAGAGCATGATAGGCTTGTGCTTTGAGGATTAGTATCCATCAATGTCTGTGTATGTGCTAGGACTTGTCCGTGTCTCAGTGGTCTAGGAAGAGAGTAGTATTTGTGAGGAGATTATTTGAAAACACTTAGGTGTGGCTAGTTAATCACTTAATAAACAACGATGTGACAAGTAAAAGATTAAACAACATGACTCTCTTGGCTAGGCACCAGGCTAAATCGCGATGCATGTGCTAAGCTGGAAGGTGGAGGAACTTCGTGAGTCAAAGACCCTAAGCACGGAGGGACTCTCTTGAGGTGTGCGTGCTATCGAGTCTACCTTTCTAGACTTCGTGGATATTGGTGTGATCCACTAATATGTTGCAAAAGAGTGTCCCCAAGGTAGAAGAACTCAGGTCAAAGACCCTAAGTCTGAGAGGACTCGCTTTGAGGTGGACGCGCGTAGTGCCCTTGAGTGCGGTTGTAACATAGATAGGCTAAGTAGAAACAGATTAGTCACAACATGTTGATGAGCATGAAGTGAACCTTAGATTGAGTCGGTCTCACTTAATCAAGCGATTAAATAATTATCTTTTCTTTATAACTATGATTGTTTTCATAGCTTCTCTTTCTTTCTAAACGTTGTACTTACCTCGAATGCATACTTTTTCTATGTGTTTGGGGATGAGAAGGCGAAACGAGTTTACGAGGAAGAGTTTTGGCACGACGTTTGACGGCGCCGTTCAAGTATAAAGATGTTTCTATTCTCGCTTTTCATTAGTTGTTCTTTCATTACTTTTGAGGTAGACCTTTGGTCTTGACAGTTTTGTCGTACTTTATCTTTTTGGGATCATCGTACTTTTCCAAATGTAATAATTTACATTTCCACCCTTAGATTTCTTTTCTACTCTTTAATTTTGGGAAAATTTTATATACCCGAGTTTTGCTTCTGTTTTGCCTTTAATTTGATACGACGTAGTAGAGGCTTACGTATAAAAACGAATTTACTTTTATTTTATACGTGCCGAACGTTCGATTTCCGGATAAGGACTCGATATCCGGGAACGGGGCGTTACACGGATGCACCTGCAGGGGTGGGGCTCTCGCCCTTTCCGGATCTGGAAAATACACTACTATATATATGTTATATATTTTTTTCGTCTCCATAAAAATTATATTCGTCCCTATCATCTATAATAATCCGATAATTTGACCTAAAACTTTTATTATATAAATAAAAATACATAGTTATTATCAAATGATACACTTTAAAACATATTGATCGGTTTCGGAATTTTGGTTTCCTTCAAAAATATTGTTTGTAGTGTTTTATATCTTTATTGATAGAAGTAGAAGTGTTAATGTGTTTGAATAATGCGATATATAGTAGTTTTTTTTATCATATAAATCGAAATGTATAGTATGTTTGTTTCGAATAGTAGGAGACATGAAAAAAAACACTACTATATATTTTTTATGATTGCAAAAAATCTTTAGAATTATCGCCCCCTTCGTCCAGGATCCTGTGTCCGCCCCTAGATACGGGGACACGGATACACGGATACGTGACACGGGGATACGGGAGTTTTGAAAAAAATAGGACACGGGTGCAAGGTCAAAATGTAAATAGTGAAAATATAAGGACTAAAATGTAAATATTAAAAATACAGGGACTAAAATGTAATTTAAAAAAACTATAAGCACCAAAATGATAAATTTGACTCCAAACAAGTAACTAAAAATATAATCATACATTAGTGCTTTTATCACCTCACACTCCAAAATTAAAAAAAAAATTATAATTTTCAAAATGATTCTGCAAAATATGTAGCTTTAACGGGTGAGCAGGGGCGGACCCACGTACCCCAGGGGAGGGGCACGTGACCCCACTGGATTTTAAAAAAAAAGAAATTTTTTTTTAGTATTAAAACTATGTAGTTCTGTTGTTAAAAAGTGCCATTTATCGATAAAAATTGATGTTTTAACGGTGTGCTAATTCTCACTGGAATTTTTTTGATAAAATATGTAGTTTTAGATCTCAGTGCACTGCACCTGGAATTTATTTCCTGATCCGCCATCTCAAAGGTGAGTATAGATTTTTTTAAGCGGAACTGGTCGTTTTTGGTAAAAAAAATGTCCAAAATCTAGTGAAAGTGTCTATTTTTCTGGACTTCCGTGTCCAATTTTTTTGAAAATTCCCATTTGGCTTGATGGCTGTACGGAGCGTCCGTGAAACATAGGTTTTAGTCAGTGGCGAATCCAGGAAAAAAATTCAGTGGGGTCACCCGTCACAAAAGTGTAGTAACCCTAAAAAATTTTCGGGTTGGGCGGGTAATTAGGTCAAAATTTCCGGGTCGAAACCTGGTTGGACGGGTAATTATGTAAAAAATTGAATTTTTCTTATTATCAAAACGACGTCATTTCGAAATTTTTTTTTTTTTTTTTTTATAAAGTTGAGTAGGGTCACGTGACCCGGGCACGTGGATCCGCCACTGGTTTTAGTATGCATGAATATTTACAAGAAATATCATGAGGAGTACACGTACCAACGAGTGTAACAAGATCATGATCATCAAGGCCTTTGGCTGCAAATTTCTGCTTCTGCAAAGCAATCGAATCCAACGGAGAAGGTAAGTTTGATGCTTCCGCCGATGAAGAGATTCTTCCATCTCTTCTTCCCGTAGGCACTCCCCAGCTCGGGCCACCACTCTGATGATCGATATAACATTATTTCACGCAAAAAAATAATGACAATTATTGTTAATCCGATAATCAATTTTCGTTTAGAAGGCCGGTGTCATGATCTCTACACTACATATAAAACACCCTTTAGATTCCATATCCTAACCATTTGTGTCTGATTCATTAATTTTCCTAAACATATAACCTTACCAAGTCGACAGAATCACGAGCAGCTAAAGCTAGTATGTCTGCACAAGAGACAACCCCGGGGCATGAACTTTCTAGTTGCCTTTTAGCATCATCAATTACTTCAAATCCTTTAAGCCCAAAATTTGGCAAGGCATTTCTCTCTGCAGAAGCTCCCGCAATCAAGATTGACGCATCACAACCCTGTATTTATATGAATCTACCTTATTAATTAGAACAAAAATGTGAATGTCATTACTTTTACGTACATACATACATACATACATAACGAGGAGAACCAATTATGAAGTGAAAGGGATATAAAAACTGGCCTGAACAAAGCAGTCATGGAAATGAAGCCTGAGCAATGCAGCAGCAAAGGTAGGATCTTTATTAAAGTAAGTTTCAACTGAAGACCTCACTATTGACTCTGCTTGAGGGCATGATGAAGAATAAAATCCTGTTCTAAGTCCTCCGCCTCCTTGCCCTATTACTACACCGATATTATGGGACATAAATAGCAAAACAGACAACAAATACAGGACTGCTGCCATTGTTAATTAGCTAGTTTCTGAATTCTTTCTTTTTATCAGCTATATATATATATATATATATATATGAGCATCAAGAATATTCAATTTGTGTGTATCTGCATCTGGCTGTGTATAGGGTACTTTTTGCTAGTCTGATTGCATCTTTTTTTTTTTTTTTTTTTTTTTTTTTTTTTTTTGTGTGTGTGGGGTGCCTTTAGTTAGTGGAGCTTAACGCGTGAAAGCATGAATGTTTTGTTGTTTCTTTCTTTTTAAAAGCTTTACAAATAAAACCAAATTATGAGTGCAGGTAAATGCCCCTTTAAAATTCCTTATAATGGTGCATCTTGACATGGTGATATTAGTTAGGGTCTAGCTAAATTAATGAACATATCAGGGCTAAGATATATTTGTTTTCTGACTGTATTTGTGCTACAATCATTGTACAAAATTATATAGTTAATCCTAATCTATTTACTTGCTATAGCTTGTAAATTGTAATATATACACAGGTGTACCATAAACCCCACTATTGTGTGTGTCCTAAAGCATTATATTGCCGGGTAATTCTGATGTAGGGAGTCTTTATTACACCCGACCGTCAGATTTGCACCACGTGGACAAGAAAGCAAAACAGTTTTGTTTGTATGATTGGTCGAGTCTAATAGAAACTCCCTAACCTAAGAATTTTCCTATATTGCCTACGCGTAGGATTGGTGCTTACATTTTGTATACTTCCAGTTCTTGTTGTTCACACCTACTTTTTGACTTTTAAGGCTAATCTTTTGTACACTGCAACAGATGAGCACCTGCATGACTAAGCTTGAGGGAAAGTGACCTTAAAAACAAACAAGGCTTCAGAGTCTTCTAAAACATCATTCATCGAATACAACTCCTTTTAAATTAAAATCATAAATGAATGAAATAAATTTTAAAATCTCAAACAATCAACATGTTTGAAAAGAAGGAATAACTACGCTGCTGGCAACCATACCTTATTCAAAAACAACTGCTAAAGACAAACGACTAAAACATAAGCAACTTTATAGCTCCACTCCTGAGTTAGCTCTCTAAACTACACCTTAAGGAATAAGGATCCATCATCTTAAACACATTACGATCCTTCACTTACCGGTCCATTAGTACGACATTTTCATGCTCATGATCAAATCTCCTTAGACCTACATATTCACCTTATATCCTAGAATATTCAAAGGTGTTGGATTCTTGTAGGCTAAGGCTCCGCTAGCATACTATAGCACATAAAAAAGTTGAGAATTAGAATCATGTCAAATTCTTATTGCGGAGATCAAATTGGAATTAGCACTAAACACTGAATGTGTCTTGGAATATTGTGGCAGGTTCGATTCTCTTAAAACACATTATGTTAAACAACTATGAGCTAGTGAATCATTTATCTCCAATATGAGTCAGACTCTATAAGATCACCTGAAACTACAGATCTGATGCTCCTATCCTGGATACCGCGTTTTTATCTGGAAAAAAACGTCTGACACGTATATAATTAAAATTTAATTTATTTATACATGTCAGCTTGACCAAAAATTATTTTAGAGTACAAAGAGGAGGAGGAAACAACGAATCGGGAACCGAATAGAGAGTTATAAACGATAGAAGGAAACACAAGTTGCCACCACAACATTAATTTATAATTACACAATACTGCCAAGTGTAATCACAAATTAATTGAACCACAAAACCTCAATTCGGAATTCCGTATGTCTATCTACTACAACAGTAATAAAGTATTTACCTACAAGAATGATTAATTAATAACCATGTTGATATTCTTCTTCAACGATGACCTTGAGAGATACTCCTTGGCAACCTCAAGACCAACTCAACTGCATCACCTTCTCGGGGTGGGGAAGCATAAACTAAAATGGGGTAAGTACAAAAGTACCTAGTAATGGGTAGAAGCACCAAATCTAACGACCAACAACAGTAAAAACACAATTATCTACTAGTCCAACTATTATAACTCAACCAATCAAGGGATGAGTTGCACACATGTCCAAGCACACTTTGCATGGTGAAGTTTGCACCACGGCACAGTCAACCCCTCATATGACATGGGTTCAACCAAAGTGGAGTTCAAGGCCCCGAGTCTACCCGACCTTGGGGTGTTAAATCTCCGGCCGTGAAGTCAAAATGTGCCTCACAAAGGAAGGAATAATGCGCTCAATCTTTTAGACTCTCAATTATGTTCTTTACGTATTAATCTATCCACCTATATTCATTCACATTAAGGCTTCCTAAGAACCACTAATCTTAGACCATTCTACATTACACTACCTAGAATATTGCATGTAAGATGTTTGCTCCAAAGCCCAACATCCCACAAAGTCAAACATAAGGTTTCCGGTGATCCCGTGTTTCTCCCCGTAGAGGGTCTTCGCACGTTGTTGTGCAGAATTGATGCAACTTTTCTAGGTGTCAATCTAACCGGCAGTGTACCGGGTCAAATGTAGTCTAGTCCAGTGATCAAGGTCGTATCCCACAGGGATTTGTAAGGTCAAACACTAAAAAGCTATTATTATTTCGATCTAGATCGCAATTAAACAAGAAGGTAAATGATTCTATGATTCTATTATTAGGGGTGATAAAATGTAAAAGCCTAACCAAGATAATGCATAGGTTAAGCAACCTCTTCTAGTTTCATGGGAATGATTTCCTTCCAACCTTCAAATGCTGTTCAAGTGTGTGAATCGGTGCATTCCTAAGCAAGTAGTTCCCCCTCATACAAGTGTATGAAACTACTCTATGTCTCTTCCTTGGTCTAGGTGCCCTAAACCTAATGATTCAACATGATACGAACTTGAATTCAATGAATAAACAATAACCCCCGGATAAGAAATCGAGCTCCACTTAAGGTCGACTTTACCTTCTGGTTCTCCTACCCCTTTCCCACACCTAACATCTCCTTTCGGTCTCCATTGAGTGTGTGTGTGCAAGCATTGGTTAATTACTCCAACACAAACAAACCATACAATGCAAAGTAGGAAAGTAATCACAACAAATGAAACTAAGCAATACGAGCAACCATTCCCAATCAACCAAAATATTATGCTATCTCTACCACATTATCTTGGCTAGTAAAGAACTATCCACTCATGACTACTAACACCAACATGTCAAGGTTAGTATTCATGGTTATGAGAACAATCAAAACAAAGTAAAAGTTAAGAATTTACCAATCACAAGCTATCAACATGAAAAGTGGAAACGTTCATTCAGCTTTAAAAGACTTCAATGGACTTTGATACACTAAAGTGATAGTCTTAATCCAACAAAAGTAAACCAAAGATTAAACTAAGAATTCTTAATGTTTTACAACTTGAATTAAAAGCTAAATTTATGTGATTTTGGCTAGGAGAGCCTTGGAGGTTGGGTGCCTTCAAGATGAGTGAGAGTGTGGTAGATGAGATGTGTCTTGTGAGAGAGTAAATGATATTTTTAATTGTTGAACCAGCAACATCGGCGCACTCAGTCCGATCTCTCGGCGTCTTGTTGCTTTAATGAAAATGGCTTGCGCCGGTCTTGACATGGTGGTTGAGGACTGACATCTTGCATTAAATTCTCCAGCATAGGCGGTTCATAATCCTGGAGTGCGCCACTGAGGTCCCGGCGCACGCCATTTATAAAGAAAAACCCTTTGTTTCATCAAAAGCGATTATCCGGTGTGCGCCATGGGCTTCACGGCGTGGGCCATTTATACAAAGAGAAACATGGACTTCGCTCAAAACTCTTTGGATTACTTCTCAATCACTTGTTAACCTTTAATATCTCCCAAGATTCAAGCTCCAAGCCTCGGTATCTGTGCTACAAAGCAAAAACACAAAGATACCACACGTAAATCTGATAACAAAATTTGGCTAATAAGCCCTAATAAGCACTAGATTAGTTGATTTTTATTATACTTACTATGTATAAAAGGTGGTCCAAATCATCACAATATTTTCTCATTTTGATACGAAAACATCACTAAATGCTCAAGAAATGGGAGTAAAACATAGTAAAATGCATCATCCTGGTTGACTTACATCAACCACACCTCATCATCCTCGAGCAAATGAAGCGACAAAGCAACTAAAGTCACAAGATAAGATAGTGCAACATCAAGAGACGAAAGCTCAACTAGATGATGCAACCAATCGAAATCATAACCACATGTTAATTGCTACTAAGAAAGTAGTGGATTGTGTATGCGTGTAAATATTCCTCAACTTGTTATCAAGTAGTCAATCATGAATCATGCATGCCTTACTCATAAAATACAACTATAAGCTTAAGAATGATACCAATATCCACTAATTAGGCGTCCGGAGTCAAGGAGTTAGGTCAGGTAGTTGAAAAAGTGGCTTGTAACGTTCAGGCCCCGGGTAGTTGGCTAACCGAAGGGATAAACAAAAGGGTAATCAAAGAGAATAGATCAAGATACGAAGAATCTACACCTTCATCTCATCGATCGAGTACCGCTCCAATTAGTTACTTCCCAATCTTTCATTACCAAGAATTGTGAAAATTGAGCTCCAAAATTTCCTTCAATGGCTCTCCAATTATTGCTTTTATTTACACTTTACTTGAGCTTCCCTTTATTATTTATGGAACTTGAAAGCTTTATTGAATTGTTTTGGAATTTTTGATGAATCGATTTTTTTTTTAATAAAGGAAAACATCGATAGACTCCGAACATGATAAGATGTTGTCTCAACTTGTGTTTACTAATGTCGTCCAACTCTTAGTTCCATTGCCACTACCCACATAATCCATAGAAACTTGCTAACTTGCGGGATGCCAAGGGAATGCATACCAAAATTAGTCTAAGGGTTGGGTTATAATGAGGTTGATCACGAATGGCTATTTCGAGTGGAGTCTCGCCACTCTAACAAGGTTGAGATGGGGACAAACAGGGAAATATGTTCGGGAAGGTCATTTGGCTATGGTTGAGTCAAAGTTATGCCAAAAATCGTCATCCCTACTCCGATTCCAAACACCTTTTTATTTCACCTCGAAAGAATACCAAGCTTAAGTTCTAGTTGCAAGTGAGAGTATGCTTACACAAATGCGTGAATGATTGCATGTTAACAAAATATCGAAATATACGTACTCAGTTTTCCATGAAAGAATCAAGCACATTGAGATTGACTGTCACGTTGTAAAAGACAAAGTCAAATATGGACTTGTCAAGTTACTTCTAGTTAACACCAAAGAACATGTTGTTGATATTCTCACTAAAGCCTAAGATGCACCCATCTTTTCATATCTGCTGGAAAATTTGGGGATTTCAAAGATATTTCAAGGCAGTCTAAGTAATTTGAATAAAATGTTGAGTGCAAGTCGATGTACCACTCTCACTTGAGGGGTGTTACAATATATATCTTTGAAGGAAGTGTTGATCGCAAGTCGGTGAGCGATGTAGACTCGTGAGACCATCGGAAGACTTCAATGATCTGCTTGTGAGAGTCATTGAGGATGCATGTAAATAGAAAGCGGTTAATTACGTTATAACCATTTGTAACTTACTTTTAAATCGACTCATGAGGTGTATGCATTTATAAATACTCCATGATCAGTGTAGTATTGTAACTTAACTCTTGAATCATTTTTGAATAATATATTTCTGCGTTCTTTTCTTTCGTTTTGTTGTATTTCACAACTTCAACAGAGAATGCATAAAAACATGCCTATCAAGTACATTCCGTTCATCTTGCACATACTTGTTCGAGATACATTAGTTACTCCTTTACGTATTCATGTTCTTGTCGTGTGTTTCTGTTGGACTTATTTCTAAGTTTTAGTGATGAGTGCCAGACTAGCTGTTATAGTGCAAAGACAAAAAGATGTCTAGATCAAATGTATAGGTTTATTAGAGTTTGATTTATGAATAGGTTTGATCAAACAAGCACTGTAATGGTCAGCTGATTTATATTAGCAGACTGGTCAATATCAGTAGGGTAGTTAGGTCAGTAGACTTTTGTGGAACTCTTTGAAGCGAAGAAGGTGAGGGGTCAAACTCAGTTAATGAAGGCTAAGGGATCAAACTTAGTAATTAAAGTCAAGGATATGGAATCAGAATTTAGGCAAGTCTGTGATGACCTAAACTGATTACATATACCTTGTGTAGAAGGTCTAAGTTCCATAAGTTGGATGATGTTTGGAACTTGGTTATAATTAAAAGGTGTAATCTAACTTCACAAATAAAAGTTAGATAAAAGAAATCATTGCATTGTATTTGATACACAAACAAATTGTTGTTCAAATAGATCGATAGGTATTACAATGATCGATGAACCTCGCCGATAATATGTCTCGGTTAATTCAAGATTACATTGGAAGATTACATGGATAAGGACGACCAATTACCTCACGATTTGTTAAACAAATCAAATGGTGAGATTAAAAGGACGTTGGGATGATTCGAACTTTATCCAATGGTTATAAGTCAAAGTGAATGACAGATCGCCTTTGTCACAAAGGAATTGACGAGTGTCGATCCTATGAATAGTGATGAAAGCAAGTCAAATGGGACAAAAACCAGAAACGGTTATATTTGAAATTCAAATAGAAGTCACATGCATTCCTACCTATAAATAGAGGACTTTCAACTCAGAAAAAGAAGATGATTGATGAATTTTAAGAGAAAAATATAAGAGATAATTCTGAGCTGAAAAAGCACCCTGCTGAACCTACTGAGCTTAACCTTACTGATCCAGAGAAAATCTTCAAGTGTATTATGTATTCAAGCTACATCAAGTTTACACACTTGAAGACTACAAGCTGTTGATTATATCATCCTAATCAAGCTGCTGCAACTGAATCATTTACTTGATTCATTCTTTATTTTATAAAGAACTCTTGAAGACAGTGAAGCATCTCATTGGAGTGTGAAAGATTGTTGTTTGTGGTGGAGCCGGTGAAGAGGCAATCCTACCCTTCAAGGACCAGTGGAAGACTTTGGAGCGGCAATCTACACTTTCTAAGTGTTCAGTTTGTGAAGCCATAGTTATTGGTGAAGGACAAACAACTTAGGAATCTTTGTAATGACTACATCAAAGATCTACAGTGAATTACCTCCAACATCACAGGAGAAGAGTGGGTGACAGGATTACACCACTGGAACCACTATAAAATCGCCTACTTACTTTACGCACTTACATTCTGCATTTAGTTTATTATACACATCAACCCACTTGAATCTAGCAATCGAAATCACACACTCACACACTAATGAGTATCCAATTCTTAGTATCATATTGAACAACAAGTAATAAGGCTTAATTTTTGATATAAATCCGCTGCACAAATTCAGTAAACTCAACCATCAGTAGACTACTGTTTATCAAATGAGCTATCGAGGCATCAACAGACTATCGAGGTATCAGCAGATCTTTGAAGTTCTTGAGTTTGTTAACTCCAAAAAGTTTTAAGTGTTAAGTTTATTCACCCCCCTCAGACACACAGTACATTCCAAAGCCTAAAAGGAATGGAATGGCTTGAAGATAGAAAGAGAGCAAATCGAACAACATTGCTATTGATATTATCTGAGAACTACGGATAGCAATATGTACATGAAAGTGAAAGATTGTAAAACAAAGACAAAGAACTTTGGGACAAACTACGGTTGATCTGTGAAGGCAATCGATGAAATAAAGAAGAATAAAATCGAGTGTGGCAAAGAAGAAGTTCCAAAAGTTTGAAATGAAACCCAATGAAACCATTGAACAAATGGAATCTAGGTTCAATGCAGTGCGGATGAACTCACCTCTTTGTGTGTTAATTACTCAAAAGAAGAAATCAACACAAAAATCTTGGAAGCTTTACTGCTATAGATGAATGGAAGATGAAGGTGTGACCATAGAAGAAATGAGAAGACTGCATGAAGAAGATACATTCAAGTTGTTCTCGGATCTCAAGGCATATGAATTCAAAAGAAGTTGTCACTACCACTTTGAAAGGAAGAGCCAAAACCACAAAGCCTTTGGCCGCTTCACATCAAGAAGAAGGATCGAAGCTCAAGATGAATTCTTGGATGAAATGCAAGAGCAAATAGCATTCTTGAGCAAGAAGATCAGGATGATGAAAGATGGGAAAAGCTCACTAGGAATTTCACAAATAAATTCTTTGAAAGAAAAAGGAAGAAACAAAGAAAGACAATGATTTCTTGTGTTTCAATTGCAAGAAACCAGGACACTTCAGATCTGACTGTCCTGAATTAAAACAGAAAAAGGAACCAGATTATCTTTGCTTTAACTGCAAGAAGCCTGGACATTTCGGACAGATTGTCCGGATCTCCAAAAGAACAAGAGTCAACAAAGAAGACATGGCAAGAAGACTATGGTTCTTTGAAGATGAATCTGGTTATGAAGTGGAATCGAAAAGGAAATGAATCGGATGACACGGCATTGGTTGCCGATATGGAAGACTATGCATTAATGGCTAATATGGATGAAAGCAGAGGAGGTATACAACATGTATCTATTAACACTCTGCTTGAAAGTGATTGTGAATCAACTTGTGGTTCAAATCCTAGAAACTCTTACAATGAAGAAACTTTGGATGCCATCCTCAATCAAGCGAGGAAAATACAATCTGGTTATGAGATTATGAAGAGGTGAAAAAAGCTCTTCAAGTAGAAGTTGAAAGATTGAATCTTTGAATTAAGGATTCTCAAAGGTAAGGAAAAGATGTTGGGCGAGAATCGGTATAAGCCTCTTTGAACATTGGTAGCCTCTGAATCTCTTGATCCATCTTGTTCATCTCTTGCATACAAATCTGGAAAGCCTTATGGTGATAGAATAGGACTTTGCATCACATTGCGTGGAATAAGCTATGTGTACTAAGGAAGCATGTGGGCTAGGATTCAAAAACTTAGCAGATATGAATCTAAAGCGTTCTTGGCAAAACTAGCTTGGCAATATCCGAAGGGTAAGAAGGCTTTGTGGGTTGAAACACTTAAAGCAAAATATGGAGACATTCATCAACCTCTGAAGCAAGGAAGCTCCATGATATGGAGGGCATCAAAAGTGGGCCGTCTATTATAGAGGGAGCCGAAATGATTGATGGCATTCTCACCTGGAGGGATTTTGCCAAGGGACTTTATACGGTTAGTTCAGGCTATCACCTTCAAATTCAGCTAGCGGTACAACACAATTTGGATCCTATCTGGAGAGAGATTTGGAGTCTAAAGGGCCCAGCTAGAGGTAATCAAACCAGATGTCGAGACGTTTATATCGGTGTCAAGTCATGGATTCGAGTATTTGATGTTTCGTGGGCAAGTTGAGGAAAGCGTCTCTGCATGCTCTCCGTGATTGCGGATCGGCCTAGAAACGATTTGGGAAAACTTTTGGCTTTGATTGTAGCGAAGAATTTTTGTGCCCGAGTCCACGAGGGACTGGATTATGTTTTCCTTGCATTTGATTCGCACTTCTTTGGAGACCCCTAGATGCAAATACATCTGGAGAGAGATCGTTAATGGTATTTGGATTTGGCGCAATAAACGGATATTTGGGGAGGCGAGAGTTGCTGCCTCCACCAAAAATATCTTCATAAAGCTCCAAATGGTGGAACGCAGCTTGTAATATTAGATAAGCGTAGAATTCAGAGAAACAATGATTTGTCTTTGTTTTATTTGTAGTTTGTACTTTCTTTGTAAAATACTTGACATCGAGTTTGTTGAATAAAGAAGATCGTTTAATATATATATATATATATATATATATATATATATATATATAATTAACAATATGGTGAAAGAATCACGGCGATTTTTCAACTTTTGATGCTTACAGCTAAATATATATTATTTTGTAATTGAGTATGAAAAAATGTGTAAATTTTAGTGGAAGTCATGTTTTCATATTTTTATTTTCAGATTATCATTTTCAGACAAATTTTATAATCTGTTAGAAGTAGAGTTATGCAAAGTGGCATACATTACAATAATTCATTTCTAACCATCATACACGATAAAAGTGTATTATGTGAAAGAGAAGTAAAAATGAGAGCCTAACAATGTATGTCGGCATAACCTTCTTACAACCGTTGCACCATAAAGTCTCTCGTATGTAATGCGTGTATGATTATTTTTAAATAAATTTGATGATGAAAATGAAAGGAAATTTTGCACCCGACGATATACCCAAAATTCGCGTATCGTGATTATTTAGTCCTCATATTTTCCAATTACAAGAACGGATAAAAAAAAGATTTTTGAACTCTATCGGAAAAAAAATTTATTAAAATGTTACAAGATGTGACCCGATCTGATACATTTTAATAACAATTCTTTGTCGACCAATTACGGGTCCAACCCCAACTCCTAAACAATGAAGAAGGTGAACCACTAAAGCAACTCTGAAACATTTCTATGCCACAAATGAACTTTCCACCAAATAATTTGGACACCAATTTCTTATCCCCAAATATAGAAAATAATAAAAATAATATCTTAAATAATAATTTTTTTCAGTATTATTCCATATTGTGATTGGAGAATCAAAAAGATAATATTCTTATACTCAAATAAAATAATTTTTTTCCTAAGATGATGGCCATTATTATAAGGGGAGAAAATTCTTTTTGCTCATTCACAAAAAAAAAAAAAAAAAAAAGCATATTCTGCAACTTTTCCACAAGAATAATCCCCTCCCCTAGTAAATATCAATATGCCAACTGAAGGGGTAGGTGTACATGTTGTCTTCTTCTTTTCCACTTATTTTTGTTCATCATCTGAATCACTTCTTCTCCCCTTTGTTGATCTTTGATTACTTATCTTCTTTATTTTTGAGGATATTAAGGTTTGATCATTTTCTCTAATTATTAATTTGAAACTTTTTCATGTAATAATACAATTAATAATAATAATAATAATTGTTGGTAAATGGTAATGAATGCAGGAAGAGAGATGGCACAGATATTGCTACATGGAACTCTTCATGTTACTATCTATGAGATTGATAAGCTGCTCGGTGGTTTTGCCAGCAATCTATTTCACAAGGTCGCACCATTCTTTCTTTTCTTTCTTATGCTTTTTTATTTTTTTATTTATTTTTAGCGTGTTTATAGAGAATGAGAAAACATTATTAATTTAATTTTGTACTTGAATTTTGCTTAATCAACTCCCATATAATATTATTAACAGATTAAAGATGTAAAATGTTGTGCTACTGTACTACTATTCCTCTGAAATCTTCCACTTGGTCTATATTAAAGGGGCTTTTATTCGCAACACACTGATTCTACCTGTGCACGGCACCACACTACCAATCCATCTTTTGAAAATCGGTTTTAGGACTAAAAACCGACTCCTGGTACGCCTGTACTGTGAGAACCGGCCTTCGGAAAGTCGGGTTTTGCCTCCAGAACCCGACTTTCCAAAGTTTGATTGGTAGTGTAGTGCACCGGTAGAATCAGTGTATTGCAAATAAAAAGCTCCTTTAAAATAGACCTTCGGAAAGTCGGGTTTTATCCGATAATTTCGTTAAAAGCTTGATTGGCAACTTGTTGTATATGAGGCTAAGGAGGGAGGATTAGCCTTCATCTAACAGGATTTGATCATTGCAGGTGGTCGAAGGGGTTGAGGGAGCTGTCGGTTTTCGTAGTACTGCTTCAAGACTGTATGCTACTATAGATTTAGGGAAATGTAGAGTTGGGAGGACAAGGCTATTGAATGAACATTCGAATCCTCGTTGGTATGAGTCCTTCCACATTTACACTGCCCATATGTGCTCTGATGCTGTATTCACTGTAAAAATAGATAATCCGATCGGGGCTGAACTCATTGGACGAGCTTACTTGCCTGTCCGAGAATTGCTCATTGAAAAAGAAGTCGATAAATGGCTTCCGATTCTTGATGTAAAACATAATCCTGTCCATGGACATCCTAAGATTCATGTAAAGGTTCAATTTTTCTGTAACGTACATGAACTTAATTGGTCTCGTGGAATCTCAAGTCCACGCTATCCAGGTGTTCCTTACACGTTCTATCCTCAACGTAGCGGATGTAGAGTTACGCTTTATCAGGATTCTCATGTTCCTGACAACTTCTTTCCTAAGATTTCTTTGTCTGATGGGAAATACTATGAGCCACATCGATGCTGGGAGGATATGTTCGATGCAATTACGAAAGCTAAGCATTTGATATACATTACAGGATGGTCTGTATATACAGAGATAACTTTGATAAGGGATTCAAGTAGGCAAAAGCCTGGTGGAGATTTAACGATCGGTGAACTACTGAAGAAGAAAGCTAACGAAGGTGTAAAAGTTCTAATGCTTGTTTGGGATGATCGAACATCCGTCAAATTACTGAAGAATGAAGGAAAGATGCAAACCCATGATGAAGAAACAGCAAACTATTTCGAAGGATCTCAAGTACACTGCGTCTTATGCCCACGAAATCCTGATGACGGGCGGAGCATTGTTCAGGATATAGAAATCGGTACTATGTTCACTCATCACCAAAAGATTGTTGTTGTAGATAGTGAGATGCCGAACGGGAATACAGAAAGGAGGCGGATTATCAGTTTTGTTGGGGGTATTGATCTTTGCGACGGAAGGTATGATACTCAGTTTCATTCACTATTCAGGACACTTGACACTGTTCATCACAATGATTTTCATCAACCGAATTTTCCGGGTGCATCTATCGAAAAGGGTGGACCGAGAGAGCCATGGCACGACATTCACTCTAGGCTCGAGGGTCCTGCAGCATGGGATGTATTGTTCAATTTTGAACAGAGATGGTGGAAGCAAGGAAATAAGGACTTACTCGTAAAGCTACAAGAACTTGAAGGGACTATGATTCCGCCTTCTGCGGTCATGTATCCACAGGATCACGAGTCGTGGAACGTTCAGATCTTCCGTTCCATTGACGGTGGGGCCGCATTTGGATTTCCTGATAAGCCTGAGGAAGCAGCAAAGTGTGGACTTATTAGTGGTAAGGACAACATCATAGACAGAAGCATTCAAGATGCTTATATCAACGCAATTCGACGAGCCAAAAACTTTATTTACATAGAGAATCAGTATTTCCTAGGAAGTTCTTTCTCATGGAATTCAACTGATATCAACGATGCAGACGTTGGTGCTTTGCACGTTATCCCCAAGGAACTTTCACTTAAGATTACGAGCAAGATTGAAGCCGGGGAGAGGTTTACTGTTTACGTGGTGGTTCCAATGTGGCCAGAAGGCTTTCCCGAGAGTGTTTCAGGCCAAGCAATACTTGATTGGCAAAGGAGAACTATACAGATGATGTATATGGATGTAATTCAAGCCCTTCGTGCAAAGGGAATCGAAGCCAACCCGAAAGATTACTTGACATTCTTCTGCCTAGGAAACCGGGAAGTGAAGAAGAGCGGCGAATATGAACCTTCGCAGAAACCGGATCCTGATACAGATTACAGTAGAGCCCAACAAGCCAGGAGGTTCATGATCTATGTTCATGCTAAAATGATGATAGGTAATTTAATTTCTCTTTCCAAAACTCTTTTTCCTAAATGCATCAAAGTTGTTTTCATTAAAACATCAAGAAATTTGTTTCTTCCATGCAGTTGATGACGAATACATCATAACAGGATCTGCAAACATAAACCAGAGATCAATGGATGGTGGAAGGGACACAGAGATTGCAATGGGGGCCTTCCAACCATACCATTTATCAACCAAACAGCCAGCTAGAGGTCAAATTCACGGTTTTCGAATGGCGTTGTGGTATGAGCACATGGGCATGCTAGACAACTGTTTCCTTCAACCTGAGAGCCTGGAATGCATCCAAAAAGTTAACAATATAGCAGAGAAGTACTGGGATCTTTACGCGTCCGAGACCTTAGAGGCGGACCTTCCGGGGCATCTGCTTAGCTATCCAATTGGGGTGACTGGAGATGGAGAGGTGACTGAACTACCAGGACTAGTGAACTTTCCAGACACCAAAGCTAAAGTTATTGGCACCAAAACTCCCTTCTTGCCTCCAATTCTCACCACCTAATAAATTTGCATTTGTTTCTTCTTTTTCCTACAAGAAGAAACCAATCATGGATTCTTTCCAGTGACAAAAGTAAAGAAATTTTTAGGTGAACAGTTCTGAAACCAATTCTTGGTTGATTTTTTTTTTTTTCCTGGTTGAAAAGTTGTATTCTTTATTATTATTGGGATTTTCATCATGCTAATGTGTAGTGATGTAACTAGTATAGGACACAAAAGCAGATTGGAGTTGATGCTTGCTGCTTATTTATTCTTTATGAATTAGGACACTCAAGGTTTACCAACTTGTTGGACACTCAAGCAAATTGGAATTAAGACCATGTTAAATAAAGAGCCCCAGTTACATCGTGATTTGATTAACTTTCCAAAATACATTTTTATGTGTTATTTGATAATTGTTACTAATTGCCATGATGCCATGAAGCATGCTTACTGGCAAAATTTTGTGCTTTGATTTTAGGGGCAGTGGTTTAAAAGAATAAAAAAAATGGGGGAAAAAATAGAAATCAGGACAATGAAAATATAAAATAGGTGGTAAGGACAAATGCACTGTTTATAATCCCAAATCCACTGTTTTCTACAGTGGAACTGGCCTCACTATCACAGTGGAATAAATTGGACTTGATGCATGATGCTTTTATTTATTTATTTATTTTTTTTACAAACAAAGAAACTTTCATTGATAACAAGCATTACATTACATCACATCAGCGTTACTGGCTTGAAGAAGCCAAATCTAAAAAGAAGATGTCCAAAAGACATTTCTTTTATGACTTTTAGCCAAACGGGGTATTTTGTGGCTTGCCATATTTTTAACCTGACTAACAAAACCAACGGATAAACCCGTACTTTGATTTTTCATGGCCCAAATATCATCAAGAATAATGTTGATGCTTGATGCTTATGTATTCTTTATGAATTAGGACACTCAAGGTTTACCGAATTGTTGGTGAGAAAATCTATTAGGCCTTCCATCTAGGTTGCTTATCAGGAGAGATAAATGCAATGAGGTGCCTATCGAGGCACATCCTTTTCTATTGTAGTTTCGTTGGAGAAGCAAAGATTGTTTAGAGGAGTAGTAATGACCAATTGCAAAAATGGCATCCAAAAAGTTTATGGCCCGCGTCAAAGTTATTTATGAAGAGCCTTTATGGGTAGTGACTCTTTCAAAATCACTTTAGGTGTTAGAGCTTCAATAAAGGCTTTTGTATATCGAAGCCCATGAAAAAGCCATTTGTAAACGATCCGAAGCGACTCATGAAATTCGCTCACATTTCGACTTCGGTAAACGCTCATTTCGAATATGGTTTTAATCGAACTCGAGCGGCTCGTCATAGTTAACGAGCCGAACTCGAAGCGCTTTAATGCTTGACTCGACTCGCTTTCATGAGCCTAATCGAGCATTACATTACATTATATATATATATATATATATATATATATATATATATATATATATATATATATACACACACACACACACTTATTACTATTTTTAAAATTAATTTTTATCGGTAATACTTAATATAGAAATAATGTTTGGTATTTCTATATTTTTATTGTTCTTTGTTTTGGGCGTTGGGTAGTAATCCTTCAAAACCCGAGTTTTCTTTTTGAGGTCAACATGAGCAATGCCAATGATGAAGATTAATGACTATATTTTCGCTTGATATCTTACACTTTCTTGTCGGATGTAATTAAAGTGCACAAATGCATTTGACATTGTGCCACTTAATTCTATGGATGTTGTTATTTAAGTATTAATTTATATAATTTGATTATTATTGTTATCTTTCTTGAAACGATATTTTATGTTCATATCTTTAAATTTGAAATTGAATCATTTTTCCGAAAGTGCTTCGAGTTCGAGTTCGAGTTCGAAAGTCTTTCGAATTTTATCGAAAGCATAATCGAGTCGAACTCGAAAGCAAGATTAATGTGTTATCGAACCGATCTCGGCGATTTTTTTCACTTCGATCGATCTCGAGCCAGAGTTCGGAAAAGTATTTGTTTTATGGAGGTTCTTTCACTCGATAAGTAAATGCTCGATTCGGATCGGATCGTTTACACCCCTAAGTAAAAGTCCCTAAATATTTAGACTATTACGCAAATTTAAAAAGTGGGGCTTCAATCGTCTTTTTGACGTGGCAGAAGAAAGGCATCAGTGAATGTGCCACTACGTTTAAGTGGAACAATTTGTCTGCATCTGATAAGTTGTGTTTTCTAATTACTTCTTCTGATAAGAGTATCACATAAAACCCCCCTTTATTTTTTTATTTTGTTTATTGGGTTGCTGATGGAAAACAAGTTCCCAGTATTTTTGTAGGGCTCTTTATTTATACCAAACTTGCTCTATCACTGCACAACATTAGAATTGGTCTTGTGAAATTGGTTTTGGGGCAAAAAAACCGACTTCCTGTAGATTCGATTTTGAATCGACCTAGGTAAAGTCAGTTTTTGGCTCCAAAAGTGACTTTCACAATATCGATTATATGTAAACGGTGTAGTGCACCGGTAGGTGGGGTGCATCGGTATGTAGAACGATGGGGTGCAAATAATAACTTTTTTGCTTTAAAGCTTCTCTCGAGTAGTGGTATGCAGAGCCGGCCTCAGGCCCGGGCTAGATGGGCAATCGCCCAGGGCCCATGATACAGGGGCCCAAAATTACATGTTTCAACAATATTGTAAGGTAGTCTAGTGGATAGGCCGTGGTTATATACTCTTATGATGTGAGTTTGATTCTTGCTCTTGACATATTTTTTTGTTCGCTTTTTTACTTCTTTCGTGTAATGATATATGCAATTACCATTAATTTCGTGTAAATTAATTAATGATACTTATGAAAAATCTACCCTAATTGATCTCTCATGGCCCATGAATAGGATGATATATTGGACAATATTAAACTTGAAACTATTACTAATGATTTTACATCTAGAAATGCATGAAGAAACCATTATAAAGTAATAATACTAATGAAAAACCAACCATTACCGACCGCCCACCACCAATGAACGGAATGATCGATATGTTGAAAAATATTAAACTTGAAACTATTAGTTGATTTTGCATCCTGAAATACATGAATATTTTTTTCTTGATTGGTTTGTTTGTTTGTTAGTGTTGTTCATTGTCGATCGGTGTTTGCAATTTTTGATGTTGCTGGATACGGTTGCCCTGTTTTGTAGCTTTTTTGTATTGTTTTGTTTCTACCATTGCTATGTTCCCGCTACTGATTCAGTAATTTTGTTGTTTTTTAGATTTGTAATATGTTTTTATATACTTGTCTTAATATTTTCTTGAACGTGATCGGACTTATATCACTTAAAGTATGAAAATTAATTTTGTTAATAAATAAGGTGGGCTTCTTTCAATTTTGCCCCGGGCTAATGAAACGTAAGGAATGGCCCTGGTGGTATGTTGATTAGAAAATGTTTGATTTATATCGTTTGTTAAACATACAAGATTTACATATATTTGTCAATCAACGGGCAAGAGTTGTTTCAGTATTATAGGGTTTTTAATACTTTTATGCAAAATGTGTGATACAGATCATTTTATATATTCTTTATATGCACCAAAATGATGTAAACATATTATTTTCTTACTTAGATTAGATATTGTTAACTCTTTTGTTATGATAACATTCATATTAATTAGCTAATTGCCTAACTAAGTATCTTGGCTCGAGTGTTAACTGACTTGAGAATGATAAAGAGGTCACTGGTTCGATTCGGTAATACCTCGAGTTTTCGAGAAAAGGCATAAAAGTAAAACGGGAATAAATAAGATTATTTTTGTTTTATTTTTATTACCTAGATTTTAAATAAATGATTCAGTAATTAATTGATTGGATAATTAAGGATTTTGGAAATTAAATTAAGGATTAATAATTATATTTACATAAAATAACCCCCACCCCTCGTTACACACACACACACCGGTTTTTATTAGAAAAGGGGGAATACGTTAATTGCTTTGAGGAAAATAATAGGACGAAGATAATCTTCAATCTAAGTTCTAACCCGTTGCTCTTTTCAACAGACCGCGGTAGAGATAACCGTCCAACACATCAAGAGGATCATTTTGATACTAGCAATTCCTAATTTCGTAAGTTTACTATTTCTAGACCAAAAATAGAATCTTCATCGTTTTGGCAAAATTCTGAATTCTAGGTGTTGTCGTTTGCTTCTATTGTGTTAGTAATCATAGAATTGTGCTTTTGGTTCGTGGATTTTGCGTAGAAGCCGAAGAATCAAAAGAATCTTTGTTGTGTCGCATTTGGATCCCTTTCTTGCCAAATCAAATGTAAGGGGGTGTTCTGATCAGCGTGTTGTTAGCTCGTTGAAGTATTGTTTGGTACATTGTTGTTGTTGGAAAATTCTAGGTTTGGTATGATGTGGTATTATAAAGGTACGAATTTGTGTTTGGAATTGAAAGAAAGCTCGAACATGTACAGAAAGTGCAAAAACAGACATGGGGATCGACCCAGGTGTGAGCCTAGGATGATCCAAGTGTGCGCCTGGCACTTATTGGAACAGTATGGACGGAACTGGGAGTACAAGCATGCACTCCTTCACCACCAAGCGTCGCCCGGCCGCCTTGCGCATGCGAACGAAGCTTGACAAGAACATTGGGCGACGCCCCTTGACCAGCGTGCACCCCTTGAAAAAGAAATAGTAATAGTCGATAAAATAAATGTAATTCTGAGAAAAACTATAGTAATACTAAAAAAGTAGTAACAACCGATAAAATAGATGTTACGACAAAAAAATGTAGTAACACTGATATGGATCGAAAAATATAGGTGCATTAATTTTTGCATAAAAGATGGATTAATTCGTTTGTCAAAACTATGATATCCCTTAAATTCAAAAATATGTAGTGATAATGCTTATCTAAAATAATGGAAAATGGATTTAAAGTTACAATATTAACTGTTTCCTTTAAAAAGAACCGTTTTTTTTATCATTATATTATGTATCACAATTGGCTATGAAGAATTAAAAAATGAGGGTAATTTAGGAAAAACCAAGCATTTTGTTCTAATTAAAACTCAATATCCTTTCATCCCTATTTAGTCGATAAGATGTCCTTTTAACCAAACTCAATATCATTTCGTTTATTGTTTATTTTAATTTTGTACCAAACTCAATGGACACATTTAATCACATGAGTGATTGCGTGCATGTAGATCAATTCGCAATCATCCAAATAAAGATTGAGTTTCGTGTTCATTGACCACCATAAAATTTACCTACACTTAAAGCTTCTTTTGGAAAAAAAAACATGGGGGGAGGGGCAGAAGGACAAGAAACAACAATAATGGGTCTGCAAGGACATTTTTCTTTTTCATATGTTATAAAGGACAAAAACAAAATATTTGGACAAAAATACCCCTTGTTACTTTTTAATTTAACCTCATTTATCCAACTGTCAATTAAATGTGTTCATACACGTACGTCTTTCACCTCCTTCAAAACACAATCCCTAAAACTCAGGCACCGGATTCATAGCAGATATGGGGAAAATGGATAGACGCAAATTACGCCTTGGAAATCAATTACTTGCGAGAAATAAGGAGCAAATCTCGTTTACGAATTTTGAACAAATCAGACATGATTTAGTTAGTTGCAAATCAAATTTGGAGAAGAGCATTAATCAATCACAACGGTGCGAGTATGAATATGATACGTCTCTGAAGTTTTGGGTCTCGGCTGTTACGGTTTCTTGAAGGGTGGATCGAGCTCCTCCTCTGCGTATTCAGATACAATTCTACTGAAGGTGACACTGAAGGGGAAAAGTCAGAGAATCACCTGCGTTCCTTGGTGGTCGCCATGCCTAGTGGACAAAAAAAGAAGACAGATGAGTAAGATTTCCTTCCTAATATTAGACTTTATTCAGTATGGGTTCAGAAACAGGTTTGGATCCTATTAATTTCTTAAATTGGCTAACAAACACTATTTTGGGGTTTTCTGGATTTTGGTTGAGGAAAATGCATCTAGCGTGTGAGGCGAATATTATATTTTCTTTGTATTATGTGTGGTATACTGATATTGATTCACACGTAAATATGGAATCTTCTTTGTTATATAATGTGAAGAATTCTTGAGTATTAGCTATCCATGTTTCATATCAAGCCTGTTAGGAAGGTAGCCTATATAGTGTTTTTTCGTGTGAATGGTGGGTGTAGAGCGTAACTTGAAGTATGATTGTTACTTACAGGAATGTTCTTTGTATGTTGGAGATTTGTGTATTATGAAATAGTTGCTTTAATTATACTACTTTTATGTTAGATCTGTGACTCGAGAAAGTGTGGCGTGCTTGATTGTTTCAAGCATTCCTTTGAATATATTCTTTATTACGGTGGGTTCTATGTAACGTGTGAATGTAACTCTCGATTAAGCATTGAACGGTTGATTCAGAGTTGTTACTTTGAGATGTTGCTTTACCGCGGTGTTCTCTTAACGTAGAATTGTGACTTGAGTGAGTTATGTCAACATTTTGATTGAGTTTGCGTGTTGCTTCCCGTTAAAGGTTCTTTCATTCGATTGGTCATATTGTTACTTATTGGAAAAGTTTTACTTCTCGATTAACTTTTAGTGCATCGTTGACTGTTATTGTTACTGTGAAATGTTGTTTTACCGCGGGGTTCTCTTACTGTTGAAATGTGACAAGAATGAGTTCTGTAAGCGAGTAGTTGACATATTGTGTTTCTTCTTCATTACATGTTGCTGCTGTGTTGATCATAATTGTTACTTACTGAGTAATTGTTACTGTCAGGTTGATAATGATTATTGCTGCTGAAATGTAAATCTAATATTGGCTAAGTTGGTGTGGAATTGTTACTCAAATGCTCTTTACTAGAATTGACTCTCTAGGTGTGGCTTAGTGTTACTCGATATTGAATTGTGTGGTTTTGTTATGTTATTTGGTGTTGTTGTTAAGGAGTTGTTGGTCATTCGTTACGGTAAACCGTATCGAATAGAAACTTGGTGTTGAATACGAGGTCATAGTCCAATAGTTTCTATACTTAAGTACACTAGATGGCCAATGCTACTTTAAGTGGGTGTATATGTGAAATTGTGGTTGCTAACATGTAACACTACATTATGCAGGGGAGCTAATCAATACAGGTGCACACTGAAGACCATACAGCAAATATATAACGAAGTAAAGGGAGATCTAACTACTAGACACCGAGACTTGATGCAGGCAACCCCTTTCAAGTTTCCGTTTAAAGCTTTGGATGAGGACAAACTAAAACTCGGGAAAAGGTCTAACGAAATGTTAGACGATGTTATTTCAACATACGATAGACAAGAAAAGTCTTTCAAGTTTGGTGGTAACTACTACAAACCGGAAGTAATGGACTCATACAGCGTGTGTCGTTGTCCTTCCTTTACTATCAGTTTATCCCATCCTAAATTCATACGGCGTGTGTCGTTTGACTGTGGTAAACACATTAGCATAGACTCATCATTGTCAATAGTGACTTGCTGACCTAAGAGTGCATACCCATCGGTGTAAGTGGAAGAAGAGCCAATAACACCATCTCCGGTGACCTCAACATCTACACGTTTAATCTCGTATGAATCAGCTAATGAAAGCAAATAAACCACATCGTCATCACACTTAAGCAAACACTTTGGATACCCGGGGACCGAGTACTGTAAATTGTTACACAAATATTTAAGTTCCGTCCAACGGTTAGAAACCTTGTCATGTATAGACTTGAGGGTAGCTTGATAAGTTACCGGAAGGACACACATTTCTCGATTAAATGTGCACATGAGAATCAACATTTTGCCCGTAACAAAACCTAGCACATTCACATGAAATGAAACATAAAGACAGTCAAATTACATACCAGCAAATCCATTGAGCGGTAATTGTAGTGCCAGAGACCAATTACAAACGTAAACAGTGGAGACAAATTGCTGAACACTTCGAATTACAAAAGAAAGTTATCTAGATGGAGGCATAAAACGTACCGATACAATTTCATTTTGATTTCAGCAAAACACAAATCGTTTGAGAAAGGAAATATTTGGTTCCACAATAGCAAATCGTCTAAACATGATCATTATTAAATAACAACGAAGAAATTACGAATAAATACCTGACAACAGTCGATCATACAGAGAAAATGATTGCCACAATAAACAAAATCGTGTTGAAGGCGATGCATAATCATCAAGCGAGATAAACAACCAAAAAAAGGAGATAAACGGAAGGAAAAAAAAAAAGAAAAGCAGGGGGAAGATAATGCTATAACAGTAGTTGCTAAAATCAGGGGGATCAGTTTTGTGATGTGCACAAAACTGATTGACATTGAGGCCATCCGATCATAACCGCCAAATTCATGAAATCAGCATAAAATCCGGCTCTATTTACTTCCGTTGCTTTTGTTTTTTTTTTCTTTCCAAAAAAACTTATATATTAAAAAAGGGTATATTGGTAAGTTTCCATGTGATTTGTCCTAATTAATAACTAGTGTCATTGGAGCCGGATAATTGAATAAATACATCCTTCTCGCAAAAGCCTACTTATAAAAAAACATTTCCCCCTTTTGGTCTACAAATGTTATGTTACTCGAAAATTTTATTTACTATCAAGTAATTGGATGGAGTTGTTAAAAATTTGGGGCTGCATACTCTTGACACGGCTTAATGTGAAAATGTTCAACGATATAGTTACCAAGTTTTTTTTCTCAAAAAAATGAACTGATGACTGGATTGTGAAAGGATGAAAAGTATCATGGGATGTGACTTATTGAGCTTTCAAGTGTTATATATATTGAGTCATTTCAAGTGTAATTTAAGGAGAATTGAAATCTTCTTAACCATTGTCAATAATGAATTCCGGCATTGCTCTTTTAATAAATGTTGAAAACCAACGTAAAATCTAAACTAAGTGTATTTAGTCTAAAGAGTTGTAAGGAATAGTTTGTTATTTTCTTTTTATGCGTGGGGTTGGGGAAAATTGGAAAGGGCGGGGTTGCAGTTATGTAAAACCCCGTAATTCTTATAAGAGTATTTTCGTCACCTCGAAGTATCTTCTTTTTTCAGTATTTTGCTAAATTCAAAATAAGAGGGATAAAAGGAAAATAATTATTGTTTTCCTAAAAACCTTGTATAAGAAATAAAATAAAAAAAGAAAAGAAAGTAAAACTACTAAACATAAAACCTATATAAATGTATGTATATGCGTACATACATGGTTCCATTAACATAAAGAAAAGGCTGCTGCGCTTTACGTCTGTGTCCAATTGCTTCCCGTCGGTGACAGAAACAGAGGCGGAAAAGAATTAGCTTTTAAAGGTTCCGTCGTCCGTTTTGCAGATACAAGCAGTCAAAACGATCACAGTAACGAGGAGAACGATTCTACCTAAACAATCTGTGATTTTTCAGCAAGGTATTTTACCAATCTGAACTGTTCAGTTCGGTCCTACGGTTGAAATTAGGGTTCATCATCGTATCATCGTAAAATCATAATTTTTGACATAGAATTGATATGGAAATTAATCGTTGTGTAGGGGTTGTCCATAGGATTGCTAGAATTCAGCAAATTGCTAGAAATACTTTGAAGGTTAAGAGGTAAGGAGTTCTTCTTATCAAAATTATCCGTTTTTAATTTAAAGATCAAGCATTTAAGTTGTTTTAATATTGTTTATGTTAAACTGCACGAAACTGAACATAATTATTTGTTTCCGGGTACTTGCCAATAATGTTTTCAGAATGTTATTTGGGTTTCTGGATAATTTTCTGAGTTATATTTTACACGTATAGAGGAGATAAGATGGTAGTTCGGGGTTGTTATGGCCTTTGTATGTTTCCTATAGGTTAGACATGGATTTGTTTTTAGTATAAAATCACGTGTTTTATGTGCTCCTATTTTATTTACATGTTATCGAATCTACTTAGCAGGGTATTCGTTAATAAGCACGAATAGACGGGGTACCTTGGGAACAGTAAGACACATGTCGGAAGTGTGACTAGCTATATTAGCCAAGCCGTTCTTAAGGCGGTGTGCTTATAAGTGTACCTTGGGCATCAGCAAGTCCCATGTTGGAGGTGTAGTTAGCTGTGCTAGCCGAGCTGTATCCTGCGCCTTAAAGCTAGTGGACAAGAGTCACGGATAGGAAAAGACATGGACATGAATATGTTAAGAAAGTGAGTAAATAGTTAATATAACTGAACATGTATGTGCAAGATAAACGGGTATAGTAAAATAGGCATGTTTTCTTATGCATTGATTATGTACTACAAAGTGGTTTTTATCCTTATGTTAAAAGCATGGTTCTAAATTGTTTGTGAAAATAAGCGGATAAAGTAGATTCATGTCGTGTTTTCCGGCTTATGACAACCATGAATCTCACTTTTGATCTTCTTTCTCCTTACTAAGATTATGCATGAGCTTACTCCTCTTTTGGAATAAGAAGATATGCAGGTTGGTGATGTTTCTGAGGAAGAGTTCGAAGATCAGGCTTAGGATTGGAGCTTATGGAGTTTATGTTCTTGTTTAATGTTTTAGTACTTTTGAATAAGACATTGCTGCCAGATGTTACAGTCGTTCCTTTCTTTTTAGACGTGGATGTTCATTTGGGATGCTAGCATTTATTTCAGTTATTTATGATATAGTTTGACAGCAGTTACTTTCTGGTTGGGTTGTTATATGTAAGACCCCGAGGGTCTTAATCCCGAGTCTTTGGTTTGTTTTATTTCCGCATTTATTGTTAATTAGTCTGATATGATGTAAGGCGTATGTGAGGTTTAGGGTTTTCTCTAAATGTCACGTGCCGAACGTTCCATTTTCCGTATAGGACTCGGTGTCCGGGACGGGGCGTTACAGTTGGTATCAGAGCCTAAGTTAGAAAACTTGGGCGTCAAACTGCTGTCTAGGATGTTAATCTTAAGTTGTGAATCTTGAATCCTAGTCTAAGAGTGGTTCTATGCTTTCCTTCTTTTTTAGTGATAGCAGGCGATAAGAGAGTTACCCATTCTACATCTAACCGTTCTGACTAGGATCCTTCAGCATCATCAGAACCGATCCCTCTTATAGCTTCGCTCCCACCGATGGCCCCAGGGCAGCGGCGTGGAAGAACTTAGGGCCGATCTTAGGGCCAGTCTCAAGGCCAGTCTCAGGGCCAGCCTCAAGGGCTTTCCCAAGGTCTTTCCCAAGGGCTTTCTCAAGGGCTTTCCCAAGGGCCTCAGTATCTTGCATCAGATGTCCCTTCCAGGACTACTTCGGAAAGGCTACCACCCTCTTCTCGACCACAACATGACTCTCACACCCATCAGCAGCCAGGTTAGTCAGCAGGGTTCCCGCATCATACCTCATCACGGTATCAACAGGTTCCGTTTACAGGCTTGTTCGGGACACAGTTCACTCCAGTAACGACAACCTTTCATACCGGCTCAGGTGTAGGCAGTGGCTCTGGTGTTCAGGGTGACTCTATGATGCACATGTTTATGGAGTATATGAGCGAACGGGATGACAAAAAGGAGAGGATGTGTAGGGATTTTCGTGATAGCATACCAACAACACAAGCTCCTAAGGCTGGTAGTTGGTATACAGACTTGCAAAGGAATGGTGCTCCAGTGTTTAATGGTACAGGTGGTTCCGAGAGAGTGTCTCGGATTTTATGCAATGAAAAATAAACAAGTAATAAAAATAATCCGGTTTACCCCAAGTGCAGGGATCGTAGTATAGCGATTAAAAACCGGAGTCGAATCACAGGGAATCGAGGTTGTTTATCTAGTTTATTAATTCTTCTAAAATTTGTCACGACTAAAACAACACAAAACAGAACTAAAAACGAAAATGATAAACTGGGCAGAGGATCTAGAACCCAAAGCCAGGAAAGATAGTTGCGAAACCTAAATCTAAACTATAAACTAGAAAAAAAAAAAACAATAAACAACTATAAAGTTGTGACGATGATCATGGTGATTAAACAACGAACAAGCAATGATCCACCGTTCCCGCAACCCTCAATTTCCTCCCTAAGGTTATCCTGTGATGATTTAACTCAAATCGTGATTCACCTATCGTAGGTTCGAATTCCTAATCTCTTAGATAATTCGTCTATTAATCTCGTCATCTCTCGATCCTTAAAGATTAACGCTTTCATAACAAAGGTGTAAGGTTTCTCAATCTAGCAACCTAGAAATTAACCTAACAACTCTCGTTATTTTTAGGTTAAAGATCCAATCTTTCCTATGGTGATCTAGGTTTACACCGATTCTCATCACATAGTAAACATCAACAGCAATACATCTCTCGATTTAAATTGCATAACAATAATAACCATATAGAAAAGATACGACTTTAATTAAAATCACAAAATAAACCTAAGGTTGAAAACCAAGAACCTGCTGAAACGGATTCACATAACTTGAACAAACTGCTCAGCCCCCAGTAATCAGCACAATCCAGAAACGAAACAATATAAAAAAAACAAAAAAAAACAACCCTCGGTCAACCAAGCACCAGGGATCGGTCGACCGAGCCTAACTTTGCTTGACTCTAGGGTTTTCTCAATGTATAATATGGTGTGATATGAGGTATCCCCTAGGGTTGAGATGCAGCATTATATTTATAGAATTCAAGGTCGGTTTAACTAAAGTCGGTGTCGGACGCTCGTTCACTATTATGGACGCCCGTCTGGTATGCATTAAATCTTCGAGTCGGGCCGAGCTTGATCAGACACCCGTCCTATGTATTTGTAGACGCTCGTTCAACAAAATTCTTGAAATCCTGAATCAGATTGCTCTCATGGACGCCCGTCCAGGCCTTCAGACGTCCGTCCACTGGACGAAATTGCAAACACTCGTTCAGACTTGTATAATTTCTTCATCCCATCTTCAACTTGCATCTTCCCCTTTCCATTAAATCTTCATAGTAGGACATCTTTAGAACTCATTCCATGCCATGCAAATATACCTACAAGATAATAGAAACGTGCAAAATGTAGAACCATATATCTAGATTGAAAATCATCAATAGAACCACGTAAATAGCTCGATTTTGTACTTAAACCATTTCAATACGCATTCTTTCAATAATTCACTTAAACACTTAATTTTCTATAAAAAGTAATAAAACACAAAGGAAATTGCTACGAAATAAAGTCATATAAACCATAAAAATCACCGTTAACAACTCCCCCACACTTAGCTTTTGCTCGTCCCGAGCAAAACAAAACAAGAAAACCAAAGCTTACTTATGCATTAAACCACATAAAGTCAAATCACGACCGGTCGACTGTCATAAAAAACATGCATCCCATGTAATAAACGATTACTCGAATGTGTAGTGTGTGCAAAGCCTTCTTCAATTTCCACCGATTCCACACTTGACAATTAAATTCAAGCTAACCAACAAATACCCATTTAAGACAGATAATGAATTACCCTGACTATACTTACGCCTTACGAAACTACTCACGTCATGACTAGAGTAATACATGTGTTTTCAAAATCTTTTCAGTTGTACCCAGAGGATATTCCCTACAACATATACCTTGGCCTATACTGGGGATAAGGTATGCGATAACTAAGTCTTTCACTTATTCATACCAAATTCCTTATGTAAGTTGATTTAATTATCCTTCACATATAAACGCACATCAGAATGAGCTCTTGCCCGTCATAGCAGAATAGGACATTCGGGATATACCCTACCTTACTCAAATCATAAGGCAGCTTCTTCTGACTGTCGTGAGCTTATGGTCATCATAGTGGTATAGGACGTTCGAGATACGCCCTACCTCACTCTAATCATCGACCAGCTTCCAACACACCCAATTTCAATTTTTAAAACAACTTTTCCAAAGCACAGTAGTTACGTTTCACTTATCACATTCAGGCTTCGGTATATTCACGATACTTCCTACTTCAATTCCAACTACGCACATATTACAATTTCCATGACATTAGCACTAAACGAACGGTCTGATAACCAGAATCAAAGATCATCGGTTTAAATGGGTACAGTTTCCTAAGTTCAGCTCGTCATCGAAGAGGCTTACGTGAAGAGAATTCGAGTAAAGGCTTATTTATCAAAGATCTATGCTAAAATACTAGTCAACTGAGCACAAGTATGAGAATATAACAAGTAAGTAAGCCAAAATAAACTCTTGCTCGGGACGGATGTTTTTTTAAAAAAATTTGAAATTTTTTTTGAAAAATAATAAGCACAATAAATTAAGCACATTTTGTAGGTACAAACAACCAATCCCTTACTCCCCCACACTTAAATAACAACATGTCCTCATGTTGTGCAGAATAAGAAAAAACTTAGCTGATTGTAGTTCGAATTTGGCAATTCTGGAAGTGGTCGCGAGTCAGATCCAGAAACGCTTGAAGAAATCAGTAGACTGTGGAACATCCACCGGAAAACTGACATCGTTTAAAAGCTCACAATCGCTATCGCAAATATCCTGCACACTTGAACAAACATGGCAATATCTCGGGGGACACAAGGGAATATCACATGCAAAAATAATGATAGACAAGATATAAGCACATGATATAATTGCTCAGATGGAAAAATCACCACACAGGGAAAACACAGGGCATCTAAGCGTCAAATATAAAACCACAGAGGCTTACAATACAAATATGGCCAACATGTGCATACAGAAATATCAAACTCCAACTGACAGTGCAAATGCGCGTTAAGGCTTACAAGATTCATCAACGAGTAATGGCAATGGAAAACCGACAGTAGCTTCAACTAAAGTACAGATGAATCATATCAGAAAAGCCAACCCCTAAACAACCCTAACACCCTAGATAGACAACAAAAGGAACAACATAAATCATAGTAGAATCACGTCTAGCTGGGTGCTCCAGTGTCGGGCCTTACTGAATTTCGTGAATAAATTTCGTGACATCCTCTCATAAGCGCATCCCATGTACCCAAAGTCATAGAAACAGAAAACGACGAAAAGCCTGCATGGGACGTGTGATGTATTATTTTTATATGATTAAAAATACGTTATATTATTATGTTTTATTAACGAATTCTATATAAAATATATGAAATTATGATATAAATAGTATGAAATGTTAATCTTTATAATTTAAGAGTAGTTAGTAGTAAAAATAGTTAAAAAGTTGTAATTTTGTACCGATTTTAGTAAATCGGAGTGTGTCGTGTCGATTTACGTGGTATTTGTGATGTTTTATTGCGATTTATAAACCGAGACCCGAGAATCGACATATTGAAGTATAATCATATCTCTGGAATGATTTAGAGAGTGCCACGAGCTTAAATGGTCAATTGAATAGCTTAAGTGGACAAGTGGCCAACCAATTTGGTTAAATAATAATCGAGAAATGTCTTCGACAAACGAATGGCTCATCAAAATGACATTATCAGAAAAAGTGTTCTTCACAAAAGTTGTAGATTTTACCAAAAGCTTTCCAATGCAATTTAAATTATGAAGATTGGAGGTCTACAACTTAAACAGTGATCAAGTGGCTAATCGATTTGGATTAAGAAAAATCCCGTAAAAGCTTCGGAGGAACACGAGGTTATCAAGAAGGCGTTATCTGAAGAAGAGTTCTTCATGAAAGTTGTAGAGTTTCTCGAGACCTTAATTTTGGCATTTCGTTTGCAATTTTTGGAGGTCCAGAACTCGAGATATGAATTTTAGAAGTTTAATAATTATATATAAAAATATATATAATCACCGCACATGCTGATGATAATCATGGAAGTGGGAGTAATCATTATACCGGCCCGGTCCGGTATAACTGCCGGCCCGGTCCGGCCAAGGGACTTTGGTCTATATAAAGAGCGAAGATTTGCAATCGATCAGGAGTACAAAAATATATATATACATCTCATATATATATATATATCTCCTCTCTTTTTTTTTTTTTTTTATTTTGTAGTTTGTAAATAAGGCCTTACGCCGTAATAATGTAGTTTTTAAGTATCGTTATAATGCTCGGGAAAATCTCGAAGTCGGTTTTTTGAAGAAGTTGTAATGTCCGGAAAATACGATTTTCGAATCAACGCCGTATTCGGGTAACTTTTCTTAAGTATTTATGTTTGTTTTTATATTTTTCGTTTTTATAATGTTTTTAGGCTAAATATAATACTGGCCAAAACTATGTAATCGGTTTTATTTCGATCTTTTCGTTAAGGAAATGTTGTTAAGTTAAAATGATTAAAATTGAGTTAATTGAATCTTTTTCTATTTTAATCGTATTCGTATTGACGTATTTAATCGATCTGAGGAATTCATAATCTAATTATGAATTGACGCCTCGTAGTCAGGATATGAGATAAAAGATAGAAAAACCGGAGGGTAAAATTGGCCGTGTGAATAACGTGATAACGGAATCCGATTTCCTACCCGGGGGTAAATTTGTTTTGGGAGAAATGAATTTTATTATAATTTGTACTCGAGATCGTAATAATGTTAAATCATCAGTTAATGGAAACTTAAACCGGAAAGTTAAATCGTCCGGCTTTGACAACCGGAGCCTTTAAAATAAAATTGACCGTTTGTGAACGGAATGACTCCTTTTTATCTAAAGGTAGATTTGTACTCGGGACCTGTTCAGAAAAACCGTAACAGTTGTGGACCTTGGGTCGATGCAATGGACATATGACAATTTCATACGCTCGTGTGAGGAGGAATTGTTTACCTCAGGAGTGCACCGCGCTTCATTTACTCAATTGGACCTAAAATAAAAGGAGAGATCGAACACATTTCATTTAATTGAAAGATCGTATAAACCAATTATATAAGTTTTTGTGAGTTCTCTAAAATTATACATTTAATATATTGGTACTATATATTTATATCTATATATATACTTTGCAATTTATGTACATCTATATATATTTATATATCTATATATATTATATTAGAATAACTTTTAAATTACGTATTTATTTTATGTTGACTAGAATAGTAGTGATACGTGTTATAAAATTGCGGTTTAGATCGAGTTAATATGACTCTTTGGTGTTTAACCACACTTAGAAGAAATTACCAAGTTCCCTGTGGATACGATACTCTGACTCACCATACTAGCACCACAATTTGACCCGGTACACTGCCGGTTAGAATCGTTTAACCCGGGAATTGTCTGTCAGATTTCTGGCACCATTCTCAGGGACAGGTTAGGCGGGGTCAACGTGGTCCACATACCAAAAGTATGCAATAGATACATGGGGGATGCAAAATAAAGAAGCCATGCCACATCAGCAGACTCGAAACACAAACAATCACTCAACATGGACCGCAATAGATGGAGAAATAACCATAAAGGTGAAAGAACAGAACATCTACGCATATATAAAGGCCACAGAGGCTCACATTAAAACATCCATGTCAAATAACGGAAGCATGTATCAAAATCAAATTCTATTCACTAAAAAGCGATGCCTTTGGATGGGCGTTCGGACAAAGGCAGACGCTCGTCTGGTGCTCTCAAAACATATACAGGGCTGGTGCGTTTGGTCGGACGGGCGTCCACTTCTTATGGACGCACGTTTGGAACCACACAGAGCAGACGGGCATTTGGAAAGGACAAACGCTCGTCTGGCCTAGCATGATGCACAATAAAGAGAAACTCGACCCCTCATTTGACTCTCACCCTAGTTACCACGTTAGTAAATTCAAAACCTCAGAAACCCTAGCAAACAAAACAACATTCTCTTTTTTTTAGTAAAGATAAAGAAGCAGAAAAAGGTACGAAAAAAAAACAGAAATCTACCTACGAAAAGTTAGTAACAAAAAACAGAAAAATTAATAAAAACTAGACAACCGTACCGATTCCCCGGCAACGGCGCCAAAAACTTGTCTCGGATTTTATGCAATGAAAAATAAACAAGTAATAAAAATAATTTGGTTTACCCCAAGTGCAGGGATCGTAGTATAGCGATTAAAAACCGGAGTCGAATCACAGGGAATCGAGGTTGTTTATCTAGTTTATTAATTCTTCTAAAATTTGTCACGACTAAAATAACACAAAACAGAACTAAAAACGAAAACGATAAACTGGGCAGAGGATCTAGAACCCAAATCCAGGAAAGATAGTTGCGAAACCTAAATCTAAACTATAAACTAGAAAAAAAAAACAATAAACAACTATAAAGTTGTGACGATGATCATGGTGATTAAACAACGAACAAGCAATGATCCACCGTTCCCGCAACCCTCAATTTCCTCCCTAAGGTTATCCTGTGATGATTTAACTCAAATCGTGATTCACCTATCGTAGGTTCGAATTCCTAATCTCTTAGATAATCCGTCTATTAATCTCGTCATCTCTCGATCCTTAAAGATTAACGCTTTCATAACAAAGGTGTAAGATTTCTCAATCTAGCAACCTAGAAATTAACCTAACAACTCTCGTTATTTTTAGGTTAAAGATCCAATCTTTCCTATGGTGATCTAGGTTTACACCGATTCTCATCACATAGTAAACATCAACAGCAATACATCTCTCGATTTAAATTGCATAACAATAATAAGCATATAGAAAAGATACGACTTTAATTAAAATCACAAAATAAACCTAAGGTTGAAAACCAAGAACTCAATAAACGGATTCACATAACTTGAACAAACCGCTCATTTTGAGTCATCAAGACAATCCGAAGCGAAACAATATAAAAAAAATAAAAAAACAACCCTCGGTCGACCGAGCACCAGGGCTCGGTCGACCGAGCCTAACTTTGCTTGATTCTAGGGTTTTCTAAATGTATAATATGGTGTGATATGAGGTATCCCCTAGGGTTGAGATGCAGCGTTATATTTATAGAATTCAAGGACGGTTTAACTAAAGTCGGTGTCGGACGCTCGTTCACTATTATGGACGCACGTTTGGTATTCATGAAATCTTCGAGTCGGGCCGAGCTTGATCAGACGCCCGTCCTGTGTATTTGTAGACGCTCGTTCAACAAAATTCTTGAAATCCTGAATCAGATTGCTCTCATGGACGCCCGTCCAGGCCTTCAGACGTCCGTCCACTGGACGAAATTGCAAACACTCGTTCAGACTTGTATAATTTCTTCATCCCATCTTCAACTTGCATCTTCCCCTTTCCATTAAATCTTCATAGTAGGACATCTTTAGAACTCATTCCATGCCATGCAAATATACCTACAAGATAATAGAAACGTGCAAAATGTAGAACCATATATCTAGATAGAAAATCATCAATAGAACCACGTAAATAGCTCGATTTTGTACTTAAACCATTTCAATACGCATTCTTTCAATAAATCACTTAAACACTTAATTTTCTATAAAAAGTAATAAAACACAAAGGAAATTGCTACGAAATAAAGTCATATAAACCATAAAAATCACCGTTAACATAGAGCAGAGTTTTGGGTCAAGGAGATGGAGAGACTTCTCAAGATTTTGGAAGTGCCCCAGAACAAGTGGGCTAGTTTGGCTGCATCTTTTCTAAAAGAGGGCGCACAAAAGTGGTCTGAGACAGTAGTGACTACTAGAGGGCCATATCCAGATTGGCAGACTTTCAAGAGTTTATTTAATGACAAGTATTTTCCCTCGTCAGCTCGTTCCCATAAAGCAGCAGAATTCTTCAGGTTGAAACATGGAGCTATGTCGGTTCTTGATTACTCCCACAAATTTGATGAACTTAGTCAGTATGTACCTGGGATGCTAACTGACGAAAAGGTGCTAACGGATAAGTTTGAGGAAGGCTTAGGTCAACACATTCAAAACAGGTTATCAGGTGTTCCTCCAACAGATATGGAAGAATTGTTGAATCGGGCTACTAGAGTTGAGCGGATTTACCAGAACTCTACAAATAATATGGGATCCAAGAGACCTTTTGAAGTAGTGGGAACAAGGTCCAACCCCCTGCTAAGAGGCCGAGTCAGTCGGCTCCATCCTTTCCTTTGTGCTCACAGTGTTCTAAACGTCATCCAGGAGAATACAGGTTTGGTAAACCAGTTTGTTATCAGTGTGGTCAACCAGGACACATTTCCAATGAGTGTCCTAATAGGCATGTTCAGCCAGATCCTCCAGCAGCAGCCCCTAAAGGCAAGCCAGGTGGATTTTCATGGGTTTTTGCTTTAGATACTGTACAGGCTGAAGCAAATGATTCAGTTGTGACAGGTACTTTTTAGTTTTTCTTTGTTATCATGTCTCAATTTGTTTTTCTTCTACATGAAACTAGCTCATGTGTAGGCTCTATCTTTGTTAATTCTGTCTCTGCAACTGCTTTGTTTGATACGGGAGCATCCAACTCCTTTATCTCCAGTCGCTTAGTTTGTAAGATTAAGTGCTCCCCTAGCAAGTTTTCTCCTCCTTTGGTTATCTCTACTCCTTTGGGTGTTAATAAGATAGTAGATGAAGTTATTCGTGGTTGTAAGATTGAAGTTGGCAAGAAGGGAGCTGATGCAGATTTGATAGTTTTGGATACCATGGATCTAGATGTCATACTTGGCATGGATTGGTTAACACGCCATTATGTGCATCTCGATTGTAGGGCAAAGCAAGTGACCTTTCGCTCACCTTTGCGTTCAGAAGTTGTATTTCATGGAATCTTTTAGAGTTCAAGCCTAAAATTTCCTATCATCTCAGCATTAGAAGTTGCAGATGAGTTCAGGGAAGATTGCGAGATGTTTTGGGTTGTTTCAATGAATGCTAAAGAAGGACCTAAGCCAAAAGAAGGGTTAAAGGTAGACGATGTGCCAGTGGTTGGGGACTTTCCCGAAGTGTTCCTAGATGATTTACCAGGGAATACTCCTGACCGAGAAATAGAGTTTCAGATTGACCTAGTTCCAGATGCAAGACCAGTCTCTAAGCAGCCATATAGGATTGCTCTGGCGGAACTTAAAGAATTGAAAGAACAGGTAGAGGATATGCTTGAGAAGAAGATAATTAATCCAAGTACTTCACCATGGGGTGCACCAGTGCTATTTGTAAAGAAGAAAGATGGCACTATGAGGATGTGTGTGGATAATAGGAAGTTAAACAAGTTGACTATTAAGAACAAGTATCCTCTCCCCCGGATAGACGATTTGTTTGATCAGTTACAAGGGTCAAAGGTGTTTTCAAAGATTGACCTCCGTTCTGGCTATCATCAGTTGAAGATCCGGCCAGCAGATGTACCTAAGACAGCTTTCAGTACTAGATACAGGTTGTATGAGTTCTTGGTCATGCCTTTCGGTTTGAGTAATGCCCCTGCAGCTTTTATGGACTTGATGAATAGGGTGTTCTCCCCTTACTTGGATCAGTTTGTTGTTGTGTTCATTGATGACATTTTAATTTATTCTAAGGATAAACAAGAGCACGAGAAGCATCTACGGATAGTGTTGCAGAACTTAAAGGATAAAGAGTTGTTTGCGCAATTTAGCAAGTGCGAATTTTGGCTGGATCAAGCTGCTTTCCTTGGTCACATCATTTCAGGAGATGGCATTTCAGTGGATCCAGCTAAGATTGAATCAGTGGTTTCGTGGCCTAGACCTACTTCAGTTACTGAGATTCATGGTTTTTTGGGTTTGGCAGGCTATTACTGGAAGTTCGTATAGGATTTCTCAATGCTTGCTATGCCTTTGACTCAGTTGACTCAGAAAAGAGTTAAGTTCGAGTGGTCAGGTGATTGTGAAAATCCTTTTCAGACACTTAAAGAGAGGTTAGTTACAGCTCCGGTGTTGTCATTGCCAGTTTCTTCCAAAGAGTTTGATATCTATACAGATGCCTCAGGTCGTGGTTTGGGTTGTGTCTTGATGCAAAATGGTAAAGTAATTGCTTATGCTTCGAGACAGCTGAAAATTCATGAGAAAAATTATCCTACACATGATTTGGAGTTAGCTGCAGTTGTATTTGCTTTGAAGATTTGGAGACATTATTTGTATGGAGTGCGGACTCGGATTTTCAGTGATCATCAGAGTCTTAAGTACTTCTTTACGCAAAAAGAATTGAACATAAGGCAAAGAAGATGGCTAGAGTTTGTCAAGGATTATGATATTGATATTACCATCCTGGAAAGGCAAATGTGGTTGCAGATGCTTTAAGAATGAGGGCATTTTCGACCTTAACTAGCCAAGAAGAGATTATCAAGCATTTAGATCGACTTCAGATAGAGGTTTGTGATCCAGTTCCACAAGGAAGCGTCATTTCTACAATTTCTGTTCGACCAACATTATTGGATAGGATTAAAGAGATGCAGTTGAATGATGCTTTTCTTCAAGAGATGAAGCAAAAGTCGGTTGATAAGCCGGATATGGGTTTTGAGGTTGCAGATGATGGTTCACTTTGGTTTAGAGGACGTCTGTGTGTTCCTGAGGTGTTGGATGTTAAGGAAGAAATATGGAAGAACATCATCAGTCGGGTTTTTCTATGCATCCAGGTTCTACCAAGATGTATAGAGACTTACGTCAACACTTTTGGTGGAAAGCAATGAAGAATGATATAGCAAGTTATGTTTCTCGATGTGATGTTTGTCAGAGAGTTAAGGCAGAACATCAGAGACCAGGAGGTTTGTTGAAACCTCTTGAAATCCCAGAGTGGAAATGGGAGAAAATTACTATGAACTTCATTACAGGGTTACCTCGTTCAGTTGGCGGTGTTGACATGATATGGGTTATAGTGGATCGTTTGACAAAGAGTGCGCATTTCCTAGCCTTGAAGAAGGGTACGCCATTAGAGCGGATGGCTTTGATGTATATTAATCAGGTGGTTCGTTTGCATGGAGTCCTAGTTTCAATAGTATCTGATCGAGATAGTCGTTTTATGGCTCAGTTTTGGAAGAGTTTGCAGAAAGCTTTGGGTACAGAATGGAATATTAGTACAGAGTTTCATCCACAGACAGATGGACAGTCCGAAAGGACGATTCAGACTCTCGAGGATATGCTACGTGCTTGCATTCTTGAGTTTGGAGGTAAGTGGACTAAGTACTTGTTGCTTGCGGAGTTTGCTTACAATAATAGTTACCATTCGATTATTGGGATGGCTCATTTCGAAGCATTGTATGGTAGGAAGTGCCGATCCCCTGTATGTTGGGATGAAGTCGGTGAGAAGCATGTTATGGGTCCAGAGTTAGTTCAAGAAGCTAAAGAGAAAGTCTTGTTGATAAGAGAACGAATGAAAGAAGCTCAGGACCGTCAGAAAGTTGGGCAGATAAACACCGTAGACCACTTGAGTTTGAAGTTGGTGAGAAGGTGTATCTTAAAGCTTCACCTACGAGAGGTGTTAGACGTTTTGGCGAGAGAGGCAAACTAAGTCCGAGATATGTAGGACCTTTTGAAGTTGTGGAAAGAGTTGGCCTTTTAGCTTATCGGTTACAGATGCCTCTGTCATTGGCTAGAGTGCATGACGTGTTTCATGTGTCGATGCTACGGAAATGCTTTGTTGACCCAGGGTTAGTAGCAGATGTTGATCATGACCTTTTGCAAGACAATTTGGCTTATGAAGAGAGGCCGATAAGGGTTTTGGGTAGGAAAGGACAATGGTCTAAGCAGAAGTTTTCAGTTCTAGTTCTTGTGCAGTGGAGTAATCATACGGCTCAAGAAGCTACTTGGGAGCTAGAAGCGGAAATGATCGATCGTTACCCAGAATTTCCTTCTTTACCAGGTGCGTTAAGTTTCGAGGACGAAACTTCTTATAAGGAGGGGAGAATGTAAAACCCCGTAATTCTTATAAGGGTATTTTCGTCGCCTCGAAGTATCTTCTTTTTTACAGTATTTTGCTAAATTCAAAATAAGAGGGATAAAAGGAAAATAATTATTGTTTTCCTAAAAACCTTGTATAAAAAATAAATAAAAAAAGAAAAGAAAGTAAAACTACTAAACAGTAAACCTATATAAATGTATGTATATGCGTACATACATGGTTCCATTAACATAAAGAAAAGGCTGCTGCGCTTTACGTCTGTGTCCAATTGCTTCCCGTCGGCGACAGAAACAGAGGCAGAAAAGAATTAGCTTTTAAAGGTTCCGTCGATCCGTTTTGCAGATACAAGCAGTCAAAAACGATCACAGTAACTGATGACGGTCAAATTGTTCCCATTATTTCTATGATCTTTATCCCCGATTCTAGTTTAAAAGAGCTTTAATATAGTAATAATAGATCGTAATATGCTTAATTTACATATGCGTCGAGTTACGATTCGTTGTTATGTATTTCGATGATTTATTGCATTATTTGGTATTACAAACCATATTTTATTTAATATATGCAGTGAGCTGATTGGATGGATTTCGGAGAAGATTCAAATGGATTGCGATGCAGTCTGAAGCCCAATACAGAGAACAAGAGAAGCCAAAACAGAAAAGTACACTCGGTCAACCGAGACTGCTCACTCGGTCGACCGAGCCCAGCTATTCGGTCGACCGAGCCACCCAAAAGCCCAGCAGAAGGTCCAAAGACGTTAGTAAGGCGGTTAGGGTTTAGTGATTTCGATTTTAAGTCGGTTTTCTAAGTCGGCTGAGGCCTCTATATAAACACTTTGTCATTAACAATATTAGCAATCAATGATTAAATAACAATTCATTCTTATACAATACAATAAGCTTTGAGAATAGGAGTGCATTGAAGATTTCTGGGGTTTTCAATATGTAAGCCCTTGTATATTTTCTTGTCTTTTTATTTTCTGTAATTAAGTTCTCCCAATTATAGTTTTATCGTTTGAGTTAATTGTTCATAGTTAGATGATGTAGATCTAGGCTATGACGTTAGGGAGGCGGCGATGCCTGTCTATGAGGATCACATACCCTACGTCATCTACCTAGAGTCTATGTATGAATCTATGTTGTTTAATTACCGTGCATCTATGTTAATTTATATAATTGCTTGATGAATTGCTATTTAATCCGTATTGTATGAGAAACGCTGAGAAGAGACGTTCAGGGATGTAATCTGGGGGAAAAAGACCATTCGGTCGATCGAGCCAACCTGTTCGGTCGACCGAGCCCTGTTTTCATCCATTAAATAGCCACGTCTTTATGGTTAGGTTAACTTAATAGAATTTATTATCTCAGTAGGTATGGCTATGGCTTCGTTACTCGCTTAGTTTAATTAAAATGTGTAAAAAGGAAACACCAATATAAAAATCTTAGGTAGGCTTATGAATTGCTCTTCACGGACGTTCAGCGTTATCTAGGTAGGTTTATATTCGGGAATTTCATGCACCTGCTTATACGTACGTCGTAGATTAGCATGAGACTATAACTTGGTAATTGCTAGTTGGACGAGAGCTTGAGTAATCGCTTAGGAAGTACGCCTAATCATAGGAATGTTGCCTAGACGAGGTGTACGATTAATATCGGCATCCTTAGTGTCGTAAGCGTGCAAGTTATATGAGATGGATACCCAAAAGGTGAAGTCACGTAATGTAGCACATTGATCTAGCAACCTAACCGGTGCTAAGTCAAGTTTAAGAGGATGACTCCCGTAGCCAATTCAAAAGAGATACAAACGGATTGATAGTTAATAAGTCTTGTTTGTTATATATATATTGTGTAGGTCCAAACGATAAAGACTATAATTGGGAGGTTAATTACGTTATTTGTGTTGTGTTGCGTCGAGTCCTTTACCTTTTTTTGTCCTATGTTGGTCGTAGACCGCCTTTATGTCCTTGACATGTATAATTAATTGTTTATATATGAAATGACCCACAATTGGTTCCCTGTGGGATCGACCTTGATTCATTATAGCTATACTATGATGGGCCTAGTCCTCTTGCTAGTATTGGTTTATGGTGGTCAAGTATTTTATTACTTGATCTACGTCATCAAGATTTTGGCGCCGTTGCCGGGGAACCAACGGTCAATTTTATATATAAATAATTTTCTCATTCATGTCGAGTTTTCTGTTTTAGAGTCTGTTTTTGAGTCCCTCTGGTTGTCTGCTATGTGTAAAAATTCCAAAATCTGGAACAGCTGGTTTCGCTCCCAGCAAGACTGCTTCTCGTTGCCAGCGAGCCTGGTTCTATTTTCTGGGACTTCGCGTGTCTGTTTATCCCCATATGTTTAATCCGTAGGTCTGATAGCATCTGTTTTGTTTTTCTTCTGTTTGCAGAAACCAAGGAAGCAATAATCTGAGTCAGTAATTTTTCACGGGCGCTGAGAAAATAACCCAGCAAACATGTGGAGCTACGAATCTAAGATGGGAAAAGTGATGGAAGCAATACCTTTAAAGCACCAAGATGGCTCCGAAAAAATTTTAAAGGCTTAAATTCTTCGTGGTACAATGTTGAAGGCAAGGTACTACCTTTTTTTGCTTATGTTTTACTACCTTTTGGTTTTTTGAGCATAAGTTAGCCTATACATGAACCTTAGTATGAATCTTAGCCCGGAGTTGGTTTGTAAGATTAATTTTATTAGTGTCGAAGGTTTTGCGCCATATCTTTCTCATCTAGAGGGTGTAGGGAAACATGTAGTCGTTGAAAGGAAGCAGTGAAAAAAGAGTTCCTCGTAGTTCTGTTAAAATCTCATTGTCCTATGCATGAGATTGCTTCTACTGGCCATGGGAGAAACAAATTGTGTAGTTTAAGCATTCACAATCTAAAGAAGACGTTGAGTTTTGAGAGAACACAATCTTCTGCTTTTGTTGAGTTTTATGGTGATGGCTTCTCGGTGAACCCACCTTAAACAGAAATGAGATTACGCTTTGGGTGACAATTTAGAAATCGCAGAATCGTAGTACATGGATTCGGAAATGGTCTAACCATGGCTGGGCGAGTTCAACCGAGCTTCGGCTCAATCGACTCCCCTCAACGTGTGATGTACGTTACAGCAGTTCGACAAGACTCAGCATAGCCGATAAACCTTCGGGCTAAACAGGGCTTATCTTGACGGATTGGCCTGGACTGTCACATATGTTCCAACGAATAAGACGGCGTAGGCTTGACTACATAACCGACCTTATTCGGAGTACTTTGATTCATTGTTTCTTATTGTCAAGGCCAAAACCGTAATTAGTAACCGTAATTTTAACCGAGTTTCTTAGAATTCACTAATTCCTAAAATGAGAGCCGAGGTAAGAGCTTTGGATAAATGGTATTGATAAATGTCGTTTCCTAGGTCTCACAACCAAGGTAAGGGTATTAATCCGCAACAGCAATGGGCCCACCTCTTATAGTGCTCAGAGGGGTCAATATCTCGTCATCCAAGAATAATGACTGACAAGGATAATTTTTTGGAACGTCGAGCTGAGGACTTTAAACTCAGAACTACTTCTTTAAAACCCTTAGGATTTCTTTTTAGGATTTTAGGTTTTTCTTTCTTTGAGTCCAATAAGAGTGACGTGACATATGTTGAGGTTTTTTATTTTGACGTGTTCTGATGGCCATTGGGCTAAGGATGTGCAAAACTTTTTCTACCCAATATAGGCCACGTGAAATAGAGTTCCGTAGGAGAGTCGAAAAATTGCTAAAGAAAAGGAAATTTAGCAAACAACCTTAAGATGGAAGCATTAAGAGAGCTTGAGAATTATTGAAAATGTAACAGAGAATGATTGGTGTGAACAAGAACAATCTTGGTCAAATTCTATAACTTTTTAGGTGATCCAAGTGAAAATCCAAAGTGATGTGCAATTCATTCTGCAATTATCCTTATCTTTCCCTTTACACTTTTTCACCTTCAAACTTTTCGATCCTCTCACCAATCTGCCCCGACAGTTCACATTTCTAACCATTCTTTCATCGCCTCTCTTTCTTTCCATCCGTTTTACCCTCCTTTTGTGTATCTTTTTCTCAACCCATTATACTCTCTACCTCCATCTTGTTCACAAAATACCTTTGTGTTGCGGAATTCGAAATATTGCTAAGCTTTGATGATTATCTTTTATCATTTTGATTTTCATGACCCTTTGATTTTCACACTTTTCCGTCTATTCCGGCATTTCTTGATGATAAGTTTTGTTCTACATTATCATACTGATCCGACCTTGTTGATGACGGTTATGACTTTTACGTGATACATTGGGTTATTAGTAATTTCGAGGAGTAGCTACATCTCCCTAAGTTGTTGATATCCAATGCAAGCGAGAAGTTTCTGCGCTAAGTATCTAATTTTATCTTTATCCTATAGGTCGCATTGAATCTGTTATACCTTACCGAGTTTCTCTTTTATGCTGGATTGAATACCTTTTTGTTCCAGTCAACCTCGTGTTTTCCCACATGGGGTACTGCTTTTTGATCTTTGTCTTCTCCACCCGGTTTTAAGAATATTTAGACGGTGGATGTTATAGATGAAGACTACCATCGTTAGTTGCTTGTTTATTTTTCTTTCTATTTAGTATATTTTCCTTTATATCGAGTCGTGTTATATAGAGTCTGTCTTTAGTCGTATTACTATTTCCCTCAATTCTTTCCTATGTAATGTGTTGGATAATTGTGTTGCATTTCATTATAATCATACAATTGGGACCGTAAAGGATACAAAATTCCTTGGCACTTTCGCTTATTCCTTTTATATGATTATTATTGTTTTGGACTAACCTCAGTAACAAGTTTCGAGTGTTGTTTAAGATGTATGTTGCATCGGTTATACTTTTTCCTTGCGATTGGTCACTGTATCTGTCTGTTCCGATTTTTCCGGAGTTCACCACGACTTGTTCCGCTCCCGCGCTTATCCAGAGCTAAGTTCCTATTTTTGCTCTTTATTGTTATACATTGAGGACAATGCATAGTTTAAGTGGGGGGTACGAGTCACTTAGCTCACTTAGCTTGCTCGAATAAGGATCTATATATATATATATCAAATAATATAATAAATGAGTAAAATTTAAACTTTTAAACTTAGAATCACATTTACTTTTGTGAAGTTCCCGAATATTGTATTTAATAAGGAAGGAACCATGTTTCATGAGTACGTGATCACTTTATAATTTTGCGATATATTTCTAGTAAACTTAATGATATTCATATTGTATGTTGCGAGTAGTTATTTATTATTCAATCACTCAATAGATGAATCGACGAGTTACCGCGCAAATTATAATAACTGAAGAATTATGTGTACATTGCGTAGATGATTGGTTATGCTTACTTAGTGTCGATATTTATCGTCTGATGTATTCCTATCTTCTAACCACAAAAGCGGAGTAATAAGCTTGAGACGTACCTGTGTTTGACAATGCTTTAAAACACTGGGCTTGTAGTAACATTACCAAAAGTAGCCCCGCGCTTGTGGTAATATTCGATGCTATGCATGATCTAAGATAGGGGGATGCTCTAAAAATTTTTCTTCCTTGAGATTGATAGTATTTGAAAAATATGAAGATATGAAAAGAATATTCAACTCTTTAAGAGGCTTTGAGTAGTACTCGGTCTCCAAGTCCAAAAACCCTATAGATATGCTCTTGCTTATTGTTCTAGTGCTTTAACCACTGCGAGGCTTAAGAAGTGGGAATGCTGATGATGGTAGGTTGAGATTTCGAAGTCTGCATAAACTCTAATCTTGCTACATTTATATAAAACCAATGCACATGCACACATCACTTCGATTCATGACGAGTAGTGAATAATGGATATCTTATGAGCATAAATGATATGAGTTGATTCGAGTTTCTTGTGTTAGTATAATTTGACCATTGGAAAATGTTATTTTGGGGAATAACTTATTGATACTTTGATCGGGACGATCAAAGGCTAAGTGGGGAGTAGTTGATGACGGTCAAATTGTACCCATTATTCTATGATCTTTATCCCCGATTCTAGTTTAAAAGAGCTTTCATATAGTAATAATAGATCGTAATATGCTTAATTTACATATGCGTCGAGTTACGATTCGTTATTATGTATTTCGATGATTTATTGCATTATTTGGTATTACAAACCATATTTTATTTAATATATGCAGTGAGCTGATGGGACGGATTTCAGAGAAGATTCAAATGGATTGCGCAGCGCAGTCGCGAAGCTTCAATGAGAGAACAAGAGAAGCACAAAGCAGAAAAGTACACTCGGTCAACCGAGATCGCAAGCACTCGGTCGACCGAGCCCAGCTATTCGGTCGACCGAGCCACCCAAAAGCCCAGCAGAAGGTCCAGCACGTTAGTAAGGCGGTTAGAGTTTAGTGATTTCGATTTTAAGTTGGTTTTCTAAGTCGGCTGAGGCCTCTATATAAACACTTTGTCATTAACAATATTAGCAATCAATGATTAAATAACAATTCATTCTTATACAATACAATAAGCTTTGAGAATAGGAGTGCATTGAAGATTTCTGGGGTTTTCAATATGTAAGCCCTTGTATATTTTCTTGTATTTTTATTTTCCGTAATTAAGTTCTCCCAATTATAGTTTTATCGTTTGAGTTAATTGTTCATAGTTAGATGATGTAGATCTAGGCTATGACGTTAGGGAGGTGGCGATGCCTTGTCTATGAGGATCACATACCCTACGTCCTCTACCTAGAGTCTATGTATGAATCTATGTTGTTTAATTACCGTGCATCTTTGTTAATTTATATAATTGCTTGACGAATTGCTATTTAATCCGTATTGTATGAGAAACGCTGAGAATAGACGTTCAGGGATGTAATCTGGGGGAAAAAGACCATTCGGTCGATCGAGCCAACCTGTTCGGTCGACCGAGCCCTGTTTTCATCCGTTAAATAGCCACGTCTTTATGGTTAGGTTAACTTAATAGAATTTATTATCTCAGTAGGTATGGCTATGGCTACGTTACTCGCTTAGTTTAATTAAAACGTGTAAAAAGGAAATACCAATATAAAAATCTTAGGTAGGCTTATGAATTGCTCTTCACGGACGTTCAGCGTTATCTAGGTAGGTTTATATTCGGGAATTGCATGCACCGCTATACGCACGTCATGATTAGCATGAGACTATAACTTGGTAATTGCTAGTTGGACGAGAGCTTGAGTAATCGCTTAGGAAGTACGCCTAATCATAGGAATGTTGCCTAGACGAGGTGTACGATTAATATCGGCATCCTTAGTGTCGTAAGCATGCAAGTTATATGAGATGGATACCCAAAAGGTGAAGTCACGTAATGTAGCACGGTGATCTAGCAACCTAACCGGTGCTAAGTCAAGTTTAAGAGGATGACTCCCGTAGCCGATTCAAAAGAGATACAAACGGATTGATAGTTAATAAGTCTTGTTTGTTATATAGATTGTGTAGGTCCAAACGATAAAGACTATAATTGGGAGGTTAATTACGTTATTTGTGTTGTGTTGCGTCGAGTCCTTTACCTTTTCTTGTCCTATGTTGGTCGTAGACCGCCTTTATGTCCTTGACATGTATAATTAATTGTTTATATATGAAATGACCCACAATTGGTTCCCTGTGGGATCGACCTTGATTCACTATAGCTATACTACGATGAGCCTAGTCCTCTTGCTAGTATTGGTTTATGGTGGTCAAGTATTTTATTACTTGATCTACGTCATCAGTAACGAGGAGAACGATTCTACCTAAACAATCTGTGATTTTTCAGCAATGTATTTTACCAATCTGAACTGTTCAGTTCGGCCCTATGGTTGAAATTCATCGTATCATCATAAAATCATAATTTTTGACATAGAATTGATATAGAAATTAATCGTTGTGTAGGGGTTGTCCGTAGGATTGCTTGAATTCAGCAAATTGCTAGAAATACTTTGAAGGTTAAGAGGTAAGGAGTTATTCTTATCAAAAGTATCCGTTTTTAATTTAAAGATCAAGCCTTTAAGTTGTTTTAATATTAATTATGTTAAACTGCACAAAACTGGACGTAATTATTTGTTGCCGGGTACTTGCCAATAGTGTTTTCAGAATATTATTTGGGTTTCTGGATAATTTTCTGAGTTATGTTTTAAACGTATAGAGGAGATAAAATGGTAGTTCGGGGTTGTGATGGCCTTTGTATGTTTCCTATAGGTTAGACATGGATTTGTTTTTAGTATAAAATTACGTGCTTTATGTGCTCCTATTTGATTTACATGTTATCGAATCTACTTAGCAGGGTATTCGTTAATAAGCACGAATAGATGGGGTACCTTGGGCACAGTAAAACCCATGTCGGAAGTGTGACTAGCTATATTAGCCAAGCCGTTCTTAAGGCGGTGTGCTTATAAGTGTACGTTGGGCATCAGCAAGTCCTATGTTGGAGGTATAGTTAGTTGTGCTAGCCGAGCTGTATCCTGCGCCTTAAAGCTAGTGGACAAGAGTCACGGATAGGAAAAGACAAGGACATGAATATGTTAAGAAAGTGAGTAAATAGTTAATATAACTGAACATGTATGTGCAAGATAAACGGGTATAGTAAAATAGGCATGTTTTCTTATGCATTGATTATTTACTACAAAGTGGTTTTTATCCTTATGTTAAAAGCATGGTTCTAAATTGTTTGTGAAAATAAGCGGATAAAGTAGATTCATGTCGTGTTTTCCGGCTTATGACAACCATGAATCTCACTTTTGACCTTCTTTCTCCTTACTAAGCTTATGCATGAGCTTACTCCTCTTTTGGAATAAGAAGATATGCAGGTTGGTGATGTTTCTGAGGAAGAGTTCGAAGATCAGGCTTAGGATTGGAGCTTATGGAGTTTATGTTCTAGTTTATTGTTTTAGTACTTTTGAATAAGGCATTGCTACCAGATGTTACCGTCGTTCCTTTCTTTTTAGACGTGGATGTTCATTTGGGATGCTAGCATTTATTTCAGTTATTTATGATATAGTTTGACAGCAGTTACTTTCTGGTTGGATTGTTATATGTAAGACCCCGAGGGTCTTAATCCCGAGTCTTTGGTTTGTTTTATTTCCGTATTTATTGTTAATTACTCTGATATGATGTAAGGCTTATGTGAGGTTTAGGGTTTTCTCTAAATGTCACGTGCCGAACGTTCCATTTTCCGGATAAGGACTCGGTGTCCGGGACGGGGCGTTACAAGTTATTCATGTTTTTTTTCAAGGAAACATTTTCGATTTGCTTTAGGTTTTTAGGGTGTGATTTCTTTTGAATTAGGGGGATAAGTTGGTGGCAAGGATGGAGATAAATGGAGCTTGAGGTGTTGGTGGGTTAAGGTAGGTGTTGCGACTGATTTATAATTTCTTATGGAAATAATTTTTAAAAAGTGGAAGCGTGTTTCTTACATGTGTTTTTTTTTAAATATTTGAAATCAAAACTATTTTTTTCCATTAGTTATTTAAATATTGCTTTTTTTGAGATAACCTAGATAGATTACCTAAATTCTATACGATATATAGCATTGTTTTATAAGTTAATATGGGTATTTGTTTATAAGGACTGATTTTGATACTTAATTAGACATTTATGACATACTTAAAATATAATTGGTTATAAAGACCAAATTTAGGTAGTTTACATATATTACCCTCTTTTCTTCCGGAGCACCCAAAAGAGATCTATCTAGGGGCATTTGTTTAAGAAGGCCATTTGACTAAAGCTTTGGTTGCCCTAACCCGGCGTACCAAAGCATTGGCTTATATGACCCATTCTTATATAAATAGGTAAGATACCCAATTTACCCTTTTTCAACTACCAAAATCCGGTGAGCCCCAACCCTAAAATCCGATTTTCCGGCGACCCAAACCTAATTCCCAATTTTCCCGCCCAAAATTGCCCCAAATTTCCCCCCAATCAAACACGACCCGTATAGATTAGAATATTGTCGGGACAATGGGCAAAAATGCACCATTTTCACAGCAAGCACCATCGATTTGAAGCACCCAAATACTTTAAGCCCCCACTCCATTATCGATTAAGCCCCCAAATCCACCATTTTAGTGACTGGATTAGAGCAGAGCAGGTTGATTCCCACAAAAATAATCCCCCAAATCCGCCATTTTTGGAGCAGAGCAGATTTCTCAAACTCTCTCACGGGTATGTCTTATTTTTCTTAGTTTTGGAGCATTTTTTAAGTACATGTTATTATAATAAAATGTAATGAAGTGGGGAAGAAGATGCCTTGAAAGTTGGCTTGAGCAACCTTTTTTGAGACCATCGTTGGCTTGTACAAACTTCCTACTTTGACTAAGTATGTTAGTTGGTTTCCCCCTAGGTATTGTTATCCTTCAAGTACAGTCCCCCTTAAGTATTGAATTGAATTCTTCAAGTACAATCATGTGAAAGTAGTTAAGTAAATAATAGACAAAAACAAGTTTGAAGTCGTTATCTTTTAAGTCCATTGTTGTTTGTTTTTACCTATATGTAATTGTTCATTGTATTGCAGGATATTGTTGATTCGTCATGGGTAGGGTATGCAACATTTCGGTATATGTATGTTATCCGGTTGAGTTTGGGAAGAATGTCGATGGTGATTGGTTTTGAAAGTATGTAGGAGATGAAAAGGAACATGTGACCAAGCTTTTAAACGTGAAGAAAAGCGTTTCATTTCATGAATTGTATGAGCTGGTGAAAGAAGAGATGGAATTTGATACAAGGTTGAATGATTTTGAAATGAAAATTATGGCTCCTATTAGTAAAGCTTCACCGATTGTAGTTGATTGTGATTAGGTTGTGAAACTATCCTTAAGTGTTTGGGATCCAAAGAATGATGTGATATTAGTAAGTTTGAAAGCAAAGGATAACATAACACAATTTGAAGGGGAAGCAACATAGGAAACAAGTGTTCAAATGGATGAACATGCTATTGGAAGTCAAGAAACATGTCAGTTGGTATATGTGATGGGAACCCAAGAAACAAGTGGAAACAGTGAGGTAAATGAGAGATTTGATAGAATCGGGACCGATGAACGTTTTGAGAGTACAGAAAGTGTTCATATATTTGAAGACACTTTTCTGATGTCCTTGGGTGAGGATGTAAGTTTAGTATCACAAAACCCCCTGAATGAGGTGTTTTTGAATGGTGTGTTGTAAAAGTGGGTGTAAAGATACTCAACAATGCCTTTAATTCCTGCAAATGTAGAAGACTTGGAACCTCTTCGTTTCACGATTAAATCGTTGTCCTTCTTAAATTATTCGACCATTATACTTTGTCCCGGGTTTCACGAATATTTAAGTGAGATAAAACTGAGAGAACAACCTTTAAACTCTGGACTAAGAGATTAAAGAGCACTTAGAAGTTTTAAGATATATAGAATGACTAACAAGGATGCTTACATTTGTTGTTCTTATGTTTAACAATGTAAACTTGCTTATATATAGCACTTGGATCTGAAAAAGAGCAAAGGAATTTGTCCCTTAAGTGATAGACACCAAATGAAAATGTTCCATTTGGTTGTACCCACTTAAAATGACCAAAAGACACCAATTATTCAGTTTTCGGGCCACAGGCAGGCACCTATGATGACAGGTGGGCGCCTGTGAAACACCAGAAAACTGAACAAGAAGCTGTCCAACTTTTAGCCTAGGCAAAACATCACAGGCGGCCGCCTAAGCTCACAGGCTGGCGCCTGTGACACTGATTTTCGAAAAACAAATTTCTGTTTGTTTTACGAACTCCACTTGCTCATTTTACATCTGTACACTCGTAAACACTTATATAAGCGTGCACTCCGCACATGCGTACTTATATTATAGCGTTACGAGCATAACCATCCTTGTGCTAAACCCCGATAACCTCAATGGCTTGTAATTATACTTAAATCATCAACATTCCTCCCCCATTTAAGTGTAATACTTGGTTTAGTAAAACAATAGTCATAATATAAACCAACTCATGCTTCAATGAAAATATCACAAAGATTGAATTTCCACCTAGTACTATTACATGCAAATATTCGAGTATTAGGGTGTGACTAAGCATTGAACCCCTTTACACATTTTGAATACATGTACATAACAATACACATTAATTGAGACTACTCCAAAGTATTATTCTTGACACCATTTATTGAAATCCGGCCTTGTGTCCATATCCATTCTTGAGCATATTGAAAGCTAACCCAACTTTCCTTGAAGCGGCCATATTTCATACTCATATAGGTGAATCTTTAATTTACCGTACACCTGCATTAGCACTTTCAAAAGACTCATTAAGAAGATAAATCTTCAACCTAACCTCACAGGTTTATAGCGCATACCTTCGGGATTAATACATGTGCTCAAGTTCTCAATAACAGGCCTACCACATTGAATTTAGCCTAAGGCATTGTACCAAAGGGAAATTGGGCGTCCTATTATCAGAAACTTATACAGGTTGTAGACCCATCCCGACAACCGACTTTTGTAATAAGTCCTTAGCTAATCCTTTCGTCAAATGATCAGCTAAATTCCTTTGAGATCTCACATACACAACCGATATCACCCCGTGAGAGATCAACTCACGTACCGCGCTATGTCTAACGCCTGAGTGTCGCGACTTACCATTATACACATGACTATAAGCTTTAGACAGTGTAGAGGAACTATCACAATGGATAGATATTGATGATATTGGTTTAGGCCATAAAGGAATTTCATGAATCAAATTCCTAAGCCATTCTGCCTCTTTACCGGCTGCTGCCAAGGCAATAAACTCCGACTCCATAGTCGAGCTAGATATAAATGTTTGTTTCTTAGAAGCCCAAGAAATGGCACCTCCACCTAAAACAAACACCCATCCACTAGTAGAAGAATGATCTTCTACATTAGATATCCAACTAGCATCCGAATATCCTTCAATCACCGAAGGATATGCAACATAAGTCAAACCAAAGCCTTTGGTAGACTTAAGATATCTCAATACACGAACAACCGCTCTCCAATGACAATTACCTGGGTTACTCGTATATCTACTTAGTTTCCCAACCGCATAGGCAACATCCGGTCGTGTACTAGCCATTGCATACATCAAAACACCAATGACTCGTGAATATTCAAGTTGATTCACGGTTTCACCTTTATTAGGTCCAAGTTTCTCATGAGGCTCCATGGGAGAATTTCTTTGAGTACAATTTTCACAATTAAATTTCTTCAACACTTTCTCAATATAATGAGACGTGTTAGTGAAAATCCTTTTGATTTCTCTTAATTTTAATACCTGAATAACATCCGCCTCCCCATGTCTTTCATAGAGAATCTAGAAGATAAGTGTTCTTTACACTTATCAACCTGATTTTGGTTTGTACCAAAAATCATCATGTCATCGACATATAGACTGATTATCACACCGTTGCAGGTATCATCAAATCTACTATAAATATACTTGTCCGACTGATTGAGTTTAAACCCACTAGCAAAGACAACCTCATCAAACTTTTGATGCCATTGGTTAGGAGCTTGTTTGAGTCCATACAATGATTTTACAAGTTTACATACCTTATGTTCAAGATTCTGAGGGCATAATAAATCCTTCCGGTTGCTTCATGTATATTTCTTCATCCAAATCTCCATTTAGAAACGATGTTTTAACATCCATTTGATGGATCACCAAGTTATGAATTGCGGCTAAGGCAATCAATAACCTGATTTAGGAGATTCTAGCAACGGGAGCATAAGTATCGAAATAATCGATACCTTCCTTTTGCCTAAAGCCTTGTATAACTAACCGGGATTTATATCGGTCAACCGTACCGTCGACTCTCATTTTCCTTTTGAAAATCCATTTGCAACCTAACGGTTTGCAACCGCATGGTAAATCTGTAAGAATCCACGTATTGTTACCCATTATGGAGTCCATCTCGTCGTTCATGGCTTCTTTCCAAAATGATACATCCTGAGATCCCATCGCCTCAGAAAATGTTCTTGGATCATCCTCAATATTGTAACAATATGAGTATTGATATCCAACTTCATTTCTCGAACCTTCTACCAAATAAGTAACAAAATCCGATGGACACGTTTTTTTGCTATTCTAGCTCTCTTACTTATTCGAAGTTCAGAAGACTCGACTTGAGAATCATTATTCTCCACATTCTCCACTCCAACTATCGTAGGAGCAATAACCTTTGGTCTAGGAATATATGTAAATCTATTCTCATCAAATATAGCATCACGTGATTCTATAAGCGAATGTACAGCCACGGAATCACTAGGTTCTATAACATAAAACCTATATGCCTTGGAATGACTAGCATATCCAATGAAAATGCAATCGATGCCTCTTTCTCCTAAATTTTTAATTTTACGATCGGGAAGTCTAACCACCGCCCTACAGCCCTAAACTCTTAAGTAATTCAAATTTGGTTTCTTTTTAAACCAAAGATCATACGGGGTAGCCGAATTCTTTTTATTAGGAATTCTGTTTAGTAGATAACAGGCCGTTAACATGGCCTCACCCCAAAATCCATTACTCAATCCCGAGTAGGACAACATGGAATTTACCATCTCTTTTAGAGTACGGTTCTTCCTCTCCGCAGTGCCATTTTGTTGTGGTGTATACGGTGCAGTAAACCTTGTGTATAATACCACACGACCCGAAGTAGGTTGGATCATAGTATTCTCCACCTCTATCGGTACGAAAACGTTTAATACTAGAATTCAATTGTAATTCTACTTCAATTTTATAAATCTTGAATTTATCAAGTGCCTCATCTTTAGTATTAAGTAAATACACATAACAAAAACGAGTATTATCATCTATAAAAGTAATCACATATTTCTTATTTCCCAAAGATGGTGATGCATTAAAATCACACAAATCACTATGGATAAGTTCCAAAATTGTAGGCGATCTTTCAACACCACGAAATGGTTGTCTTACAATTTTAGTAAGCATACAAGTAGTACACTTATCCACATTGATATCAAACGGGGGAATTAATGCATTTTTAGACATAACTTGCATACGCTTGTAATGCACGTGACCTAACCGAGCATGCCACAACCTTGAGATATTAACATCAGAAATATGCATTACTTCATTAACTTTATTATTTACAATATTAAGCATAAACATATTATCACACAAATAACCAAATCCCACAAACACACCATGTTTAGATAATATATACCTATCGGACTCATACACTTGTTTATGGCCCGATTTACATAAAAGTGCACCGGATACAAGGTTTTTCTGGATGCACGGAACAAATAATACATCAAAGAGTTTTACAAATTTTCCAGAACTAAAGTTTAAAACAACATTTCCAATGCCTTTTACAACAGCCATCGACTCGTTTCCCATCTTTAGTATGGAGCCATCATTCACCGGTTCAAAATCTTCAAACCAGCTTTGATCTTTGCATACATGTCGTGTTGCTCCCGAGTCGATCCACCATGATACATCATCATCCTGCATATAAAATGCTTCAGAAATAAATGGCACATAATTCACAACCGAATTAATACCAAAATTAACATTCTGACCTTGATGCTTGGGTGGTCCTTGGTCTTTCGACCCCTGTTCTGGACCCTTACTCTTTCCGTTCTTCCGCACTCGACAATCAGCCTTGTAGTGCCCTGTTTTGCCACAAATCCAACAGGCACCTTTTGGCCTTTTTCCGGATTCTTTGTCGCCAGCCTTGAATGGTTTCTTTTTCTTACCATTACATTTTCCCTTGTTTGTTTTGGAACACTCCCCGGCCTCCATTACATGAATGGATGTCAATTCATCAATTTCCTTTCCTATGGATTTCACATTCTCCTGCGCCCTGAGGGATTCCTCAATGCGCAGATGGCTACCAAGTTCAACCAAGGAGAGTTCTTCCTTTTTGTGTTTTAGCATATGCTTAAAATCTTTCCATGATGGTGGTAGTTTATCAATGATACTAGAGACAGAAATGGCTTCATCCATTTCCATCTTGTGCTGTGCAAACTGGCCTAAGATGCGTTGAAGTTCATTGAATTGTTCCATTACAGACCGTGTATCTACCATCATGTATTTCATGAAATTACCAACTAGAAACTTTTTAGCGGATGCATCTTCATTTAAGTACTTAGTTTCTAGTGCATCCCATAATTCTTTTGCAGATGCAAAGTTTTGATAAATATCAAATAACGAATCAGACATACCATTTACAATGTGACCACGACAGATGTAGTCATCATTTTCCCATTTGTTCCGCCTTCGTAATTCCTCCAATGGTGCATCATCATCAACTTCTGGTATATCGGTGCTAAGAACATATACCACTTTCAATGCCGTGAGAAGGAAATGCATCTTCTTTTGCCACCTCCTGAAATCAACGCCTTCAAACTTGTCTAGTTTCCCGAAATTCATCATCAAATCCTTTGCATTCCCCATTGTGATCGGAACAATATTTAAGAAGAATGTTGTAAATGCGGGTGTAAAGATGATCAACAATGCCTTTAATTCCTGCAAATGTTGAAGACTTGGAACCTCACCGTTTCACGATTAAATCGATGTCCTGCTTAAATTATTCGACCCTTATACTTTGTCCCGGGTTTCACGAATATTTAAGTGAGATGAAACTGAGAGAACAACCTTTAAACTCTAGACTAAGAGATTAAACAGCACTTAGAAGTTTTAAGATATATAGAATGATTAACAAGGATGCTTACATTTGTTGTTTTTATGTTTAACAATGTAAACTTGCTTATATATAGCACTTGGATCTGAAAAAGAGCAAAGGAATTTGTCCCTTAAGTGATAGACACCAAATGAAAATGTTCCATTTGGTTGTACCCACTTAAAATGACCAAGAGACACCAATAATTCAGTTTTCGCCACAAAGCAGATGGCGCTTTATGATGACGGTGGCGCTCGTGAAACACCAGAAAACTGAACAAGAAGCTGTCCAACTTTTAGCCTAGGCAAAACATCACAAAGTGTCGCGCTAAGCTCACAGGCTGGCACCTGTGACACTGATTTTCGAAAAACGAATTTCCGTTTGTTTTACGAAATCCACTTGCTCATTTTACATCCGTACACTCGTAAACACTTATATAAGCGTGCACTCCGCATCTCCGTACTTATATTATAGCGTTACGAGCATAACCATCCTTGTACTAAACCCCGATAACCTCAATGGCTTATGATTATACTTAAATCACCAACATGGTGATGGCTTGAATGAACAGGACCCCATGAATGATGATGGCTTCATTGTACAGGACCCCCTGAATGTGGATTCATTGAATGATGATGGTTTGATTGCATGGGACCCCCCGAATGTTGATTCTTTGAATGGTGATGTCTTGAACGCACCGGAACCCAAACTGGTATCCTTATGGAAGGTGTAGATACTGTGAGCATTCATGAAGATGTAGACATACACGTCAACGACTTGTTCAAATCGAAAAAGTTTTTGGTGTATAAGGTTGAGTGGTTGGCAAATAGCAAAACTAATAAAAAATGAAAGGCACCAGAATTGTACATAGCTTCTGTTATTGATTTACTTGTTTGTGACCTAATTAAAGGCACCAGAATTTTACATAGCTTCTTTTGTTGTTGTGTTCCTTATTTGACACAATCCTAGTTGTTTTTAATGGAACTTATGACTTGTATGGGAACTAGGGTTTGTTTTTCTCCCTAGATTTAAATTAGAATGTTTGACGGATGTTTGTAATTGGTTCTGTTATTGTTTTCCTTATTTGACACAAGCAATTAGGAAACCCTAATTGTATTTGACCTAATTAACTCATAATAACACATTGTAAGCAAATAAAAAAAACAGAAAGAGATGCCTTTGTACCAGAATATGTGATGCCACTTTTTACTAGAATTCGCAGGATATGTTGCCAATTTTCCCCTTTTTGTCCCCGATTTTTGTAGAAAGAAAGATGATGAAACCCTAGTTCTTATTTTTTTCCAGATTTGGTTTGTTACCAAGAAAGAAAGATGATGAAACCCTTGGTTTGTTCCATGGTATGTTATTGTTTTTCTTATTTAACACAAGCAAAATTAACATTATTAACGCCATTCTTTTACCATAATTCTCAGCAAAATAAACACCAAATTCATACATGGAATAATAGATAATAACAACCAAATTCAAAAATTCATTCATAAAATACATATTCATAAATCAGATAGACTGGGCTGGGGAGGGGCAATTAAAAGCACTCAGGCAGCTCCGTAATCGCCTCCCTTTTTGGTAGGGTTTCTTCTCTTTCTACTCCAATTGGAGTCAAAGGAACCCTATTGCCCCCTACCCAAGGCATCAGCCGATGATGAACAAATACATATGAACAGTGCACTGCAATTTTGTAGGCATCATTGCAGAGCCTGATCACAGCATTTATTTTGTCTTTGATTGTTTTCAAAGAATCTTTGATCAACGCGACCTCACAATCCCTGGCTTCTGTCTCATCTAGCAACCTTTGTTGAAAAGGTCCATCTTATTATGTTGATTGAGAAATAATTAAAGAAGATTTGATGTTTTAATATAAAGAAAACTATTTTTATAAATGATATATCATGTTTTTATAATTAGTATAAAAGAAAGTAACTTGTTTTGAAGAATATTAAACATTCTCCAAAAAAAAATATTAAAAAATAACTGCAAACATGAATTAATCAATCAATTAATTGTTGTTAAAATGTCATAACGTGAATTGATTGAAAGTAATAAATAAGATTAAACCTCTATTTAAAAAAAAATAACGTGTATCGTATTGTAAGATTAAACGTTTATTTATAAAAAAATAGATGAAAGTTTCAACAAGAAAGAAGTAAGTAAAAAAATGTTTTTGGATGTTGATAATCCTGGATCAGATCCGGCGATCGTGGAGGTATAAGAACTAGTCAACATCGATCATAACCTTGGATCGGATCCGGCGATCATCGGTCAAGGATCCGGCAATCATCGGTCAAGGCGATTGTGGAGGTATAAGAACTAGTCAACATCGATCATAACCCTGGATAGGATCCGGCGATCATCGTTCAAGGCGATCGTGGTGGTATAAGAACTAGTCAACATCGATCTCCATTAAGGAGACGTTACTCGATCATAACCCTGGATCGGATCCGGTGATCATCGGTCAAGGCGATTGTGTAGGTATAAGAACTAATCAACATCGATCATAACCCTGGATCGGATCCGGCGATCTTCGGTCAAGGCGATTGATGATGTTGGAAATCACCTATAGGTCCGAATAACCTCTAAGACGATTCAAACAAGAACAAAGACAATGGGGATCGAGATTTGTGTAAAATTAAGACTGAGCCTGAGAGATAGTTTCCCCCAAGTTGCCTACGTATCCAATAGTTTGATTGGAATCAAGTCATTCGTAGTTCCTTAGGGTTGTTTATATAGGGAGGCGTCTCACCCCTTTTCTTGTCAAACAAGTCGTAGAATCCTTAAACCCTAAGGATCATCACGTATTTATCTCTAGCAAAAGATAATTATGATTATATTCGAATCATGAGATCTCCCCCCGGTAATCCAGGGATTCTCCTATAATATAGGCACATATGCGGATTATTGTACAAGGAAAGAGCCAGTCGGCTTTCAATGGGCTCCTCAAGTCGTCTCGACCGAAATCAGGCGCCCTATCCCAGATTAAGCCGAATCGCCTCTGTAGTGCGGTAGTCGAGGGAAGGAGATGGATGACCTCCTCCCTGGGGTGGGGTCTACTTGGTATGGGGCTCCTGGCCCTAAAAGATTTCCTCTTATCTTTCTCTCTCAATCTTGGGATGTTATAAGAGTGACACGTGGCCAGGTCTATTTTCACCATCGTCATAAGCCCCCCAGGTCTGGCCAGACTACCTAGGAGCTGGGTAGACCTGAGATCAGCTCAGATGTTTCAAAATAACATGTTTACCATGACACGTGTCCCTGCTACCGTTTAGACTGCCGTATGGAGCGCAAGAAACGAAGCGTCTTTATACATAGCACAATAATGGGGTGGTTATCCCAAGACTTCTTTTTGGGGTTTTATAACTCCCTAGTCTCATCAATCCCTTCAGACGTTACTCTTTAAATCAAGTGTGAAGTCGGGACGGTTGCCATTCCATTCTTCCATCTCTCCGATCTCCCTACTCAAGTAAGCCTTCTTCTTCTTCTTTCTAAGTCTTTTCTGTTGTTAATGAGCGAAGCCATAATCCTTACCGATAGTTCCATTGAGGCATTATTTGAATCGGAGCCTGAATTAGAAGAAGAAAGTATCTCTACCGGAGTCAATCTTGAGAGACCTGCTCTTTCCTTTTTCAATCCTCCCCCTTCTTCCTCCTCATCTAGATTCGTCCTTTCCCTTAAGGCCTTTATGGCTTTGAAATCACAGGCGGCCTGCCATGGCATCGATACCAAAATAACTACCACGGATTTGACCCGTATCTGTAAACAATACAACCTAACAAATCCGCTTTTCAAACCCATTATCCCGGCTCCTGGCGTTTATGCCTATCAAGCCCCGGCCGGGTACTGCGCCGTCTACCGAGAGCAACTATTATGCGGCTTAAGGTTTTCGATCCGTCCGGCCGCTTTAGCTGCCTCGGAGCATTACGATCTAGGGTTGGCCCGGATCGTGCCCAATGGAATAAGGCGATAGTGGGCTTCGCCATTTGGTGTAGGTGCTCTGCATCCCTTCAAAGTCCAAACATTTATTCGTTCTTTCAATGAAACAGCTGAGGCAGGCGGGTATTACTGCTTCCCACGTCGGGGGGACTTCATGCCTGAAGTTCAATTCACAGAGCCTGGGGATACCTCGTAAAAAGGTTGGAAAACAAGGTTCTTTTTCATCTGTCCCGAGGTGACTCGGAATCTGGGTAGATGGAACTCCTCGGATCTAGATGGCGATCCCCGGCCAACTGACGTGGATAGGAAACTCCTAGACGACATTCGCAAAAGCGGAGTGTATATCAGGGAGAAAAAGTATTCTTCTGAGTTGATTTTGGCTGCTCAGTTGCCCACTGCGGGTCCTGACCCATACAAGGAGTTAGATAAGGAAGAGTACAAGATATGTAGGGCTTTAACATCTGTTCCTTGTCGTACTTGTTTTATGCCATACTTTGCTAAGTGTAAAAATATTTTCTAACACTTCTTGCTGTTTACTCTGGCAGTGTCTTCCTTTGCTGACCTTTTGGAGGACGTGAATGACGAGGTGGTTCCTCCGGTCAACCCTGAAGAGCCCAACCAGGAGGCTGAGCCACAGGACAACCTAGAGCCGGAACTTCTCCGAGCTGCTGGAACTGTCCTGACTCCCACTTCGGCCCAACTCTTGTCCGGGCAGCCAGATGACTCTTCTGGGGACATGGAGCGGATAGATGTGGATGAAGACCAGGAGATTAGAGGAGATGCGATCGAGCCTAGTCGGAAGAAGAAGGTAGTCTCTTCCTCGGCTCGGAAGAGTCGATCCAAGAAAAGGAAAGCGGGCCAGCAGACCATAGAGAACGTCGAGGACTCTCCTGAGGAGCCACCGTCCCCGGGGCACAATCGATTGCATGAGCTGTCAGATCAGGACCTCGCCGCTGTGGTAAGTTTTTTTTTTTTTTTTTTGTATAAATATGTCTGTCACCCTTTATTTGTCTTGCTTCCTTTTTACCTTTTCTTTGTCTTCTAGGAGCTCAGTCGGCCAAGAATTCTGGATCGCCTTGTTGAATCTGCTGGGCAAGAGTAAGGAAGCTCATGAGAAACGATCGAGAGCTCCGAAGTAGTCGTGATAAACACAGAGAAGCCTCAAAAGCTAAGGACCAAGAGGTTCTTTGGATTGAAGAAGGAGCTGGCCGAGACCAAGGCCAAGTGTACCGCGAACTCAGTGCCAAGCATGATGAATATGTGGCGGAGAATTTCGAGCTCGGGCAGGCATTGGCGAAACTCCGTCCGAAGTGGAAACTCGAAAGCCTCTCTCCGGCTCGGGATGCCCGAGTCGTGCACGAGTACAAGTCCTCCGACCATCTAGCATTTGGAGCCTTGAAGGTGTTCTTTGAATCTCGTCATGCAACACGGGTATACTACGGGTGTGGACGAGGCCAAGGTACAGCGTCCTGAGCTGGTACTCCCTGACCTTACGCATTATCGCTCCATGTACAAAGAAGGAGCAGGTCAGCTCTACGATGACCGGTTGAGGGAGTTTAAGGCGGGTGAAGACATCGGGGTCAAGTATGCTCGACGTCGTCCAGCTTCTCAGAGCTCTGTGGCTACCCCATCTTCAATGGAGCAGACTTCAAGAAACCAGACCTGATTATTTCTCCTTATGCTGTTTTTGTTTTTTGTAAAAACTTTGAAACTTTTTTGTTGTCCAAGTTTATGTACTTCATTTATAACTTGTGGTGCCCTGCCCACTATTATGTACTTTAACTTTACTCGGTTTGTTTTGGGTTTGAATTACGCCTTATGGATGCCCCTCTTCCCCAAGATGGCTTGCATTCATCGACGGTTTGGATGATATACTAAGTCTTGATAAAATTCTGGCCTGACCTGCAGACTCAGGAGGTTTGACTAAGTCTTAAACCTTCTGAGTATAACCTGACTCAGTTAAAACCCTCTCCTGGCTTGAGGACTCGGGAAGCTTGGGGTATTCAAGCTTTCGAGTCCGACTTCTGAGACTCGGCTAAATTCTCGCCCGACGACAGATCGAGGAGGTTTGACTTTTGCAAACCTTCCGAGTATAACTCGACTCGCTTAAAACCCCGTCCCGGCTTGAGGACTCGGGAAGCTTAGGGTATTCAAGCTTTCGAGTCCGACTTGCGAGACTCGCTTAATTCGGCGGCCCGACTGCGGACTCTAGGAGGTTTGACTTTTGCAAACCTTCCGAGTATAACGACTCGGCTTAAAACCCCGTCTCTGGCTTGAGGACTCGGGAAGCTTAGGGTATTCAAGCTTTCGAGTCCGACTTGCGAGACTCGATTAAATTCGGCCCGACTGCAGACCTAGGAGGTTTGACTTTTGCAAACCTTCTGAGTATAACTCGACTCGCTTAAAACCCCGTCCTGGCTTGAGGACTCGGGAAGCTTAGGGTATTCAAGCTTTCGAGTCCGACTTGCAGACTCGATTAAATTCTCGGCCCGACTGCACTCTAGGAGGTTTGACTTTTGCAAACCTTCTGAGTATAACCTGACTCAGTTAACAAAAAGTAATCACAGTATATAGCATAACAATATATAACATGAAAGAATCATATATTTATTAGAACTCAAAGGTGTTTGATAACACTTTTATTGAAAAAGACAACATAAAATGGAAAGATAGAATCAAGCCTGGATTCGTTTCAGGCATAAAACTTCCTAAGGTTGCTGGCATTCCAGCTTCTTGGTACGGTCTGGCCTCTCGCATCAGCTAGCTGGTAAGCACCTTTGCCATGAACTTTTACCACTCTGTACGGGCCATCCCAGTTCGGGTTAAGCTTTCCCTGGGGACCCTGCTTACTGACCTCGTTCTTCCTTAGCACCAAGTCTCCTTCTTTGAAGTACAAATGCTTAACCTTAGAATTGTAATATTGGGATATTCTTTGTTTGTACCTTGCCATCCGGATATAGGCCACTTCCCTGGCCTCTTCCAAGTTGTCCTTGGCATGTCTGAGCTCGACATCCTGGTCTGTGACTGTGTGGAGCTCGGTCCTCGGGGAGGGAAGCCCTATTTCGGCCGGAATGACTGCTTCACATCCATAAGCTAAAGCAAAAGGAGTTTCTCCGGTAGCTGAGTTTGGAGTCGTTCTATACGCCCAAAGGATGTTAGGCAAATGCTCGACCCATGCTTGTCCCTCTTCTTCCAATCTCTTCTTCAGCCCAAACTTGAGCTGCCTGTTGGTCTGCTCTACCTGGCCGTTGGCCTGGGGATAACCGACAGAGGTGAAATGTTGGACTATACCCACTCGGCGCATCATGACCGACCGTCCGATCCTCAAATTATGCCGTTGTCCGACACCGGGATCTTGGGTATCCCAAAACGATGCACGATATTCTTCCACAAAATTTTCAGATTGCTTTCGCGGTGATGGTGGTCAAAGCCTCGGCCTCTACCCACTTAGTAAAGTAATCAACACCACGACAAGAAAGCGTAAGTTACCCGGAGCTCGGGAAGGGGTCCAAACCAGTCTACCCCCACCGATAAAAGGGCCAAGGAGAGACCAAAGGAATCATGTTTCGAGTGGTGGTGAGACAAATTATCATGCACTGGCATGACTTGCACCTCGATGCACCAAGTCATTTGCGCTGCTTTTGCATAGTTGGCCAATAATACCCGAACAAGCAGCATTTACGAACTAATGTCCGGGCTCCTGCGTGGTTTCTGCAAATGCCGAGGTGGATTTCCCTGAGTAGATAACTTCCTTCTTCCTGGGTAGCGCACCTAAGCCATGGTGATATAAACGATCATCTGTATAAGATGTCATCAAAAAGAGCATACCTGCTTGCTTGTAGCTTGATCTTCCTGGACTGAATCTTGTCAGTTGGTAGAATACCGTGTTTTAGATAAGAGGTTATGGGGTCCATCCAGGTGGCATGTTGGCTAATCGGTTGTACTTCGCTCAGGACATAACTTCGTTCGGTCAGCCGTTCCACCAGAACTTTTTTATCTGAAAAGAAATTAGATGCCAATTTGGAGAGGGCATCAGCTTTTTTGTTCCTGGATCGAGAGACCTGCTCTATATGGACTGACTTGAAGTTTTTTAGCAAAGCCTGTGCTGCTGCTAAGTATTTTTTCATTGATTCCTCATTTGCCTCATATTCACCCTTGATGTGATTAACCACCAACTGGGAGTCACCGAACACGCAGTTATCTCGCCCGAGCTTGTTGGCTAATCGGAGCCCAGTAATTAAAGCCTCATATTCTGCCTCGTTGTTTGTGGCCGCAAAGTTGAAACGCAGTGCATACGGGAATTCTTCCCCCTTCGGACTGAGGAGCAAAAGGCCTGCTCCTGCTCCTTCTTTTCCCGATGCTCCATCCACGTAAAGGGTCCAGGTATTGACCGGTCTGACCGCTGTTCTATATCGGTCTCGACCTGAATTCCTTCAGCCAAGAAGTCGGCCAAAGCCTGGGCTTTGACGGCAGTTCGGGGTTGGTAGTCCAGATCATATTCTGCCAGCTCGATCACCTATCTGGCCAGTCTGCCCGAGGTGTCAGGTCGTGCCAAGATCTGACGCAGGGGTTGGTCTGTGACCACAGTGATGGGATGTGCTTGGAAGTATGGTCGTAATTTTCTTGAGGCGTGTACCAGAGCTAAAGCTAGTTTTTCCGCGTTCGTGTATCTGAGTTCTGGCCCATGTAAAGCCCGGCTTACATAAAACACGGGTGTTTGTATGTGTCCTTCTTCTCTAACTAGGACTGCACTGATTGCCTCATCAACTACTTCCAAGTATAGAAACAGAGTTTCTCCATCCTGTGGAGCCGTCAGGGTTGGCAGCTCGGCCAAGTACCCCTTTAAATCGTCAAACGCCTTCTGACTGTCCTCATTCCACTGGAAGGGACTTGCTTTCCTCAGGATTTTAAAGAATGGTAAAGCACGCTGTGCCGACTTGGAGAGGAACCTATTCAGAGCGGCCATGCGGCCGGTTAACCTTTGCACCTCCTTGATGCTTCTGGGTGGTGGCATTATTCTTAAAGCTTCAACTTTATCCGGGTTAGCCTTAATTCCTTCTTTTGAAATCATGTAACCCAGGAATTTACCTGACCTGACCCCAAATGTACACTTTTTAGGGTTAAGTTTCATTTGGGTCTGCCTGAGTACTCCAAATACTTCCCGGACGTCGGTCATATACTGATCTAGAGACCTGCTTTTGATCAAGAGATCATCTACATAGACTTCCATGCATTTCCCAATCTGTTTCTCGAATATTTTATTCACTGCTCTTTGATAAGTGGCGCCAGCGTTCTTCAATCCAAATGGCATAGCAACATAGCAGAAAGTTCCTTCTTCTGTAATGAATGCCGTTTTTTCCGCATCGTCCGGGTCCATAGCAATTTGGTGGTATCCTTTGTATGCATCAAGAAATGCAAAAATTTCAAATCCGACCGTTGAGTCAACTAACCTGTCAATCTTAGGTAGCAAGCCCTGTTCAGGTCGGTAAAATCTACACACATTCGCCAGCTACCATCTGGCTTTTTCACCAGGACTGGGTTGGCGAGCCAGGTCGGGTAGAACACTTCACGTATGATCCCGGCTTGTAGTAACTTCTCTACTTCCTTTTGAATGGCCTCCATTCGATCTTTTGCAAACTGTCTTTTCTTTTGCCTAATCGGCTTCAGGGCTGGGTCCACGTGCAACCTGTGCAGGGCTAGCTCGGGGGACAAGCCTGGCATGTCATCTGTCTTCCATGCAAATACGTCTCTAAACTCCTTTAAGATCTCAACGAGCTCTGTTTTAAACCGACCTGGGATCCATGATCCTATGTTGACCGACAAGCTTTCTTGTTCCTTTCCCAAATTTACTACCTCGATTTTATCATCTGATGACCAACTTTCTTCCTCCTCTGGGAGCAATTCTTCCACAGATACCTGTTGTACCATCATTCTTCCATTTACAGTGGCCGTGTAGCAGCTCCTGGCTGTTTCGACGTCACCTTTGACTTCTGCTGTCCCCTCCCAAGTCGGGAACTTCAAACTGACGTGTGCCGGAGAGATCACCGCTCGCAGATCTATTAGGGCAGGTCGTCCCATGATAACATTGTAGGCTGATGGGGCCCTGACCACCACATACTCCACATTAGGATCCTGGCCCGAGGTGCTTTCCCAAAGGTGGTTGGTAAGGTTGATCATACCCCTGGGTGAAACTGGTGGCCCTGCAAATCCGAACAGCGGGGATGACACAGGTGTTAGCTCTGCATCCTTTAATTTCATGGACTGAAACACATTATAGTACAGCACATTGACTGCACTTCCGGTGTCTACACAAATACGCTTCACCGTATGTTTATTGATTACTGCCTCGATGACCAAGCCTTCATTATTACTGACGAGGGGAAGAGGATCGCGAGGACCATAAACGCCCTCCCCGGACAACCTTTGTTTCTTTCCTGAGTCCGTGCTGGTCGGTGCTCGGTTACTACTCTGCTCCCCAGGTCGGGATGATGTACTCGGACCGCCTGAGATGGTATTAATGGTATTAATGGGGCGATTATCTGGCTGCCCCTCCGGTCCTGGGGACGGATCCCTCCTTCGTCTGTAATCATCCTTTCGGTCATGACCGAAATCTCTTCTCTTGTATTCCCGTCTTCCCCGGGGTTCTGGGTGACGGGACTTATCTATGACCTCATCAAGTTTCCCTTCCATAACAGCAGCGTCGATTTCCCTCTGTAAATCCCTGCACTGCTCTGAGTCGTGACCAATGTCCTCATGGAACTTACAGTACTTGGTCTGATCCCTTTTTTCCCGGGGACCTTTCATAGGAGGTGGAGTACGGGCAATGCCTTTTCTCTGCATTATGGCGAGGACCTGCTCGCGTGATCGGTTTAAAGGGATAAAGTCCCTCTCTTGAAGGGCCCCTTTCTTCCCGAGTCGGTCAGTTATGGGCGCAGCTACTCGGTCCCATACTGGTTTACGCTTTCTATCAGATATGTCATCTGACCTCTCTTTCTTAGGAGCTTCTGACTCCCTCTTTAAACGGTTGGCCTCCTCACCCTGACAGTGTTTATACGCTAGATCCATACACTCATCCATTGATTTCGGAAATCGTCCATTGAGCTTTGCATACAACCTACCTTCTCGTAGGCCTGCTACGAAGGAGGTGATCAGGAGGTGTTCATCGGCATTTCCGACCTGCCTAGATTCCTCATTGAATCTTTTGAGACATCGCAAAGATTGTTTCTTCTTTTTTTCGATTTAATTGTGAGGAGGTACGTGACATTCCTCTGGAAGGGTTTAGCTGTGACAAAAGCTTGCAGAAATTTTCTTGCCAGGGTTTCAAAATTCTCAATAGATCGAGGGGGTAACTTCCGGAACCACTCACGAGCCCTGCCCGTAAGTAATGCCGGGAAGGCTTTGCATTTCATCTCCTCGGGTGCACAGTCTAAATTCATGTGCGTTAGATACTGAAAGAGGTGGTCCTGGGGATCTTTCGTTCCGTCATAGCCTTCTAGTTTTGGGATCTTAAATCTCTCTGGGCGTGGGTAGTTCAAAATCTGCTCTGAGAACGGTGATTCGATAGAGAGATCGCCCGTTTTCTTTCCCAGGATCCCGTCTAACTCCGCCCCGGCAGCCCTCCGGGCCTCGAGCCTTAACTCTGCCTATGCTGCGTATGGGAGGTGGAGGAGAGAGTTTCTCCTCTATCCTCCTTATCTGCCGGGTTACCCTTTGGGTCCACGTTTTGTGGAGCTTCCTCTTCTCGTCCTTTTAGGGCCAAACCTAGCACGCTTTTGAAAGCTGGAACATCCAAATTACGTAACGCATCCAGCAAGGCCTGCTGTGCTGGATCTGCCAGCATTTCCTCCGGGTTGGTTTGGGGTTGGCTAGTAGTAGTAGCAGTTGGGTCTACTTCTCCGGCGTCTCTAGCTGCCGCCGTTTGGGTCCTTTTTCCAGTATTTTTTGGTGGTACCATCGCAATTCCTTGATCAAATCGTAACAAAAAAGGACCTCCTTCTAGCTTGATTGATGATGTTGGAAATCACCTATAGGTCCGAATAACCTCTAAGACGATTCAAACAAGAACAAAGACAATGGGGATCGAGATTTGTGTAAAATTAAGACTGAGCCTGAGAGATAGTTTCCCCCAAGTTGCCTACGTATCCAATAGTTTGATTGGAATCAAGTCATTCGTAGTTCCTTAGGGTTGTTTATATAGGGAGGCGTCTCACCCCTTTTCTTGTCAAACAAGTCGTAGAATCCTTAAACCCTAAGGATCATCACGTATTTATCTCTAGCAAAAGATAATTATGATTATATTCGAATCATGAGATCTCCCCCCTGTAATCCAGGGATTCTCCTATAATATAGGCACATATGCGGATTATTGTACAAGGAAAGAGCCAGTCGGCTTTCAATGGGCTCCTCAGGTCGTCTCGACCTGAGCTGCGCGTCCTATCCCCAGACTAAGCCGAACTGCCCTGTAGTGCGGTAGTCAGGAAGGAGATGGACAGACCTCCTCCCTGGGGTAGTGGTCTTCATCGGTATGGGGCTCCGGCCCTAAAAGATTTCCTCTTATCTTTCTCTCTCAATCTTGGGATGTTATAAGAGTGACACGTGGCCAGGTCTATTTTCACCATCGTCAGCGATCGTGGTGGTATAAGAACTAGTCAACATCGATCTCCTTTAAGAAGATGTTACTCGATCATAACCCTGGATCGGATCCGATCATCGGTCAAGGCGATCGTGGTGGTATAAGAACGAGTCAACATCGATCTCCTTTGAGGAGACGTTACTCGATCATAACCCTGGATCGGATCCGCGATCATCGGTCAAGGTGATTGTGGAGGTATAAGAACTAGTCAACATCGATCATAACCCTAGATTGGATCCGCGATCATCGGTCAAGGCGATCGTGGTGGTATAAGAACTAGTCAACATCGATCTCGGCTTTAAGGAGACGTTACTCGATCATAACACTGGATCGGATCCGTGATCATCGGTCAAAGCGATCGTGGTGGTATAAGAACTAGTCAACATCGATCTCTTTTAAGGAGACGTTACTCGATCATAACCCTGGATCGGATCCGGTGATCATCGGTCAAGGCGATTGTGGAGGTATAAGAACTAGTCAACATCGATCATAACCCTGGATCGGATCCGGCGATCATCGCCTTGGCGATCATCGGTCAAGGCGATCGTGGTGGTATAAGAACTAGTCAACATCGATCTCCTTTAAGGAGACGTTACTCGATCATAACCCTGGATCAGATCCGGCGATCATCGGTCAAGGCGATCGTGGTGGTATAAGAACTAGTTAGTGTCACTTTTGTTTTAATATAATATAATATTATTATATTATATAATAATAAGTATCAAAAAGTTAAAATTATGACTAATTAATTCATTAATTAAATATAATCATTTATTATTATTATATATTATATAATGATAAATATCAAAAAGTTAAAATTATGACTAATTAATTCATTAATTAAATATAATCATTTATTTAATGTTACTTAATCTAACCCAATAATATAAAAAATTAGAACTGATCCCAATTGGGATTTTTCCAGGGATTCCCCCCAAATCGATTCCCGCTATCTTCCTCCCAAAAATCAAATTTTCGTTTGAATTGTTTTGAAAAGTGGGGATTAACTTGGATTGTTTTCCCTCCCCATCCATTCTCACCTGTATATCCTCCCATCTCCCATCTCTCTCATCTCTCTCTCCTGAAGAACCCTAAATTGGGGCACGCGAATTTGCAGGTAACTCCACCAAACTGGACTAACTGTTCCCGAATTTGCAGGTAATGACTTCTGCTAAATATTGTTTCATTCTTAAAGAATTGAAATTGATTGATTAATTCATGTTTGTACTTATTAAAGGTGTTCATTGCGCTTCCGATGTCTTCATCAACAGCCCATTCTGTAAGTCAATTGAAATTGTTTTTGTTTTCGATTAGATGTTGTCAAGTAATCTTAGTAGTACATCTCTTAAATTTAGCTTTAAGGAAGCCTCAAGGTTCTGTTAGATCTGTGCTTACTCAGATGAATTGTGGTGTTACTAAGTTTTTGTATGCTACTTTATGGTGTAATGCTCATTATTATGCCCATGATAGCTAGTGTATGCTATTACTGGTGTTGGTACTTTGAATCTTCAATTTGTGGTGTTAACATTAACTGAATTTTACTACAAGGAATGCTAGTTGTGGTGTTAATTAACTGAATTCTATTTCATTAAGAGTTACCATACTTATGGTGCTTCTAACAATACCAACCAAAACGGAGATCTGATATCTGATGAGATACTATGCCACTGCAACAAGCCGGCTATATTGCAAACATCACAAACTCAGAATAATCCAGGGAGAAAGTTCTTTGGTTGCCCTAAGTTCCCGGTATGAATTCTCTTCATATATGCTGTTGTATTGATAATTCAAGTTTTATATTGATTGCTCAATCAATTCTGTATCTTGTCAACAATAGGTCGGAGAAAAAGATGCATTAATTGTGAAGCTAAGGCGTGAGAACGAGACCAAAATTAAGATGTTGGCAATTCTAGGTTGTATCACTATGTATTTTGTTTTCATGTTGGTAGGGAAATGAAACTTCATTTCTTTTGTTATTACTTTTGAAAAATGTTGCCTTGTACTAAAAATTTCCTACTTTGATTAAGTTTGTTCGATGTTTTCCCCCCAACTATTGCTATTCTTCAACTACTGTCATGTGAAAGTAGTCAAGTTTAAAACTAGTTTGAACTATTTATCATGACAGTGGAAAACAAACTTAAATCTGTTATTGCACAAGTTAACTAACTAAATAATCAACAAATACTGGCTCATAAACATTATAATACAAACTTAGACATCATAATAGTCATTTTTCCAACAAGTTAAAACAACATCCGACCAACAAAAACATCAACACCTTACAAATTCCTTACAATAGCTGCTGTTAAACTTCAGTCCATTCATCCTCTTAAACATTATGTTACAAACTTAGACATCATAATGGTCATTGTTCCAACAAGTTAAAACAACATCCGACCAACAAAAACATCAACACCTTACAAATTCCTTACAATAGCTGCTGTTAAACTTCAGTCCATTCATCCTCGTCAACAAGTGGGGGGCAATCAAACGCGAACAAGTAGTAATGTTATGGCCGAATCCCTTGCACTTACGACATTGTACCGTCCTCTTTTTTCCGTCTCCGTCAGATGCTTTTCTCTTTTTTGATGGACGTACAAGCGCGTCCCCGGCAGATGCTTTTCTCTTTATTGATGGACGTCCAGGTTGTCTCTTGTCACATGTCGGTGGCAATACCACTTTGCTCAGCACGTCTTCAGGATAACCATAATCCACTGCGTTCGGCAAGGGATACACACATTGAGCATAAGCTTTCCTCCAATACAACAAGAGTTGGCAAAAATTCCACCTACAGTGAATTCATAATATATAAATTAATAAGATATAAATTAGGGCATCAAACATTTAAGAAATGACTACCTAACAAGATATACATTCAAACCTGTGCTTGTTGCAAAAGAGCATTGACACTCGAAGAGCTCACCCTCCTTTCACTTTGTCCACTTGCGCATTCTTGGCAAGGCTTTCGTATCAACAGACTCCGCCAATGACCGTAAACACGGGATGGATTCAAGTGCCCATACCTACGCAAACATGACATTTACAAAATAACTTCCCAAATTTTATGACTTCCGAATTAAAACAGGATTACATATCATAATACATACCATCGAGCATGTGGGAATCCATTCAATGTATACCCCACCTTGTCCTTGTCCTTTTGAACAACTTACTCATGTCCCGATTAAATGTTTAACTGTGTATTCATAACACAAGATCCCCCAAGGATACTTGTTGAATGCATCCAAAACATCCACCAACTTAAACCACCACCAATCCAACGACACCTTCTCCTCCGCAGCCAACAAAACATAAGACAAAATAATCAACAATCCCAACTTGTATTTATCATTTTCATCCGCAACATTAGGAAACGCTTTCAACAAATCATTCTGTTTATTAACTTTTTGTTCTTAAAGTAGCGTTTGACAATACGACAACCTTGAGCTTTCTTCTCACTCACTTTCCACTCAAACATCCCAACATTTAATCCGGTAACCAGTGTAAATTCCTTCAAACTAAACCTAAGAGCCTTGTTGTTTCCAATCGTAAACCAGAAAATTTCCTTTGAATCGCCCTCCACCTGTCTCATCAACATATTATGCACAATTTGAGTACCATTAACCTCAGGAAGGCTAATTAAATTCCCAAAACAACTATTTCTTAGTGCTTTCTTGTGTTCTCTGTCTAATTCACCATAGACATAATCAGCTTTATCAACATGGCTTCTATTAACAATCTGAGATCTCTTCGCCCTCTCCACACTTGTCAATTGGTATTTAAGATCCATTTCTTTACTACAAAATAAACAAAATAGATAACCCGCTTTAGTACATCAGCCACTTACAAAGTAGCACAAAACACAGATTACATAGAGCTTAAATCGATTAAAGATACTAATGCACATTTTAATTAATATCCAATGGTTCTAATTCACAAACTAAACCGATTAAAGATAATAATACACACATTAATTTCACCAATCACCCCCAATATCAGTTTCTACATTACAAGCTACATGGATTACCATAATCACACTTAAATCGACTGTACTAAAGAAATCTGATAATGACGATTCTCAATCCATAAATTAATTTTACCAGAGTGTTGCCTGACCCTCTCGCCGGAACTCAGTTGCAGACGGCAAGCTACTGTCTTCGACGCCGGAATAGACGATCTGATTCCTCCAAATGGGTACTCTTTGATGTTGTTATAGAAAGGAGAAAAGAGAGGAGAAGAAGAACGGTTCTTTTCACCGACTTCGATTTGGGAATTTGGAAGGAAATCGGAGAAAGTGTTTGGGGGAAAGGGTGTTGATGAGAGGTTATAAATGAGGGGCAAAACAGGAAGTTCGGACATTTATCATTATTTCTCCTTTTTCCGTTTTTTTTTAAAATACAAAATTGGTCAAAGGTCTTTTACACCAAAACTTTTCGGAAATAGGTCATCTACGCCATTCTCCCATCTATCTATTCATAATCTTTGCTACAAGATTTAGACTCGACGCTTTAAACCCCCTTCAACTATCTCTGTCTCCTTCCTTCACGATTCAGACCAGGGAGGTATAAACTCAAGATGATGAAGGTATCGGTGAAGGCCAGGTATGACGCCGACAACCCCTCCGCCGCCATCTGTTGTCTTCAACGCCACCACATCAAGCTCCGTGCATCCATGACCGATGCCACTGTCACCAACGGCCCTAACTTAAATGGCTTAGCTCTTGATTTGTTCCGTAGGTCACTGGAGATGGGGTCGAGGCCTGAAATCTTCTTGTACCCGTTAGGATTTGAACACTGCTTGAGGATCTTCGTATGCCCATTTTTTAATGATTTTTGTGCCTAGTTTTTTTTTTTTTTGTGAATAACTCTAATCTATTTTGACATGGAATTTCAAAGTTACGCAGACTGTTCAAAATAGGTGCTGATAGTGTAGGTGTCGTGATCCTTTTGCTGCGAGCGCTTACCATTCTACTACGACCAATTGGTGTTAATAACGGCGCTACTTTATTTCTTATACATTAAGAGTGTGGGCAATCTGTCCCAACACCCCCCTTTCTAACTAGGGTTCGATCTCATGACCTATGGCTCCAATACCATGTTAAAGAACAAGCGCTTACCGTTGTACTACGACCAATTGGTGTTAATAAATACGTTACTTTATTTCTTATACATTAAGAGTGAGCAATCTGTCTCAACACCCACCTCAAGTGTTGGCAATCTGTCCAACTCTTGCACAATTTTCATTCAAGAGTGTGGCAATCTGTTCCAACACTATTGCTCTATCATGGTATTCAGAATTATTGATGGTGAGGGAGCTTAGTAGTTTATCAACACCATTTTGGTCCATCAAGAAAGTGAGAGGAAAGAAGAGAGAATGGAAAGGGGAAGAGCAGCAATCAGAAAATTAAGGATGAAGAAATTATGTAGAAGAAAAGAAGAGGAAGGTGATGGAAAGAAGGAGGTAGATTCAGCTCATCTGTGTATGTGCAATATTCAGTTGGCTGCTTCAAAATACATGGTGTTTATAGCACATCTTGAAGATATGAAACATTTCAAGAGCATAAGAATGAAGGAGCTAAATAAATTGCCATTCAGTTGTATAGTGGCATCATAGAAATCCTTCACTAGATAAAATTTACACGAGGAATAAAAAACTTATTTCAACAAAATAACAAGCAAAACAAAAGGTTTTTTCCTTCTTCAGAACTCATCAAAATCAAGCACATCATTTCTCAATTTGAGATTGAAGAAATTAATGCTAACAAAGCCACAAGCGCAGAACAGGCTCGGATTTCGGGTTGGTGTAACTAAAATGGCTCTAAGAACTGAACTTGAGAATGCTAAGTTATTTAAATCGTCATTGTTGAACCAAGTAGTAGAAAGATTTGCCATTGGTTTGTTTGAAAGAATCTGCTGAGATCCATAGGAACAAAGTGAAATGATGTTGATGATGATGATTTGAATTCGAAGCTCCATTTCTTGATCATTTTTCAGCTGACTTTTTTGTTTTTCAGCTTAATTATTTGATGAAGTGACATTAGCAAAGCATTCAACCTTTTGTTGTTACTAAATTTGCAGTGACATTTTTTTTTTTGCTCATAACACTTTCTACAAAAATGTGCTCTCTCATTTTTGCACTTGGATTTCAAAGAAATGTCCAGAAAATTCAGATTACTGAAATTTGTTGAATCAATATTGCCCAATTTGTTGAATATAGAGATGTGGGTTGTTGAATATTTTTGAGTTTGATTTGGAAGAAAATTGGTGCGGTGACATGAATTTGATGGTATGTTTGAGTATGGTTCGAAATAAAATGTTGGTGTCATTGGGTGTCACTTCATAAAATGTTGGTGTCATTGAGTGTCACTGCATTGCATAAGGTGTCACATCATAAAATGAGATATCAAAATAAAGAGGACGAAAAAATATGAATTAGCGTGAAAATTTATGTTGATCATAGTTTTATATCAAAAGATATAGCCATTTGAAGTAGATTTTATAAAAAGAAAACATTTTTCTGCATCGTGGTGTCAATGCATCGGAGGTGGTCAATGCATCGCGGTGGTCAAGACATTGGGTTGGTCACTGCATCGCGGTAGTCAATGCATTGGGTTGGTCACTATATCGCGGTGGTGAATGCATCGCAATGTCTCTGCATCACGGCGTCTCTGCATCGTGGTGTCTCTGCATCGGGGGTGGTCACAGTCACGGTATCTCTGCATAGGGGGTGGCCACTGCATCGCGGTGGTCAATGCATCACGGTATCACTTCATCGAGGCGTCTCTACATCGAGGGTGGTCACTACATCGCATTGTCTCTACATCGCGGTGCCTCTGCATCGGGGGTGGTCACTGCATCACGGTGTCTCTACATCGGGGGTGGTCGGTCGTCGCGCGGTGGTCGATGGATCAGGGTGGTCGATGATCGCGGTGTCGACCGTTGGCGCGTCTGCGTCGAGGTGTCATTTGATCGAGGTGGTCAACGGAAAATAACATCTTCTTAGCGTCCGAAAAAAACACTTTTACGTTCATGAAGAAAAAAAAATTTAGCTTCCAGAAAAAAGAAAAAAAAAAACTTTAAAAAAACAAAAACAAAACAAAATTAGGGGTAGTTTGATCTATGTACTAATTTTATGTCCTCAAAACTAAATAAGATTTAAATGTGTGCTATTTGTCTAATTAAATCTAATATATGTCATTATGAACGATTTGCCACGTATTATCATTTTTCATACAATTATATTCTAGTATTTTATGTTTATATTTAGATTTTTATTATCCAAATAAGCAAAAATATCGATACATAAATTACGGTAGAAACCTATAATAAGGGATTTGAAGAAACTCTCGGAAGGGCACATCAACGATGATGAGAACTACCTCTGCATCTAATCTGTTGGATGATACGATGCCTCCTGCCATTGGAGCTGAAATTGATGAGGGCCGCTCACAATCGCTGCTGCCGCCGACCGCAGAGAAGCTCAAACATGCTGAAACTGGAGACGGGTCTCAACAATCGCAGCCACCGCCGACGGAGAAGAGGAATCGCGGTGAAACTGAGGAGCAGCCTCTGGAATTTTCACCACCGAGGGGAAAGCAGGATGGCTGTAAATGTGAAGGGGGGAAACATGAAGCATGTGAATGTAAAGGAGAAGGAGAAAGTGAAAAAATGAATATCGATGAGCTTCCAGATCATGTCCAGCAATATTTTCTGAGACTTAAGGCTAGATTCGGGGAGGAAATAGGTGTGGGAACTTGCTGTGCAGGAGACGCAGATGACGAACCGATTGGAGATATTGGTTTTATACTTGAAGACCCTGAGCTGGTAAATTTATTCATTATAATAATTTCATCATTGATTATATATATGTAGCCTCTGTATAATTGTAGAAATATCTAATGATGGTAAGTTTATCATTTTATGACAGACATGGCCAGTACAAGATTATGGATATTGTTGCTCTAACCCTTTCAATGCCATTGATTTCAAAGAAAACACGAAGTTTTACGATGAACTGAGGCTCTTTGGTGAAAGTTCAGTAGCTTTTTTGAATGCGAAATACGTTAGTATTCTTTTCCTCCTCTCTTTTTATTCTTAATAATACTAGTGTTTTTCTTTTCTCTTGATTTTATTAAAATTGGCATATTTTGCAGGATGAATCAGCGTGCTTTCAGGACATTGAAAAGGTGACATCATGCCCTGCTTCTTGTAAACATCATGTTGTGACTATCAAAGCCAAAGATCCTTGTGAGCAAGTTTGGGAAATTGTCTTAAGAGGCAAGGTTCCTGGGGGGTTTCTGCAGGCAAAGCCCCATGAGTTTGTGATGCTGGAATATTGCAGAGCATAAAGTACAGTCTCTTAAATTTCTTATGTTTCATTTGATCGTGCGTAGATATGCATACCCCAGCAAAGTTATGTGTCTAATTCGTCTGACTAACTGATTAAAATGATTGCGAGGTCTCATTTTGGATTTGTTTCATACGTTTAGTTTATCATCATGGATGAAAGAACGTCAATGAATTAGATCTATCACATTTGGGTTTTAAAAGCTTCCAATTAAGGCTTTGTTTTTATAGCTCCAATTTTAAATGGAGGCTCAGAGCTATTTTGGCGGAGGGGACAAGTCTTTCTCATAGATGAAAGAACGTCAATGAAGTAGACCTGTTACATTAGTCTTAAAAGAGTTCAATTTTCCATTACCATTTTATTACATGTTTTCATGTGGTTTGGTTCTGCATTTAAAGAGTCCGAAATTTGGTTTCTTCCTCTAGCCATTCATGCCCGGGGGCTGGGGTTTTGGTTGGTGTTGTGTTTTGTCTTCCACGCATCTTGACTTTTCTAGTTATGTTCTGATTCTTGGATTATTTGATTTTGATATTGTTGGTTGATATCTGGAGTTAGGACTCTGTTATTTTCCTCATCAAGTTTGGTGGTGGTTGTTAAATTCTTCGGAAACGGAAATGTTCGGATGACATACTTGAGATTTGCTTACTTCATTTTCAAGTATGCTTTTAAAAACTGCTCTCTTTATAATCAGTCTTTGTATATGGGTGTTGTCTCAGGTTCTGCGTGATACTAGGCACCCAGTCATCTACCAAATGAAGGCGCTAGGAGCAGCGGTGTCTTGTGATGTTTTATTTTGTCGTAATAATGCACGTTTATGCTTTTGTTTATGGTGATAACATATCGTAGTATATGCTTTTAAGCTAAATTGGAGCTGCAATTTATGCTTTATAATTAAGACGTGGTGTTTGGAATAGTCCAGCTTGTTGATATTGCTGTGTTTGTTCATTTAGCATATGCACAGGAGTTTCCAGAAGGTGTTCTATCATAGTCCTATTTCGGGGTAACAAAGGGGTTCTGGAATGTCAGATTGCCTCTCATCATTTTAGCATAACTCACAAACCTTCTGGTGTGCTGTGGACTCTAACTGGATCCCATTCTCTTAAAGTTCATACTCTCTACTCTTCTTTACCTCCCTGTTGCCTGAGCTAAAGAATGTCAAATAATCCGTTGAGTCGGCTTCATTTTCCTGTACACCGAGGGCTTGCATTATATTCTTTTACGTCATCTGCATGGTTCTTCCTGTCCTAAAGCACTCTCTGGAAAGCTTTCTGTCCAGATTGAAACCACCTATCCGCTCGCTCAATCTTGTTCGTAATCATAGGTGACAATTCCTTTGGATTAACATGCATAGAAGCACCAATGTCTTCATCCTTGATGCCACTTGAAAGAATACCATGAGAAATAGGTTCCCAGAAAATACCGACTTTGTATGGAAATGATGTTTTTGGGTCGTCAAAGTGCCATTAATGTAAAGCATCGGTAATACTTGGGTCTATAATGTTGTCCTTATACTGTTATCATTTGTATTCGATTTGTCATTTAATTGATCAATCTGAGTTATTATAAATTTGAGTCTATAATTTGTCCATTTATCAATCAATTTTTTTTTAACACATTATATTATTTGGCCTATAATTTTGGCGTTTATCAATTCAGGTAAAAAAAAGAATTTAACACATTATATTATGTCCGTTGGGATTGATCTACAAGATTTTTTTTACGAAACATTTAATTTCGACCCCCTTCGATTGGGCCTTCGGCCACCGCCTAATTGGCCTTAGCTTTGGGCCGGCCTTGATAATGATAATGATATTGCACCAAAATAAAAATAAAAATTCAAAAGTAAAATAAGGTGGGATTGAATGGACGTACTCATTTGCTTAGAAAAGGACTGATGCAATATTGAATGGAATACAATGTCTTCACCACCAATGCATTGGATTTGGTTTTTTTGTTGTTGGTGTGGTGCGTGTGTTTTGTTTTTTTTTTTTTTTTTTTTTTTTTTTTTTTTTTTTTTTTTTTGGCAGTATAAATGGATGAAGAAGAAGATGAATGGGTGAAAAAAATGTTTTGTATGGCGGGGAAAAATATAGTTTTAAGCTTGGGTGACCCCACAAAAACAATTTTTTGGAAAGTTTTACGGTTTGGTGATCCCACTGGAACATTTATGGATCCGCCATTGTTCCTACCATAACACTTGCTATGGACTTTCTGCGGCCCTTCAATTCAGCCCGTCGCAATTACAACGGAATCATCACAATTTGTATCATCTTTGCATTATTTCCTACGGACTTCGTTCTATGCTGCAAGATGCCAAACAACCCACGTGCCTCACATCCAATCGTAGTAAATTTCAATGCTCTGGACCTAAATCAGGGGTGATAAATTTCTCGATAATCCCGAATCACGATCCCGAAAAATTCCCGACTCAAATTTCGGGATTTTAAAACCAGAAAAATGCGGAAGGAGCGGGTATAAAACTCAATCCCGTCGGGTTCACGATCCCGATTAGAATATATATATATATATATATATATATATATATATATATATATATATATATAAACATTTTTCATCCCGATATGAATACCACAACCCTAAATAATAAAATTGTAAACCTACTACACTCTCTCTGCTTTCCACTTATTTTCACTTTTTTGCACACACACACACACACACACACACACACACACACACATATATATATATATATATATATATATATATATATATATATATATACGAATTACATATATGGTTACGGAATATCACGGTGGCGATGAATGGTAAATATATGTGGATATCTGGCTATTAGTGTATGATTTCTCCGGTGAGAGTGATGGTGCTCATGAAAAATACGAAGACTCGGATGACGGGACTACGAAGATATGAATGCGGGTACATAGTCGACAAATTGGCAGAGCTTGGTCTACTTGTATTAATATGCCTCTCCTACACGAATTACACGTTGCACTTATTTATGGACGACGGACTACTCACGATTAAGCTTCTCTCGACAAGACCTAATCTCTTTGATTATTTTAGAAATAGTTGAATGTGCTTAGTGAAGTACAACAATTCGGACAACCCAAAAAGTTCGAGCTAGTACAAATATGAGATTGACGAACTACTTAGGAAATAATCTTCATCTGGATTGAAGTAATTGATATTTGAAGGGTGTTTCAGAAGCTGTCTGAAATGGAATCAGATTCTCCTTTGAAGGATACCATTTGGGATACACAATCAGATTGTGTTTCTAAAATAAAATAGCACTTTATACGATAAAGATGCGAAGTAAGCCATGTAAAGTATCCATTACCCGTTTTGGGATAGTACCCTTATATAACACATATACTTAACCAAGTTCCAAAGAATAAATGTTGAATGGATTCCATATCAGATATGGAAGACGATGACATCGAATCCATCTTAACCGATGTTTTAAAGTTGTTGTGCCTCTAGCAAGAAGTGTCTGAAAGGCTTGGAGCCTAGTACGATATATGCAACTTTGTGGCATATCTTAGCAAGTACGCTAGATATTATTTACTTACCCGCGGAGAAAAACTGTTTGTCTCCAAACATGCCGTCTTCTAGATGAAGTGTCTCGTCCAAAAGAGACAGTGGGGGTAAATGAAGTCTCAAATGTAGTTTGGGAACCACAAGGAGATATTCAACCGTCGGATGATAAGCAGGATCCACATAAAGATGAGGTGTAGAACACTGCTCAGCGCACACAGGTATTCTATGAGTCCACAGATAACCACACGCCTGAAAGGGCTACTGGTATGTTCATCTTGAAGAATGAAGATCTGGCGACTTATGCAAAAATGTTTGAAAGGAAAGATTAAGATATATGGCTGGAGCCATAATATCTTAAACAGATTCCATGTATGACAAACGGGTTATGAACCTGGTATGTCTTTCCTGAAGGAAATGTCTCTGAAAGGTGTAGCATGTCTTTATGAAAGACTAACATGGAAGGTAATACGATTACTAGTTAAGCTGAATTTGTGGCTAGAGGCTATGGGGTGTAAACCTTGTAATTACCTTTATGCTACCAGTTATGCTTAAATCTATTCAGATAGTGCTTGTTGTAGTTGCGTATCATGGCTATATGATAGTGTTGAAAATGTTGGGCCAATGGCTTGATGTTCGTAGACGATAATGTGATATGTAAGCTTATGAGATCCTTTTATGGGCTCAAACAAGCTCTACAATATAAGTTCCTTGAATTGATAAATCAAAAGGAGTTTGATTTCATCAAGAGGAAAGATATGCCTAATGTGCAAAAGGGTTAGTGGGAGTGTTACAGTTTTGAGCGAGGTATTTCCTTCTCGGAATCAACAGACTCAATTAATGTTTGGTAGTTCAAGGTCTTCTCGAAAGATCTTGGAAGTAGCAGTTCTTATTTTGGAAATAAGAATGTATAGTGATAGATTTAGATACTGCTTAATTATCACATATCACCTTTATAGGTGGGATGCTAAAAGAGTTTAGCATAGACCACATCAAGAGATACTCCTAGCCAGTATTCTCGGGGTCTATCTATGATGGGACACCAGTCCCGAAGATAAAGGGACATATGATACTTATGGAGAGTTCCCTTTGCTACTGCAATAGGATCCATCATAAGAGTTGTGCCAGATGTTCATACTCCATGAATAGTCATGTGTAAGTATGTAAGTGGTTCTGGTAAATGTTGAGAATGTCCTTAAAGATGTTAAGGATGGGTTCTTAGTTTATTGAAACTTGGAATCGAATAAACGTAGATATACAGATGTATGCCCTGAATCTTATGAAGATAGTGGGAGCTACAGTCTGGTTTCCACGCACTTTATTTAAGTGATACTATGGGTTGGCAATGTTCTTAGCAAGTGATCACTGTAAATTCTACAAATGAGACAAAACACAGTAGTGCTTTGGAGGCGTAGCGGGAGCAGTACATGGATCTAAAAGGTTCATTCATGAACCTTGTATGGTTCTTCCATCTTTTCGATATAGCTGATATAATAAGTGGATTCATTGCTTGAAGCAAGGACCATGGTCTCGTCAGAGATTCGTGTGTGTGTGTTGATGCGGTTCCTTTTGACTTGATCATGTGGAGAAGGATACGAAGACAGTTTGAGTCCCCACGGATAGTGATCCGTTCACGCTTAGGGTTGGTTGCGAGTATTGCATAAGATTCTTGTGTTTCAACTTGGTCTCGTGTGTATGAGTGATTGGCTTTAGGCCAAGTGGGAGATTTTTGGAATAGTGTCCTCAACCCAATCGGGTTGGACCGGATCCAACCGGGTGACGGACCTTTTCTAGGTGTTACGATCCTTACCGGCAGTGTACCGGGTCAAATTGTAGTGCTAGTCTGGTGAGTCAGGTCGTATCCTCAGGGAAATGAAGATCTAATTCAAAGTGTGGTTAAACACCAAGAAGCTATTATTAACTCGATCTAAGTCGCAGTTTTTACCATTTTATCGGGTTAGATCGTTAGATTAGTTAGATGTTAGTAAAACAGTAAAAAAATAAATAATATATATATTTTTAGATCTAGCCAAGAATACTTTCTTGAATCAATATCTTTTGTAGTGAAATTGAATGAGAGATGAGATCTTTTCCTTGATGCAAGGAAGTCAATTATATATATGAACCGGTGTACTCTAAGCTAGACAACTCCTCCTCACTCCTGGCGGCGTATGAAATTGTCATATGTCAAATTGTCATTAGTTTAATCTCCACAAGCGCCCCATGCTAATCTCGGTTAGTGCGAGCAGTACCAGTACAAATCTACCCCGGATAAAAGAGGTTATTCCGTTTGTCAGACGGCCGATGTCATTCAAAAGGCTCCGGTTGTCGGCGGATCGATTTAACTTTCGGTGTTAGTTTCAATAAAACCGTTGATTTTAACATTATTACGATCTTGAGCACAAATTTAATAAGATTCATCTTTCCCAAGACAAATCGCCCCGGGTAGGAAATATGATTCCGTTGTCACGTTTTTCACTCGGCCATTTTACCCTCCGGTTTTTCTACCTTTTTCTCATATCCTAACTTCACCGTTTAGTTCGTCATTAGGTTACGATTCTGTTTTATATTGATTAGCTATGTCAATATTAACGTTTCATTAAGCTCAAGTAGAAAAAGATTCATTATAATTGGTTTTAATCATTATTACCGAGTCGATCATCCATTTTACCAAAAAGATTAACTAATTGATTCATATCTTGGCTAGATATTACTACTACTAATATATATATGTATATAAATAGATAGAAATAATAAACATAATAACATTAGAAAATTACCGATTACAAGCTCTTTGAATTGGAGCCTAATCCTCGTGAAAGTAACAACGTCTTCCGAGACAACAATCCTCGATAATAAATCCAAGCATTACAACGATACTACTCTATTTATTTATACACATATGCATATATATATATATATATACATACATCGACATATATATATTTATATATGGGCCCAAAACATAAAAGAAATAAAAAGAAAGAGGTAGAGGGAAATATATATAGAGATTTATATATATATTTTGGGGCATCTTGAACAAATGGGTGAGGGAGTATTTATAGGTAGTAGTGCACGGCGCGCGGGCGGTCTTTTCGGCTCGGGCGGTGCTACTGATGCGATTCTCTCCTTGTCATACCCACGTGTTGTAATGATGATTATTCCGGCTCGGGCGGTCTTTTCGGTTCGTGCGGACTTTGAAAAATATCCTTCTTCGGTTTTCTCTTGTTTCGATATTAATTCTTGATTTTTCATCACACGTACCACAAGCGAGTCAAAAACACGAGCCACGATAATTCGACCACAAAATCATAAGTTTTATTAAATTTATAACGATAATATCTATTTATAACGATTTAGGTTTTTATGAGTTTTAGTATATTTTTATGAAATTATACGATATTTTATATAATAATTACTACTTATACATTTTGATAAAACTTAGTAAATATGACTTAAATTGGTACAATAATGCTCAAAGTGGTATCAATATTGGGGTAAAATGTCGTAATAATGATCATTAATTTGTCTCTCATCACCACTCCCCACTTAGCTTTTGGTCGTCCTCGAGCAAAACAAGCGGTAAAACAAAATGAATGAGAGATAAATTCATGAAGATATAAGATATAAGGGACAACCGAGATGTTGCAACCTTAAAAATTACAACCGGCGTTAACCTCAATATAAATGTATAACAGAGTGTGTGTGTGACAAGCCTTTTCAATTTCCACTATCCTCTCTTGAATAATTCAAGCAAACACACAAATATCCATTCAGGCAGTCCTAATGACTTTCCTAGGTATAGGCAGTAACATTTCCACACAAAGTCCTTCCGTGTACTTATTAGGATAATCCCTAAAGCATATCATTTAGTTTATACTGGGGATAGTCAGAAGATAACTAAGTTTTCAACCATATTTCCATATTGTCATTTTTTTTTAATTTCACATTTGTAGCATATGCCCTCATTCCCAGCAATAGGACGTTTCGTGATAACACCCTAGCTGGACTACTATCATCGAGCGATCGGGAGTTTTTAAACCTCATAGTGATATAGGACGTTTCGTGATAACGCCTCTCGCGCACTCAAATCATTGGTAGCTACAACCGACATATAGATAGTTCATCTTAATTTGGTATTCTTCTTTAACTTATATCCTTCCTATCACATTCAAACCTTCAGATATTCACAGTACACATTCAAAAGTTAGGTACTAAGTTAATGCAATTATCTTTAGAATAAGCACTAGGATATTGAATGGATACAGTTTAAAATTTTCCGCTTCAATATCAAAGGCTTTACGTGAAGGAATTCATGTTACACAAATATATTTGGAATTACAATGCACTTACGGTTCACGTTGGTTATACACATCCAAATTGATCATTATATCCTCAAATCCATGAAATATATACCTTATACAATTTATTTTAATCAACTAAATAATGCTCGAAAAAAATCGAAAACTAAGGGATTTATTGATACAAAATAAACATTAATTCCATTGCTAGACCAACGACTCCACTCCCCACTTACGAACTTACATTGTCCTCAATGTAAAGTGAGTGTAAATAAGTTGTTGGGAAAGCAATGGTGCACTAAAACAAGTCAAAACAAATACTCGAATGATATTAAAGGGTGGGTGGGTGGGTTAAAGTTATGACCTCCTCAATTCCATAGTATTTGAACTAATACATGTCACACGTTATTTGAAATTTAAAAGCAGACTAGATCATGAAATGTAACGTATGGCAAAGTATTAACTCGAGTCTTTTATACCCAGATCCTCAAGGGTTATTTCAAATCGTTTCTATCAACCTTAGTCCAAGAAATGATGCATTTGAATTTTCTCTTTGCTTTCTCTCGGGATTTTCGGATAACCACCTAATCGTTCCCGTTTTAATGACATTCAAACATTCATCCTAAGACTTGGTGAAACAAAATGAAAATCAATCCGAAGTATTCGCAAAGTATTATCCAAAGTATGAGTAATGATTATATTTAACATTTTTACGGGTTTGCCTCGGTAGCGCTTTTAGTTAACGTCGTTTGCTCGACAAACTTAAACAACCAAAATGATGATGATTAACTAATATACTAAAATAAAATAGGATACTTCTAACATTTACTCACAAAAGCATGTAATAATTAATTTCGTGAACTAACTAAAAAAAATGCTTAAGGAGTAAATAGGAAGGATAGTACCATGTTTTTACTATATTTATAGTCTATAGCTAGACTTTCTGCTCCGGTTTTCTAATGTACTGGTGGTGAGTCATCCTCATGCACCACATCCTTCTTCAATCTTTGGTTTCCAACAGAGGTTAGACAATTTCCACCAATCCAAACGATTCTTGACCTTTTTCCTTTGATTTTCGAGCCTTCGGTTTGTGAGCTTTAACATTATTGCTGAAGTCATCTTCTTCAATTACCTGCGTGTTAGTACGATCCACAGCAAAAGGACACAAAGGGTCCACACAAGAACAATATTCTAGTGTAGTGTATGATATTTCAATGAATTGTAAATGTTGAAGACAACGCGCTCATCATTAATTCCCAAACTAAGCTCTCCCTTATAAACATCGATGAAAGGGCTATTAATTGTTAAGTACCGAAAAGTGTCAAGAAAATGTGCATACTTCTTATCCAACTTCATCTCTTTGATTTCCTTTTTCGGGGAATGGGGGAGTAATTCAAGATCAATTAAAGTAGGGTTAGAATGTATACCTCCTTTACCCTTAAACGAAGATGGTAAAGCTTCCTGGAATGATTGTGCCTTTTGAGGACACTGTGTGTTATCATTCTGTACCTTTTTCTTCAAAATATGCACTGGATATGGTGCTGCCTTATCAGATTGAATCGAGGTGAATTTGGGTTGAGCCGGATAAGGTTCGGTTTGAATTGGCCCTTTCAAAATTGATTCCTTTTTAACCTGCTCATTGAACAAGGTCCTACCCATTCTTGGATTTTTCAATATTTTAGGAACCTTGACCCATTCCTCATCCTTAATCTCAGCGGCCATTTTCTTATTTCGATTTGAAGATGATCCTTGGTCAGGATTTCCCTGACTAGTATGACCTCGTTTACTTTCTACTCTTAACTGCCTTTCGTAAGTGTTTATGTCAGGCTTATAAGGAGTGAGTGGGGCCTTACCACTTCTGGTCATCAACTATCTAAAATAGAAAATGCTCGAATTTTGTAGAAGAAGAAAATTGGTAACTAAAAAAGGTAGGTACCAACGGAAAATATAAAAAGAAATGTGATAAGAAGAGTGTTGACTTATCCTCGAGAATTTTGAGCTAATACAAGTAGAAACCATTCGAACACAATGAATTAGCATCGTTTCCCCGGCAACGGCGCCAGAAAGCTGACGTACCTTTTCTAGGTGTTACGATCCTTACCGGCAGTGTACCGGGTCAAATTGTAGTGCTAGCCTGGTGAGTCAGGTCGTATCCTCAGGGAAATGAAGATCTAATTCAAAGTGTGGTTAAACACCAAGAAGCTATTATTAACTCGATCTAAGTCGCAGTTTTTACCATTTTATCGGGTTAGATCGTTAGATTAGTTAGATGTTAATAAAACAGTAAAAAAATAAATAATATATATATTTTTAGATCTAGCCAAGAATACTTTACGAATCAATATCTTTTTGTAGTGAAATTGAATGAGACAGATCTTTTCCTTGATGCAAGGAAGTCAATTATATATGAACCGGTGTACTCCTAAGCTAGACAACTCCTCCTCACACGAGCGTATGAAATTGTCATATGTCAAATTGTCATTAGTTTAATCTCCACAACTGCCCCATGCTAATCTCAGTTAGTCTGAACAGGTACCGAGTACAAATCTACCCCGGATAAAAGAGGTTATTCCGTTTGTCAGACGGCCGATGTTATTCAAAAGGCTCCGGTTGTCAGGCGGATCGATTTAACTTTCCGGTGTTAGTTTCAATTAAACCGTTGATTTTAACATTATTACGATCTTGAGCACAAATTTAATAAGATTCATCTTTCCCAAGACAAATCTGCCCCCGGGTAGGAAATAGGATTCCGTTGTCACGTTTTCACTCGGCCATTTTTACCCTCCGGTTTTTCTACCTTTTTTCTCATATCCTAACTTCACCGTTTAGTTCGTCATTAGGTTACGATTCTGTTTATATTGATTAGCTATGTCAATATTAACGTTTCATTAAGCTCAGGTAGAAAAAGATTCATTATAATTGGTTTTAATCATTATTACCAGAGTCGATCATCCATTTTACCAAAAGATTAACTAATTGATTCATATCTTGGCTAGATATTACTAGTACTAATATATATATGTATATAAATAGATAGAAATAATAAACATAATAACATTAGAAAATTACCGATTACAAGCTCATTGAATTGGAGCCTAATCCTCGTGAAAGTAACAACGGCTTCGAGACAACAATCCTCGATAATAAATCCAAGCATTACAACGATACTACTCTATTTATTTATACACATATGCATATATATATACATACATCGATATATATATATATATATATATATATATATATATATATATATATATATATATATATATATATATATATGGGCCCAAAACATTAAAGAAATAAAAAGAAAGAGGTAGAGGAAATATATATAGAGATTTATATATATATTTTGGGGCATATTGAACAAATGGACTGAGGGAGTATTTATAGGGTAGTGCACGGCGCTGGGCGGTCTTTTCGGCTCGGGCGGTGCTCTGATCTGTGATTCTCTCCTTGTCATACCCACGTCGTTGTAATGATGATTATTCGGCTCGGGCGGTCTTTTCGGTTCGGGCGGACTTTGAAAAATATCCTTCTTCGGTTTTCTACTTGTTTGATATTAATTCTTGATTTTTCATCACACGCATCAAGCAGATCAAAAACACGAGCCACGATAATTTCGACCACAAAATCATAAGTTTTATTAAATTTATAACGATAATATCTATTTATAACGATTTAGGTTTTTATGAGTTTTTAGTATATTTTTATGAAATTATACGATATTTTATATAATAATTACTACTCATACATTTTGATAAAACTTAGTAATTATGACTTAAATTGGTACAATAATGCTCAAAGTGGTATCAATATTGGGGTAAAATGTCATAATAATGATCATTAATTTGTCTCTCATCACCGGGTCAGATCATTTCTACTATTTCTTTATGTTTATACATATGATAAATGACTTTCTGTTATTATATATTTGTTCATTTAACGAACCGATTACGATATTGTTATATGATAACGTTCCAAGTGTCAAACTATGAAAGATAAATCATAACAGTGATTATGGTTGATAAGATCTTGACTCACTTTAAAAGGTTCGATACTTTAAATGTCTCTAGTCGTATGTACTATTAAATGGGACATTAATAGTACGATTAGACTAGCACGTATTAGATGTCTTTTATCTTATTGAAGATAGGGATAGATCTCGTCTATCAAAGTGTAGGGACACTTGGACTGTACGTGGACGTGTATTAGAGAATGCGTATGTTAGACTGACCCACTTAATTATTAAGTGTCACACAATGTGGCGGTTCTGTAATTATCCTGAGACCGGAGTCTTCATGGCATCACGGTGTGGATTGTCATGCTTTGACACTATTGAGGTTTCCCCTAGCCACGGGGTGATCATACAGTAGTGATTGGGTGTGATATTGAAGCATGCGTGGGATATATGTTTGTTCGTCCGGAAATCGCGTATCCTAATAGTAGGAGTGAATATCCGAAATGGCCTTCTTATAAGGAATGTCTAGCTCTCGTGAATCTTTGCAAAGTGGGAGTAAAATGAATAATTCCGAAAGAGCATGATATCCAGATTATAAGATACGATCGTTGATGTACTGACACTCGAGATACAATTGTATGGATATTGTAACAGCGATAGGATTCTATTTACACGGTAACTGTTTCACATGAAAGGTAGTAGTCACTGTATTGACTCTTCCGATGATTGGGGGTCACGGTGTGTTGCTAGATGCTATTCCATGATTGTTAGGTATGAAGAGAATTTTCGTAATTGTACTTTGTGTCTATGGCCAACATATTCGGAAGCCTATCGGGTCGCACACATAAGAACATCGAGCCGGATTGAAATACAGTTATAGTGATAACCAAATAAGGAAAGTTTATCTCGACTATAAAGTGTTATAGTGATAAATTAATATAGTGGTATTTATTTATTATGAATAAATATAATACAAAATATTAGTTATATTGATTAATTAAATATACACATTTTTGGTATATGTCGAATATATATATATATATATATATATATATATATATATATATATATATATATATATATATATATATATATATATATGATATACATGTATTTTGCAAATTAATTAATCATAGTATTATATTAATTAAAAAATATTCCGGATGTCAATTTATGGCATATAGGGGGCGCAGATAGTAAGTGTATAAGATACACTTGGATTGTGCAATTTAATTAAATATTTCCTTATATTAATATTAGATATTAATGTGTATAGATTTACACAAATATGTAAATTGATTTATGGTAATATATTGAAGCTATATTCAATATAAGATATTGGAAATATATTTAATATAAGATATTAGATATTAATGAGATAAATCAATCAAAGATATTTTCATTATTTACTAGTAAAATGTTTTCCTTCTCCCCAATCTACTAGGAAACGACATTAGTCAATTGACAAGTATTTCGTATAATATTCCATCTATCACTAATCAATTGAGCACGATTCTGGTAAATAAATATTTAATTTATAGTACTATTTTCAGTGTGATCAACTTACTTAGCTTTTGGTCATCCCGAACAAAAAGGTGAAAGAAAATGAATCCGGACCGATGTAAAGATTAATTAAAAACAACCATGCGCCAATAAGCCGAGATAAGAAGCATGCCAACTCATATTCATAAGCAGTACATTAAACACTTTCCAATTCATGAACTGATGTGTGTGTGCAATAACCTTCAGACCACAGTAATGTAGACAGACTCATATCAATCTAACTCACGATTTACCTAGCAATCCTGAGAATGTTCAAGCATTTACGCCATTTTTTCCTTTGGATTTTTTATTTTTATTGCATAGGTAAAGTCAACTAGGCAAGGTGGATCGGGAACCGAGTACTACTCTTAGGTTCGCGTTTATCGGTCTATTTTGTGCGAGGGTCGTGCGTCTTACGCTCCGAGTTTGCTTCCCTCTTTTGATTCCCTCTATGATGGATGTCCTACAAATATTTTGTCTGGTTGATTTGTCCTTTTGACTCCCCTCTAAGCCAATGAGTCGTGCCCAAGTGGTAAAAAAACTGATGATTCAAACCCCGAGTCTGCTTCATATGGTTAAAAAAAACTGTTTCTATATTTACTTTTCTTTGCTGTAGCTTTGTGCAGGATTGAAGCATATGCATAACTTTGATCCTCCATATGCACATAATGATGTCAAACCTGGTAATGTCCTCTTAACACGTAGAAAAGGACAATCGCCTCTTGCCATTTTGATGGATTTCGGAAGTGCTCGCCCAGCAAGAAAGCAGATACGTTCTCGTTCAGAGGCTCTTCAGTTGCAGATCAAATTTAGACAGTTTTGATCCATCTTTTATGTCTTCTGTGATTTCGTAAATTGTTGATTGGTTGGTGTGATTATGTGTAGGAATGGGTAACCGAGCACTGTAATGTAAAAGAGGGAAGCAAACTCGGAGCATAAGACGCACGACCCTCACACAAAATAGACCGATAAACGCGAACCTAAGAGTAGTACTCGGTTCCCGATCCACCTTGCCCAGTTGACTTGACCTATGAAATAAAAATAAAAATAAAAACCAAAGGAAAAAATGGCGTAAAGGCTTGAACATTCTTGGTATTGCTAGCTAAATCGTGAGTTAGAGTGATATGAGTCTGTCTACATTACTGTGGTCTGAAGGTTATTGCACACACACATCAGTTCATGAATTGAAAGTGTTTAATGTGCTGCTTATGAATATGAGTTGGCATGGTTCTTATCTCGGCTTATTGACGCATGGGTGTTTTTAATTAATCTTTACATCAGTCCGGATTCATTTTCTTTCACCTTTTTGTTCGGGACGACTAAAAGCTAAGTAAGGGGTAGTTGATCACACTGAAAATAGTACTATAAATTATATATTTATTTACCAGAATCGTGCTCAATTGATTAGTGATAGATGGAATATTATATGAAATACTTGTCGATTGACTAATGTCGATTCCTTGGTCAGTAATTCTGCATCTTTATATCGTATCCCAATATTTTGTACTATTTCGTCTCGTTTAGGTAATTTTCAGGATACCATATCATGGGCTAAAGAGGGAAGTGGATCTGGATTATTGAAGAGACATGAGCCGAAGTCAGAAGAAGTCAAGACGAAATCTGATGGGCCAGAATAAAAGAGAAAGAAGCACGCGACCACGAAACCCTTACGCGACGCTGGCTGACTTGGACGACACGAAAAGAAGATAGCCGCAAATTGTATTAAGTCGGTTAGGTATTAGATCAACTAAGTCAGTTTTGCAGTCCATATAAAGGCTGTGCCAGTCTATGTAAAATCATATCATATATACTCAAATACTATATATTGTGTCAAATACTTTTCTTCTACGAAATAAAGTTTATTATTAGCTTTTGAAGTTCTTGTTGGGTTACCTCTGCTGGATATACAGAAACTTGAATCTGGATCCGATCCCTAATTGGATCGTCAGATCTGATTCACAGAACTGATCAAGACATTCGAACATGCACAGCGGAAGCTACGAATTAAATTTGCATGCGATTTTACTACGATTCGATTCACATGATTAATTAATAACTACAAGAAAGTTAGTAAATTTACCCAACCGGAGAGAGAGAAGCAGTCGACCAAGGGAGAAGCCGTAGTCTTCCGGATTGTATCTCCTAGTTTGTAGTCTTCCTTTTACTTTGATGTTGGCGCAAATTCTAGTGTGTATTGTGTTAGGATGAACTCTCTTTATATAGGAAAATAACTAGTCAAGAGAGAGTTATCATTTTCACACTACAATTACCTATTCCTATAAGGAAAAGATATTTGCCATAAAATAAGAGATAATTCCTAAAAAATCAATCTTAATTTATCCATTAATTATTTAACAAATAAATAATTAACTAATTACACGTGTGACATAATCTAGAAAAAATTCTTTTCCTAACTTATCACAAAGTGGGGCGCCACTTTTATCATCATTTTTAATGGAAAATGTCTTTTCTATTTTACATATTATTTACCAAATAAATAATATTGCATATTCATTAAATAGACCAACTATTTAATTTATTCTCGAGGTTCCATAAAAGCGAAAACACTCACGTGTTAGGAGCCAACCCGGGACCATGGACCTATAACCAATAGCTACAATAAAAATCGAATAAAATATTCATCGAATGTAATATTTTTACTCAACTCATTAATTCGGAATTACGCCACCATAAATCCAAATCGAACTCTATCGATTATAGATATAACTTATTCTCAAAACGTCGAGTCGAGTCGATAAGTGTCCATTGATATAATCATTACATATAAACTAACCCTCCACAGACTATCCGTAATGCAGCGGGATTATTTCCGTAAACCTTCTTCAATACATCTTATCCTTATTTACCATTAACCCACTAGTGATCAATTAGTTCATAACCAATATGAACTCCGCGGATCGATCAGTTTCTATGATTAACAAATAAGGGGATTGTCTTTCTACTTCCTGCAGGAAGGAATGGATTCTATATTTGTGAGACAAACACTTCTCACTCATTCCAGAATAGTGCCAACGTGAAAGTGATTCGGACCGCGCCTGTTAGCGATCATTAATGAACACATCAAACCCTATCCTGAAACAAGTATGAGTCTGTAATCACTTCTGGATTAAGGTTAATCCATATATGATCATCTTGTGATTTAATGAGATTTCTCAATCACGGAATTATATGAGAAATGCATATTATATCGGTCTAGTCCTATATGACTACATCATATATAAATGCCCCACTTAGATAACCAATATCGATGGTTCGGATAAGACGGTCACACCAAAAAGTGTTCTGGGCGCATTAATGGTGGTTTAATCAATAGACCCCATACTTTGATTAAGTTCACCACTGACTAACATTTCAAGTGTATCGCCATAAACTTAATCCTCGCGTGTGACACACACTAAGTTATATGGCTACATATGATACGACTTTCAGTAGTGTATTACTTATAAGCACGAAGCAAATAATAAGATGAGAATAAATCTGTCATTTATTAATTATAAAAATAATTACATAAATTGTCTTTCGGGCGCTACTTCCAACAATCTCCCACTTGCCCGTAAGGACAAGCAACAATTGTCTTTCGGGCACACTATAACTAACAATCTCCCACTTGCCCGTAAAGACAAGCAATGATTGTTTTTAGAGCTCCACACCCTTATTGTCTTCTATCCACAACATTATCCCACTTGCTCTAAAGCAGATGAGACATATCTCCCAATCTCATACCCGTCAAGCTCTTATCAGTGACATTAGATGTCACGCAACTTGGTAAACTGATCAGCTAGGTTGTCGGCTCGAGGCGATCTTTAGGACCGAAACGTCGCCTCTTTGCACCATCTGTCTGACCAGGTGGTACGTACTCTCAATATGCTTTTGACCTCTTTTGACTGCGAAGAACATTTACATGAGCTACCTCTCAACTGTTTTCACAGAAAAATGGTATCGGCTCATTAAGACCTGGAATCACTTCCCGATCCAACAAAGGACTTCTCACGCCACACTGCCTCTGTAGCTGCTCCGAAAGCTGCTATGTATCGACTAACATAGTCAAATTGGCAGTGCTAGATTACTCCAGACTATAGCTCTGTCACTATGAGAAAACACTGAGCCTGAGATCGATTCACGATCATCCTTAATCCGACAAAAAAATCAGAATCAGTGTAGTCAACGACACTCAGGTTCGCATCCGAATAGACAAGCATATGATTCCTCGTTCTCTAAAGATACTTGAGGATGTACTATACTGCTTTCAACGTCCGAATCCAAGATTCGACTTTTATTGACTTTTAATAACCTGACTTTCTCTATCCAAAAGATAATCTATCCCATTTTCTCTATATCTGAAGACTAAAAGAATTATTCCATGAGGGGTTGGGTAGGAAACCTCTCGTTGAATTTTGCATTCGGAAATGCATTATCATCCAATAAGATGGATGGGATATTGCCAACAACTTGTTCTCATGAATTCGACCGAATCAAATTCTAAGAATATAGTCCACTGCTCTGACTTAGAGAAGCTTTGGCTCGTCAGTTCTTGACTTCAGATAACACACCCATGTTGTTCACAACTGTTGTAGTGTTACCTTTATAAACACTGATGTCTACTACTTTACCAGTATTGATTCTCTTGTCTGCAAAAGACTCATCAATATTTTTGGTCAAACCCACACATTTCAAAACATGTGTCTTTTAATGACCTAGAGGTTTGCTTTAATCCACCAATGGATAAAAGCATTAGCAGTCAATCTGCTATTGGCTTTAAGCTAAAACCCTTCTGTTCCGAATGAATTCAAGCTCCGTTGTACGGCAAGAAAGTTTCAGGGCATCACCCCTGGTAATCTTTCTGCTTTCCATGGAGTCAAGCAAGGCTGAATGGTGAGAGAGTTCAGGGCATCACCCCTGGTTAACTCTGTACTTCTCAGGGAGTTACCCCCAAAACCACTTGGCTTTGCTTAGAAAGATAAAATTTCTCATTCATTCAACTCTTCATCACGTAGATCCAATTTCTCCCACCGGGCCTGAGACACTCAGGTGGTTCTACAAGAGTGTGAACAGAACTGGAGTACAAAAACTCCATTTAAAGGTATATGGATTTAAACCAACCTCCTATTGTCAGAATCCTATACAGTCCTTCTAGAGGACCATAGGTTATCAATCACCCCCCGCAGGCTGTAAAGACCGCATAATCACAGCGGGTCAATGGTTAGATCATACTCACACTACATTTGGGTGGATTGATATTCTGACCTAGTTCAGTAGTATTAATCAGCGTAATCCTCAACAACCAATGTTGGATGTGGTCTGATTAAATCTGACAGTAACTCCTTGAGTAACTATACCTCAAGGTCTAAGATTGTTATCTGAACATTTTTCATAGAAATGATGTAACGGTGTAACCGTCAATATCCGATCTTGAGAATCTTATAACCAACCTTTACTCATTGCATTAAGATATTTCACGAACAGTCTCCATTTGAATGTGTATGCAAAATATCCAGTCCTACCTTCAATCTAAAATGCTAAATGCCTCTATTTTGTAGTGGAGTAAATTTACTTCACTCATTATCAACAAATTCATAAGAATCTTTTAGGTAGACTTCTCGGTGTATCAATGTAAACCGTTATTTTGCAATCAATATCTTAATTGAGTTAAGCAATCATAACATATCAATAACTATATAAGGCAATTCATGGTTTATCCTATCAGTGCAATCGTTTCACTCGGAGGTAGGCCAAGCATCAGTTCCAAATACTATGCTATAGCCTGTATCTGAGCATGGAATACTCTCTTCTCTAGTAATATCATAGATTCTTCCACATATTTAGATAAAATAATCGGTGTTTCAAGTAGTCATTAGACAAAATGTCTATTACTGAAAAGCTCCCACTAGCTTGTATCCTTCATAAGACCCCGAAGGTCAATATGAACAAGTTGTGATACTTCTTCAACTCTATTACCTTTTCCTTATTGAAAAGGTTACTTAGTCATTTTTCCTTTGAGATAGTGTTCTTAGACTGGGAGATAGGAATCACCCTTAGCCAGTCTTCAGATCTTATCTTTAGGATATATGCACAAATTAGTAGATGCTGAAGAATCGTTTATCTAAATACGGAAACCATTTGTCTTAGTAGTTTATGATGTGTTACATATACCTTTTCAGCATTACTTAGATGTTCTGACTTTATAAAACGAAAGTCCGAGTCTCAGAATCGTATACAATGTCATATTCACTTTCTTTAAGACAACTATATTATCGATGTCAAAGTGAATCCATTTATTCCAACGAATCTGAAAAACAAAAGTCATATTTCTTTGATATTCAAGGATTAAAATCCGAAATTTATTTCCTTATATCACTCCCACTATCTCAGCTGAAATAACTGCCCTTGTCTACTCTTTAATCATGAATGCCAAGCTACCTTGTTCATTTGAAACGAACTTTAGCTTCTGAGTCAAATTACTCGGTTAAGAAAGTCTCTAAAGATTCATAGGTTAGTGATCCGAAATCACTTTCCTTATCGGCCTACTTGGGTATTGAGTATTTACTTTTAAGAACTTAACTTTTTACACTTGATATTTGGAACTTCGTAAAAAGAATACAGTAAATTTTTTTTACATTATCACTTTCTTGCAAGATATCAGTAGGGAAAATTGCTGCTAAATTGGGGCCATCCGTTATGTCATATGTAACAACAGGTCGAACCAAAACAAAATACTTTTTTTTGCTAAGTAATAAAAACAGTTAGTCAAAATAATTAATTTGACTTAAACTGAGTAAACTTAGTTTAATTCAAGAATTCACGAAAATAAACGCATTAGCTGTCCGCTCTCAGGTTGGGCAGTAAGGGTCGGAGAAGGGCAATCACTCATTCTTAAAACCAGCGTACTTACTTTTATTAATATTTCGGTTTAGCCTTTAACTTATTTAGTTTAGATGATTTACCTTTTTAGACATTTACCTTCCCATTCTTGGCTTTCTTTAAAGGAAATGGCCGTGAACTAGCAGTTCATTTAAGTAGACACTACTGATGAACTGTGGGATGTCTAGTGAGATTGATACCAAATCATTCTCGTCATATTTGAACTAATTTTAATTTGCCTCCCGTTTAACACGAGTGACAGCATTGACATACTTATCAATGTCACTTAAGTTTGTAGGCTCAAGAGGAACTTCCTCTTCCAAAAAGTTAATTTGCATTCTCGATTATTGAGTTTAACGTTCTTGTTACATTTCCACTTTTACGAAGTCGTTACTAGTCAATTTATCGTATTTAGCAGTTTAGATACATTGAGATGATATGTAGTTGTAAAATAAATTATGACAGAAGAATAAATCAAATCATACACCACAACATATAATAATTTTAGGAATAATAAACGTGATGTCATGCATGCAGTTTATCCTACCATTCTAAAGATTTAACCTCAAATCATACTGCCGCAGCAGGGTCGGTATCAGCATAATGACGATTAAATTGAGACAATCTCTCTCAACAATTAAACAATTAAGAATCAGACATTTCCATTTAATTGTTGATTACCTTCCTTTTTCAGCCAAGATATTTCCAATAAATATCCTTGTGAGTGTGACCTACTATTTCAGATCTCAAAGTACGCCCCGAGTATGCCGTCGCAGGATCGGTCAGTGACTCGACGAGTACCCAAAATCCTATCCTTTCAGAGACCAAGCCTTAAATTTTGATAGGGGTGAAATCAATCCGCAGGGGGCCGTAATCAAAGCGGCTCAAGGCGTCACCCTTCTCTCACGTGCTTGTGCGAACAGTAGAGGCCGTGGGGTCGGTTGTCACCTTCCCCGCTCCCACTCGTTATTTTGAAAAATAGGTAGTGTTATTAGGATTTTCAGAATTTCTTAATCATCCGAAAAACAATAAATCATGAATATTTAAATTAATCCTCACACTAGTTCATCGGTTCCAAATACCGTCTAACTAGTGTCACTTATTCACGATTTTACAATTTTATGGGTTTATTAAAATTCCTCGAGTAGACGCTACACAATTAAAATTCTCCAAGAATTTTATAATCCCAATACATTAGGACTTTATGAATTTTCTAATAATTCAAAAAACAATAAATCATAAAATTTAAAGCTCCCACTAGTTTATCGGTTCCAAATACCGTCTAACTAGTGACACTATATTCATGATTTTCCAATTTTTTGAATGTTTAGAAATTTCTTGTGTAGACACTACACAACTAAAATTCACCAAAGAATTTAAAAAGGTCCAAATATTGTTATGATAAAAAAAAAAGGATCTTAGAATTATTCAATAACCCGAAAAACAACAAGATTTGAAAAACAATCACCAACTTATCAGTTCCAAATACCGTCTAGTTGGTGTCCAATTTTTCGTGATTTTCCAATTTTTTTTGATTATCAACATTCTAATTTATATAGACACTATATAACCCAAACTCCGAAGGATTCATAATCCCAAATTAAGTTTATCATGTGAATTTTATATCCCGATAAAATTCCGTTTCCTTTAATTAATTTAATTTATTATTAATCTAAATTAATTATCGTGTTAATATATGTCTAATTAATGTCAATATTAATTTTCTACATGTATGCATATACTAGGAGTGGAATTCATGAATATGATGCATGGCATGGTTATATCCCATAAATAATCATACAAGAAAATAAATGCGAAAAATAAACCACTGACATGGACCGTTGGTACCCCCGTATCTAATCTATAAATAAATAAACCCTAAGCATAGAATAAAAATTAATCTACTATATTCTTCAGCCGCTTCAGGTATTTAATTTTCTGCTCTTGTTCCTTTATCAAAAACTGCTCCAGCTGAGTTGGTAAGAGTCTCTTTGTTGCTTCATCACCACCCGAGTTCGATCACTCCCCCTCCCCTTTGTTTTTTTTTTTTCGATCAGAAAAATTTCGAACAGGAAAAAAAAAATTCAGAATTGAACCGGCCAAGGGGATTCAAACTCGAGTCTACGCACAATTGAAATTGTGTCTTGACCATTGTACTGTAAGTTTTCTTCTTCTTGTTCTTCGTCCGATTTTATTTAAAAAAGGCCTCGGCCGAATTAAAAGAATTGCAGAAAAATTAAAATGGCAAAAATAAATTACATGATATCCTATACCCAAAAGAAACGGGTTTACAATAGATCTAACGGTAAACAGGTATCAACCCCAATCCATCTCGTCAACCAAAACATTCAATCGCATAAATTAAATTAAAGAGGCAATTTTTATTCTATTTCACTCCTTATTAATTAATTATGCAATCAAGATCGCAAAATCGCTTTAACTTTGTCTCGATACCACATCTTTGGATATCACGAAACCGAATCCGGATCTGATCCCTAATTGGATCGTCAGATCAGATTCACAGCACCGATTGAGACGCTCGAACATGCACAGCGGAACCTACAAATTAAATTTGCATGCGATTTTACTACGATTCGATTCACATGATTAATTAAGAACTACAAGAAAGTTAGTAGATTTACCCAACCGGTGAGAGAGAAGCCATCGACCAAGGGAGAAGCCGTAGTCTTCCGGATTGTATCTCCTAGCGACGACTGGTGGACTTCGATCCTCGCCGTAGAACCTCCTCGAATATACCCAAGAAAAACCCTAGGTTTTTCTCCTCTTAATGACTAAGGCAAGAAACTAATTTTTCTTCTTTTTAATTTGATGTTGGCGCAAATTCTAGTGTGTATTGTGTTAGGAAGAACTCTCTTTCTATAGGAAAATAACTAGTCAAGAGTGAGTTATCCTTTTCACACTACAATTACCTATTCCCTAAGGAAAAGATATTTGCCATAAAAAAAGAGATAATTCCCAAAATATCAATCTCTTAATTTATCCATTAATTATTTAACAAATAAATAATTAACTAATTACACATGTGACATAATCTAGAAAAATTTATTTTCCTAACTTATCACACAGTGGGGCGCCACTTTTATCATCATTTTTAATAGAAAATGTCTTTTCTATTTTACATATTACTTACCAAATAAATAATATTGCATATTCATTAAATAGACCAACTATTTAATTTATCTCGAGGTTCCATAAAACGAGAAAACACTCGCGTGTTAGGAGCCAACCCGGGGACCATGGACCTATAACCAATAGCTACAATTAACTGAATAAAATATTCATCGAACATAATATTTTTACTCAACTCATTAATTCCGGAATTACGCCACCATAAATCTGAAACTGAACTCTATCGATTATAGATATAACTTATTCTCAAAACATCGAGTCGAGTCGATAAGTGTCCATTGATATAATCATTACATATAAACTAACCCTCCACAGACTATCCGTAATGAAGCGGGATATTTCCGTAAACCTTCTTCATTACATCTTATCTTTATTTACCATTAACCCACTAGTGATCAATTAGTTCATAACCAATATGAACTCCGCGGATCGATCAGTTTCTAGGATTAACAAATAAGGGGATTGTCTTTCTACTTCCCGCAGGAAGGAATGGATTCCATATCTGTGAGACACACACTTCTCACTCATTCCAGAATAGTGTCAACGTGAAAGTGATTCAGACCATGCCTCTTAGCGATCCTTAACAAACACATCAAACCCTATCCTGAAACAAGTAGGAGTCTGTAATCACTTCAGGATTAAGGTTAATCCATATATGATCTTCTTGTGATTTAATGAGATTTCTCAATCACGGAATTATATGAGAAATGCAGATTATATCGGTCTTGTCCTATATGACTACATCATATATAAATGCCCCACTTAGATAACCAATATCGACGGTCCGGATAAGACGGTCACACCAAAAAGTGTTCTGGGCGCATTAATGGTGGTTTAATCAATAAACCCCATACTTTGATTAAATTCACCACGGACTAACATTTCAAGTGTATCACCATAAACTTAATCTTCGCGTGTGACACACACTAAGTTATATGGCTACATATGATACGACATAGGGTTTTCAGTAGTGTATTACTTATAAGCACGAAGCAAATAATAAGATGAGAATAAATATGTCATTTATTAATTATAAAAACAATTACATAAATTGTCTTTCGGGTGCTACTTCCGACAACCTCCTCCAATCCATCAACTAGCTTGAGTTGATCAAGCTAGATCGCCATCGATAAAGGTATGGATCTTTGAACGTTTATTCATATTTTAATCATTGTAGATTTAGTTCGATTTACATGTTGCAATTAATCTGCTAAATAATTCGTAATCAATTATATAATCAGAACATAACGATGTAGATTTCAAAATTTGGAACCGCCGCCGGCACGCCCGCGACGTTCTATATCGCGGCAGTGACAACTAGGTCACCCTAATATGAAGATTTGGCGTCAGCTACGTTGATCGACAGATTGAATTAACGATAGGTTAGATTTGGTCAATCTGGTTATTGTATTCGTAACTTAACATGAAGGACTTTCAAGATGAAGTGTTATTTTGGACATAGTCGCATCAATCCCTAGGAACGTGCTAGTCAATCCACGATAGCTGCTTGGGGAGGTACTCGGTTTGCGCCGGAAATCTCTAATACTTATAGTGTATGAGTTCATACAACCAACGAAGGAGGTTAACTGCACATAGACGTCTATTGTCCTTACAAATGGAAGTAGATAAGATTAGGAGAATGCACCCGTAGCTTAAAACTGAATTAGAAAATGTTCTGGTTAATCTAAGAAATTACGAGGAAGAATAGACACAAGGATAAATGGCACCAAGTTAAAAGATCGGAGAGGAGAGATACACCTATTTCTTTTTTGTCTATATGTTGGTCAAAGACCACTATTTGTCTTCTCGATTAGATTTGATAGTTGTTATCTAAGTTGCATTGTGTCTGTGGGATCGACCTTGATTCGCACCTACTCTACTACGATTGACCTAGTACTCTTGCTAGTATTTCGTGTGCATTAGTGGCTTACACGCGGATCAATAAGCCATTGGTTTTCCTAGCAGATCCAATCAGTGTCCCAAGATTCTTGTCCTGTGTCAAACAATGATTAAGAGAAAAAACCATGGACAAACAGGGTTAACTGTTAATTTGGTTAGGGATATTAGATTAAACTTAAAAACAGGAATACACAAAACATTAGACAGGATCAAATTAGTATTCAACTATACTTGCCCTATATGTGACACCCAAACACTAGAACCATTAGGCAAACCAACCATCATATGGTTTACAGTTTTGGCATTGATAAACAAGTCAACTCTGTTAACTATATGATCTGTGGCACCACTGTCTATAACCCATCAAATAGATGACTTAGAAGAACATACAATATCTGCTATGGGATAAAAATTGGCAGTTAGGACTGTGGCTTGATTGGCCATGTGAGCAAAGTTCTATGTCCTTTCTGAATCTAACAGCTTCATAAGTTGCTGGTACTGCATCTTGTTTAAATTAAAAGATTCTGAATCTTGTGCAACACTGTTATGAACTGCATCCACATAGCCTTCTTATAATGTTTCTACCATATTAACCCTACTTCTGGGCTTGAATCCAGGTGGATACCCATGTTTCTTATAACATTTATCCACAGTATGCCCTGTGAATCCACAAAAAGTGCATTGAAGCTTCTTTCTGTCATGTCCTATATTGTTTTTCTTGACAGCATTGTTTCTAGGACCACTAGAATTAGATCTATTGACAACATTCTATCCTTGTTGTGTAGAACCAGCAGCAGTATTAAAAGATCTATTATAAAGAATCGGATGTGAAACAGTGTTAAATCCATTGCAAAAATAGTGTTAAGATCTGGTACATGATGCATTAGCTGAGCCTGTGTCATCATTTGAGAATATTCATGATTTAACCCTTTCAAAAACCTAACCCTTTTTTCTATCTCAGCATATCCACAAAACACCTTGAGTACATCACATGAACATCTAGGCTCACATTTACAAGTAGGATCATCCCAAAGAGTCTTGACTTTATTAAAATAACTAGTTACATCCAATGTACCCTGCTTGATTGTATGAACTTCTTCCCAAGGATCATAAACTCTGAACACATCTAATCTGGAAAATCTTGATTCAAGATCAAGCCAAATATGTCTTGCACTAGGTCTGTACATAATACTTTGTGCTATAGAAGGAATGATAGCATTTACTAATGAGCCAGTAACAAAAGCAATACATTGCTGCCATACCTGAAAATCGGGAGAATCCACAGGTGGTTGTGTTATGGAACCATCAATGAAACCAATTTTCTTCTTAATGATGAGCCGAGTCTTAGTGAAGGTTTCTCACTTGGATGAATATAGACAAAATTTCCAGGTTGTAATTGCTGATTCTATGCCATTTCGATTGAAACACTACAAAGAACTTCGAAGAAGAACACCAGAAAATAGAAATTACTAAATTTCCAAAAGAATGAAGATACCAAATATTCAAGAATCAGAGTAAAACAAAGATCAGAAGCATCAAATGTTAGATGTAGTGCCCGAAAGACAATTTATGTAATTATTTTTTATGACAGATTTTATTATTCATCTTATTATTTGCTATGTGCTTATAAAGTATACACTACTGCAAACCCTAAGTATATTAGTATGTAACCACTTAACTCAGTGTATGGCATGCACGTGAGGATTGAGTTAGTGGTGATATACTTGAACTGTTAGTCCGTGGTGAACTTAATCAGAGTTTAGGGTCTCATGATTAAAACACCAATAATGCGCCTAGAACACCTTAGGGTGTGATAGTCTTATCCGGACTGTCGGTAGAAAGTACCTAAGTGGGGCATTTATATATGATGGCATTCATATAGGACTGGACCGAGTTAATCTGTATTTCTTGATATTGTAATCAGGAAATCTTATTAAATCATTAGATGATCATATATGGATTGACCTTAATCCTGAGGTGATCACAGGATGCTGCTTGTCTCGGGGTAGTGTTTGATGTGTTAGTTACGGATCACTTTGATATGTGATCCAAGTCACTTCTCGTTGGCACTATTCCCTGATAAGTGAGTAGTTCTGTTTTTCACAGACATGGAATCCATTCTTTCCTGCGGGAAGTAGAGAGACAACCCCTTATTTGTTAGCCCTAAGAAAATGATCGATGGGCCCAGTTCATATTAAACTAATTAGCTACTAGTTAGATATGTGAACTAATTGATCACTAGGGGTTATATATATGTTATATATTAAAATTAAAAAAAAAATGGATCGGCCCCTTCTCTCCTTCGAAGCTTGTGGCTCGTGGTTCGTGTAAAGATCGATTCAAGATGCGGATGAAGATTGTAATTAAATTTATTTTATTCCTAGAAAATAGGTTAAATGTGGGGGTGCCAACGGTCCATCTTGATGTTTATTTTCCGCACTAGTATGCATGCTTAGGATATATGTGTAGAACCGGAAAATTGCCATGACATGCATCATATCATGAATTCCACTCCATATGCATATACACGTAGAAATTAATTCGAGAAATTAGTTAGGCATGTATACAACACGCGATTAATTTTAATTAATTGTATGATATTAATTAGAAACTAATTAGGGAAACCCAGGATTCCGGGTTTTGTCAATCGTCATGGTTAGGTGATGGATTCTCGGTGAATCCCACCTTGCTAAAGCATAGGGAGTGAAATCCCGAAATCTCGACGAGATTGCGTTTTTGACCGTAGTGTCTACGTGAAAATTTGATGTTAAGGGATTGAACAATTATGGGCGAATATGGTTCAAAAATGGTCAAACCATGGTAGGGTGGTCAACTGAGCCACGGCTCGATCGACTTAATCCTCCACGTGTGGCGTTTGCATGGGGATCCGGCAAGGCTGAGCTATCCGACGAGCAACTACGGCTCAACAGAGCTCCCTTAGCACTGATCCGTCTGACGGCCATATATGTTCCAATGAATAGGTCGGGTGGGCTAGCCCACATAACTGACACCATTCGGGCCCATGATTTATTGTTCCTTAAAGATACATCAAGTCCAAAAATGAAATCAGTAAACCCACCACTTTTTTCAAAATATTGAGTGGGAGCGGCGAAGGCGACAGCCGACCCCACGGCCTCTACTGTTGACACAAGAAACGTGAGAGAATGGTGACGCCTCATGCCGGCTTGGGACCGGCCTCCCTAAGGAAGGCCTTCACCGCTATCAAAATTCAAAGCTTGGTCTCCTAAAGGATAGGATTCTAAGTACTCGTTGGTCACTGACCGACCCTAAGGCGGCATACTCGCGGTCTACTTAAAAATCTGAAATAGTATGTCAGAATCATTATGGGTATTTTTGGTAATACCTTGGCTGAAAAGAAAGGTAATCGGGATTAAAATTGGATGTTCGATTCCATTTTAATCATCGAGAGAAAGATCTCAATTTAGTCGTCACCTCTTTGACCTACCCCTAAGGCGACCGAGGTGTGAGACTAGATCCTTGGAACGGTAGGATAGACTATACATTTAGTTTATAGTTCCTAAAATTTATTAGTAGTGTATAATTTGAATTTACTTTCATCATTAATTTACACATCATCATGTCGCCGCAAATTTCTTTCTTGTTGAATGATAAGTTGACCGGAACCAATTTCGCTAAGTGGAAAAGTAACTTAAGCGTTGTGCTCGTCTTCGAAAATGTTCAACATGTTCTGACCTCGAACATTCCAACACTTACCGCCCAGTCCTCAAAAGCCGACAAAGAACATCGGCAGAAGTAGACTGAGTCTGATAACAAGGTGCGGGGCATCATGCTAGCCTCGATGTCGGAAATCATTAGGACCAAATGTGAAGGTTTTGCAACTGCTAGAGAAATCATACAGAGCCTTACCTCCATGTTTGGCACACCTTCTGATCAAGCCCGACACGAAGCTGTCAGGATGGCTGTTAACGCAAAGATGAGGAAGGGTCAGTCGGTGACGGGTCATGTGATGATCATGATCAATGACTTTACTGATGCCGAGACTCACGGTTCTAAGTTTGACGAAGTGACTCAAGTGAGCATGATTCTCGAATCACTCTCACCTAATTTCCTCCAGTTCAAGACCAATTATGTCATGAACAAGCTTAAGTTTGACTTGACACGATTGATAAACGAGCTGCAAGTGTTCGAGGGTGTATACTCTAACAGTAGAACCTGAGAAGGGGAAAATAAGGCCGAAGACAATATGGATGAGGCCAAATCGTCAACTTCTAGAACAAAAGGAAGTCAAAGGTCAAACCTATAAAAGAACAGAAATCGAAGCCTATGAAGAAGAAAGGGAAAAAGGCAACTCCTTCCAAACCGAAGGGTAAGTGCTTTCACTGTGGAGAAGTAGGGCATTGGCGCAAGCATTGCCCAAAAAATATCTCAAAGAGGTGAAGGAAGGAAAGGGCCAGGCAAACAAGGGGCAGGATAAGACAGGTAATTTACTTGTCTTGGAATCCTACAGTGTAGCTAAAGATGTATCAACTTGGATACTGGATTCTGGATCTACTAACCATGTTTGTTCTTCTTTGCAGATCCTTAGTTCGTATGAGGAGCTGGAGGACGGGGCTCATGAGATGAGAGTTGGAAACGGGGCAGTAGTTTTAGCGAAAGCAGTGGGAGTAGTTCGTTTAATGTTTGGAAATAAAGTCTTTAAATTGGACCATGTCTTTTATATTCCGCATTTTAGAAGAAATTTAATTTCTATGTATGTTTTGCAAGAACAATTGTATTCTTTATCTATTGAGTATAATAAGATTGTTATTTCCAGAAATGGACGTAACTTGTGTTCTACAATGTTAGTTAAACCAACCGATACTCCACTTCTTAATACTGAAATGTTTAAAGTAGCACATCAAAGTTCTGCTAAAAGGTAGAAATTTTCTCACGAAGATAAAATGAATCTTTGGCACCTTAGGCTATGTCATATTTCCTTGGAAAGAATCAAAAGACTAGCCAAAGAGGGTCCATTAAGTGAGTTATATGTTGACTCACTGCCAGTCTGTGAATCTTGCGTGGAGGGAAAAATGACTAAGCGTCCCTTCACGTCAAAGGGTAATAGGGCCAAAGAACCTCTAGAATTGGTACATTCAGATCTGTGTGGTTCGATGAATGTACAGGATAGAGGCGGATTCGAGTTACTTTCATTGACGACTACTCGAGATTCGGATATGTTTATCTACTGCACAGGAAATCCGAAACTTTTGGTAAGTTTAAGGAATTCTAGGCAGAAGCCGAAAGGCAGCTAGGCAATTCTTTGAAATGCCTTCACTCTTCGCGGAGGTGAGTACTTAGATACTGAATTCACTTACTATCTCTTGGAACAAGGTATCTGTTCCCAACATTCCGCGCCTAGAACGCCTCACCAAAACGGAGTTGCTGAGCGGAGAAATAGGACATTGATAGACATGGTCAGATCAATGATGAGCTACGCGTCACTGCCGGTTTCCTTTTGAGGACATGCCCTAGAAACATCGGTCCGCATTCTAAATGTGGTGCCGTCAAAGTTTGTCGAGAAAACGCCCCTTGAGTTATGGAGTGGGAGTTGTTAGGAAATCTACGCGGGAACGCAACGGAATTCAAAAATTTATTTCCTTTAACCAGGATCGACTTCGTTTAAGCAATAAACAAATAAGCTAGTAGACGGTGGTTACCTTGGTTGATCTATAAGATCGACGCTTTGACCGTCTAAGGAGAGTAGTTCTGCATAGAGCCGCCCAAGCGTTCGGCCTCTACTGCTAGTCCACACGAACAGCCCGCCAGAATCCCATCATGGATTGATATTGGAAAACTCCGGTTGCTAGACCGGCCTTTTTCCCCTCTCTCCAACTCTATCTAGGATGCTCTCTATTTTACACAAGAACTATTAGTTCTTGGAATTGTGTTGTCCAAAAGAGCTTGACACCCATATCTTATTTATAGTGAGATGGGCGCCCCAACTAGAGTGGAGGAGAAGAAAACATTTTCCCAATAAAATAAGGAAAATATAATTGATTGATTTATCTCATTTATTATAATATCTTATATCAAATAAATTTAGGATATTGTCAATAACTTATATTGAATATTCCCAAGATATTGTCAATATCTAATATTGATTATCTTTATTTTATTACCATAAATCAATTTACACATGTGTATATATCACATATATATATTACATATATAAATCTATATATAACTATGGCGCCGCAAGTGTGCACATGTATATCTTATATACATGTTCAAACACACGCACCATCATGTATACATATATATATATACTAGTGGGTCTCTCGTGCTTTGCACGATGAGGCCCTCGGGGTTTTTTTTCTTTGTGTGTTTGAATGGTTAAGTTGTTTTTTAGCACTTTGCGTTGTTGGTGGTACTGAAAGATGTGATTGTAATATGTAGAAATACATCCTTTAGATTTTTTGGATCAAAGCGATTTATCATTGGAAACACAATGTATATTTGTCGATGTGTTTCTCAAAAGACATGGTCATGGAAACAAGTTGTGTTTCTAGTTAGCAAAATAGACACAAAATATATACTTAGGGAATAGGGTTTTTTTTACAGCATTGGGTTTTTTTTTTGGGTGAAAGTAGTGGTAGTGGAAACACGATTTACATTTACCGACGTGTTTCCCAAAAAAATATTCTCAAAATTCATTGTTGGAGTACATTCCTTACATATTGTTGAGCTTTGTTTTTTTGACAGGTGTTCTTGGTTCCAATTTTCTTATGCATCAGTCCTTTCCTCATTCTTTGCTAGCCTTAGTTCCTTCTTTATTCTGTGCCCTTTTTACGATCTGTCATGCGCAAATTAAGGGAGCGAAAAAAATTGTGTTATAAACATACTTTTTCATTGCATCAACGATAAAAACAGAGTTTTTAATGAAGTGATAAAATTAAATATGTACTCAAATACTAATAGTTCTTTGTAGATAAATGTTTGAGTTCTATCAAATGAAAATATGCTTTGTCCATAGATGAAAGGTTGTAATTATATGGTATTATGCCATAACCATAAGATGATATAAATCGATACATGGGGCTGAAACAAAATAACATTTCTATGTATCATTAGAATTTTTTTCAAGTATGCGATGAATAACATTCTTCATAAGAACTTATTTTGCATATACATGGTGCAAGTAAACAAGTATTTAGTGTATGGAATTACTGTTGTCTTCTCTTTATCGCTTCTTGTTTACGCTCGATGGAGGTAATTTGTTGTGCATTGTCGCTATCCTCAGTTCCTTTGTTATTCGTGGCCTTTTTTACGCTTTGCTGCAAGTTAAGAAAATGAAACAATTGTGTTATAAGTATACTTTGTCAAAAAAAAAAAAAAAAAAAAAAGCGAAAGTTTTAAGGAAGTGATACAATTAAATATGTACTCAAATACTAATACTTGTTGTAGACAAATGTTTTGAGCTTTATCAAATCAAAAATCCTTTGTCCATAGATGAAAGGTTGTCATTATATGGTATTATGCCATAAGCATAAGATGATATAAATCGGTACATGGGGCTGGAAAAAAAATTACATTTCTATGTTTCATCAGAATTTTTTTTTCAGTACGTAGTGACTTACATTCTTCACATGAACTTATTTTGCATATATATAGTATAAGTAGACAAGTATTTAGTGTATGAATTACTTGTTGTCTTCTCTTGTTCTGTTTCTGCTCTGATGGTCTTAGTTGGCTGTTGCTGTTGTTCGTTTGGGCTCTCGAAGTGCAGTTGCTGGATTGAGTATCGTGTTTTGTTGTCATCGAATCTCTTATTTTGCGCACGCACTTGAGCTGTAATTGTTATGTCAGCCAGCTGTGTGTTTCTGCCACGTAGCAGTTCATGTGTTTCCTGGGGTAGTGATTAGGCATTGTTACATATGTTGTTTGAGGACTGATTTTTCATTAATTATGTTAATTTGAAATGTACCTGCTCAGTCATCTTGTGTATTTCTGCAGAGCTTTTCTTCAGTATGGTCTCCGCGATGCTATCGAACATAATGCTTGTGGATTGTATCCGATATATACATCATGGAGGCAGTTAGCTTGCACCTGCATAAGTTCGTAGTCAGTGTAATTTGTACGTTTTCAGTGATGTTTATGTTTAAGCTGCATGTGTGATTGGCTTTACCTGAGTTTTGCCGTCTGGTGGCATTGACAAACGAAGCAAAAGTAGCTTTCATCTGGTGCGGCTGTGATTGTAGACATACATCTGGGACACGAGGTATATGTGAGCTCTTGCTTTGTCTTTTCTATGGTCATTTGTATCTTCACCCATACATTCTGCATTGTTTATTTATAACATTTAGTAAATGAAGTAATTTACTTAAGTTGAGTGTTCGTGAGTGAATTGGATCGTTTTATTGCATATACCTTTGTGTCTGGAATGATTTCTGAAATGAGCACAATAGGTTCGTTCGATGAAAAGGCATACAGGCTTTGGAATGTCTCACACAGGGAGTGCGCTCCATGTTCTTTATGATTATTGTGTGTTCTGAGACCCTGAAATGAAGCGCGTGTTAGTATGTGCATATATCTTTATTGGTTGAAAGCAGTGATTGTAGAATGTAATGTACCAGTTACGGAATTCAGTTGCTTGTGGTAGATCGGGATCAATCGCAATGAAACTTGCCGGAGTTGTCGCTAGTGCAAGACCTGTATTTTCAAATACTTTTCATCAATGTGTTCTTGTATATGATATAAGCGTAGCATCGTTTGGATACTATTTAGGGTTGAGTATAATACCTGTGTAATCCGATGCAATGATATTCTTGGCTAGTAGGATCGGATATTTATCCTTTTTGTCGAACAATTCAATTCCTTGTACATCGAGAAAGTTTCCCCACATTGTTAATATCATTGGACTTAGCCTGCAAGAATGCATTCATATGATTAGTAAATAGCTTAATGTGTTTGGAGGAAGAATGCTGGAGCTATATTAGTCTTAGAAGAATGCTTACTCTTGTTGCATAACAGTGCATTCCTGTAGCTGTGTTTGCTTTCCACGAACCATCTTTTGTCGTGGCTGTTTTACATCCAGTACTACGGCAAAGAAATCTATGATACATTGATGTTGAGGTGAGTTAGTATTTTTGTTTGATGTAAGTATTGTTGAAATATTAAAGTAAGTTTGTTTGTTATTACCGATTCGTGTGTCTGTTCCAATTGAAGCTACCATGTCGGTACAACTGACATATGGAAGTCTTGGGTAGGCTATGTGCTCTTCTGCAGATTTCACGGGGTTGATGTATGTGGACTTTGATATTGTCCATTGAAGCTTTATGCCTGGGCTGTTCTTCAGATAATCATCTTTGATTGAGCTTACCGATGCACCTCCTATGCAGTATGTTCTGAAAGGTGACAGGCTGTTATGGAATAAATCAACGCATCCGTCCCACAGCAGTCCAAGTACTCTGTTTCCCTGTGTCCAGAAATTGTATGTTTATGCACAATTGATATGTTAGATATATCCAAAAGAGTATTTAGGACAAGTTGGTAGAACCATACAACTGAAATGTGATTTTTATCTAACAGAATTGGTTAAAAATCGGTGAAGGAGGTTTTTGAATATATAAATTAGTAAAAAAACAATGCAAAAATTATGCTAAAATCAAACATGAGATAAGGGAGAGCAAGAGCAGAAATCAAACATACCTAGATTAGCTACGGGTCATCTACTGTAAGAAGTAAAGTCAGAAAAGTGAAGGCGGTAAACTTACATTTAACTGAAAGTAATTACCTCAACCGGCAAAAAAATATTTGATCAATTACATTAATCAAACTGTGCTATTTGCAATTATTAAATTATAATCACCAAAATGCATCGAAAACATATTAGACTGAAAACAGCAACAGAAAGAACTTCGTATTCGATCACAGTTGAAAGTGTTGAGTATTGAAAGGGTGTGCTTGTCAATATACGCATAGGTTGGCCTCAATCGATGGCTGATGATTAAGGACTGGAAAAACAAGCCGTTTTTCAAAGGGCTAATCAATGTCTTTTAAAGGGTGTATGGATTGTACGTAACCGCAGTTAGTTGTTAATGGACTGGGTATTACTACCATACATACAACAGCACCTAACTTGGACCTAACATGCTTTTTACTAAAAGAAGTGGAGATATCTAGAGGGTATCTAAAAAATGATTTGTTGAATTGAAAGGAAGATTTTTATGCTTACAAAAATAAGCAGAGGTGCAATTATAAAATTTGCCTGTATTTTTTGGGATTTGTTGTGTGTTAAATAACATATGTTAAGATGATGATAAGATGTTAATGTTAAGAAGATATGTTTAAAGTTGTAAATTGATATGTAATGTGATGTTTAAGACATACAATTCATGAATCACATTAATAGAATGCTACGGAAAACGATCTAAAAAAGGTGCATCTAAATTAACATATTTAATATATGATTAGTATGAACATAAATAAATATACCTCATTTGTCCATTAATACCATCTTTTGAAGGCGCTTTGTGTTCTTTTGTAGCTGTAATATTTCCCTTCTCAAGGACCAAGGCGATTGCGCGCCGATTTGTATCGCGAGGAGAATTCTTTGGGATAAGCGGTTGAGAGCCATGGTGCGTAGGAATAAACTATTGCATTAGTCATTTCATTAGTATGTAGTATTACGACGGTGCGTTAGAGGGTAAATCTAGACTTCTTATGATTATAAAAATGCTTCACCAAATGTGAGTATATGACCGGTGTACCTTAGAGTTTGTGTCTATGTTGGTGTATGTAATGTTTTTTTTTAATACGTGCGACGGTGCATTTGCGAATTGTATTGTTACTTTAGTGACCGGCTACTATCTCTCGGTACACAATGTTTTGAGTTTTTTGTGTGTCAGAGTAATCTGCCAAGTCTGGTGGTACAATGAGTACTTTGATGGAGTTTGATTTTGTAGCCCTAGAAAGTGCAACGTACAGCTGGCCGTGTGAAAAGACTGCTTCTCTTAGGTAAATGCCAACTCGATGCAGTGTTTGTCCTTGTGCCTTGTTTATTGTCATTGCAAAACACAAGCGAATGGGGAACTGATGCCGCTTAAATGGTATGCCAGATCTCTTGTCCTCATTTGATGCTTCCAACGGTATTTTGTGAAGTAGGGTTATCTCCCCGATATTTGGGCCACTTGCTATTTCTGCAACTATAGTGTGTGTCCTAAGTTCTTTGCACAAGAGGCGTGTTCCATTGCATAGCCCTTCCGTAGGGTTCATATTGCGCAGCATCATCACAGGGCTGTTTATTTTCAGTTCCAATTTATGTGGAGGAAGGCTGCTTGGATTTAGAGTGTTAAGGAAATCTTCATAATCGCCTTGTTGTTGCAAATCTATAGCAATGTCGGTACTGTAGTATGTTGAGAGTTCTCCAGGCATGTTGGAGAGCATTGCGGCATTAATATCATCTACGCATGCATTCGTTGGAGCCAAGATCGCTCGGTTTATGACTTCTGTTGGATTATCTCTAAAAATGTTTATGTCTGGATAGACAAAATCTATCAGTTTATGTAGAGATATTTGTTGGTCTGTGAAGGGTATGACCATTGTTGATGGCAAGGTTATATAGCCATCTAAGTCTTCCTGTTCAGTTCCGTTTCCAATTCGAAGCAGAAAATCACTGAAATCTGGATCGTGTAGTGCTCGCATATTTTCTGTGAGATGTATTCTTTGGAATGATTGCCATAATGGCGAGCTGATCAGGCATGCATCGATCTGTTGCAGTCTGGTTGAGTTTGTAATGATGAGCAAAATTTGGCGAAAATCACGCGCCGAATACAACTACTTTGTTGCCGAATGGTGATTAACATCTGTTATATCGAAGCATTTCGAAAATGCTTCCATTGACTTCTATGAGCCATTGGTGCTTCATCCCAAATGATTACTTTGGATTCCCTCAACAATTTTTCTAGGTTGGATTGTTTGCTAACATTTGCTATCGACATTCGTCGGTATGCAACGGTAATTTAAAGCGTGAATGTCTTTGTTCGACCCCTGGAAGAAATCAAGCGGCTATTCGGATGTGGCGTGAGCGATGGCTATGTGGTTTTTGCGTACGTATTGTGGCGAGGATGATGGTTCGTATAGGAATGTCTTTCTGTACCGCCGGGGCCGTCCACAAAGAACAACGAGGTTCATTTCTTGTGACCTTATCCATAATCATGTCATATGCATGGCGTTGTTGAGTATTCAATTGCTTGAGTAGTTAAATCATTTTCAGGCACAGGTATGTTTCTCTCGTGCTCTATCTCTTTTGACACATCAAGATATCTGCCAACGTAGTCTGCCTCGGGACCTAGTGCATAGTGAGCTAAGCTTTTTCCCATATTGTCTAGCAGACTTGCTATTTCAGATAGAGCTCTCTTACGTGCATTTACTGAGGTTCGTACTTCTGTTGTTATTACCCTCATATAATCCTCACAAATAACATCTGCATACTTCTCCCACAGCTGCCTAGGGTTTGATGGTGAGCAGTAAACCAAGATTGATGCGAATAAATTGCGAAGCTGCCTTGGCATTTGATAACTGACAGCCTCATCCAAACAATGATAAAGATCCAAGTCTGTGGTCAGTAATCCTCGGTGCAGGGCGCAATCTCGGAAGGTTGAATACAAACATTCTTGAAAAGTAAGTAGATCATTGAAGGATGTTGGTGCGGCAACGTGGTTTAGAAGCAACCGTAGATAGTATCTTTCTCCTTCTGTTGGAGGAACTGAGACGACACGTCCTACTACCTTCCCTTTCTTACGCTCAGTCCAGACACGCTTTCCACCATCCCATACGAAATGCCTAGGGAAATCCTTGTAAAGACATTTAAGCAAGATAGCCCGCTCATTAAATTTGTTCATGTAGAAGAATTGCGTAAGCATCGTCTTTGCAAGGAAGCTGTTTGTTGCAACAGTAGGAAGATCCGCATCAGCACGAAAAGACAATAAGTAGTTATTAGGCAAATGAATTTGCAAAGTGACTACTGCTGGGTGTATTTCAAAGAGAGGGAAGGAGTATAATCGCCATGCAGCTTCCGGTGGTGAAACCCACCTTCCTTTTTGGTAATCGTGAATTTCATCATCAGAATGATTTGCCGATACTTGGAATGCTATCTTATCTGGTCCTTTGTATATGTATTTGTATAGGTACTTTACAAGTTTTATAGTAGAACATACCTCAACATTTATATGGCAATCATATTTTTTAAGAGGTAGGGATTATGCGGTACAACCCATTTGTTGTCTATACGATGCCCCCGGACCATGGCTGAAATTCCCGTATCACGCCTCCTATACAAAGGGTAGCTATCATCTCCGTGAGTAGTGTGGTCCAAGAAGTTCCTGGGATACCTATTTTTGCTGCATTGTTGCGCATGCAAGGGCAACGCACATTTAAAGGACCGCATGGTCCGTGAATCATATGTTTAGTCACCAAAGAAAATAGTTCAGGATCATTATTTGGATCAGGGAGTTCGGCACTGATGAAGTGGTCATATGCCTCTGGATTTATTGGTTTAGAATCTCGATCTAGGATAATTAGTAAGTGCACATGCGGTAGTCCGCGCTTTTGAAATTCAATAGAGTAGACCGAAGCATTTGGAGATCCTAAAATGTTATCTTTCAGAAGATCTTTCTTTAGCATTTCTAGTTTTGCCTTGAACACTCGAGATAGCAAATCAGGTCTGTTTTGAGGAAGTTGGCCAGGAAGTAGATGTTCAGTAATTTCTTTCCATGCTGGGTTACATGTCATAGTTAGAAAAAAGTCAGGCCTACCGAACTGTTGTACCAATGCCATTGCGTCTAAATATCTCTTCCTCATGTCCCTAGGACCGCCCATAAATGAAGGTGGTAGAATAGTTTTCCGACCAACCGATGCTGCGGAGGCATTTCCACTACTGATACTGTCTAGTAGGCCTTGCAAGAATTCTGTTCTAATTTCTTTTTGTTGCTTTCTCATGTAATCGAGCCTACAAGACTCTACCTTCACGAACATATCAACGATATATTGTTGTAGTAGACGCCCTCCATGCAACAGGCCTGATTTGTCTGTCTCCCTCATTTGTAATTTATAGCAATAATATCATGTCACGCACGATACAATATTTCTTTTTAGTGATCTCGTGGACCAAATCTAGAGAAAAGGTTGTTCATTATGTTAGAAAGTTAGGCAATGAGGCTGAATAAATTGGGTGAAAGCAGAACAAAAAAAGCGAAGAGCGGTGATAAAGAATACGACTCCTCGTTTTCCACTAATTGTTGCGCATTAATTGAAAGTTGAGGTGCTATGACAGAAGTTGAGTTGTATTTGTATATGTTTTTTCTCAAATTAGGTGGCATCTTTTCAACACCAAAGTGCCAGCCACCTTCTCCTCTCGAAAAAAACAAAGGGTATTGTAACGCATCGTATGAGGCAAAATTGTGTGAAATTTTATAAGGCATGGCATCTTTTGCGTAGATTTGGATGTGACATTCAGGCTGAATATCTGAATCATCTTCTAAGGTCAATATAGCAGCTATGTCCTGACTTGTTGGTTCGTTGAAAACTCTTTGGTCAAGCTTTGGGTTGTTAATCAAGCATATTTTGTGGTTAGTTATGTTATCGAGATCCTTTAGTTGGCGAAGAAAAACAGCATAAGGGTTACCACGAAGAATGTCCAGCAATTTTCTTAGCATACCACGATCTAAACGCGAAGACAGAGTCATGCGTTGATCTATCTCAGCTTCACCATCATAGAGATAAAGCTGTAGGTTTCTAGGAGAGCCTGATGCTGGATGCAGAGAAGGAAGTCGGTGATAAACTTTACCTTGGACGCTAAATGTATATACACCCTTATAGTTTTCATTAGCTCTGGATCCATCTTTGCTCCAAATGAAGTGAATGCTAAGTGATTATTATATCGTTCGCACGTAGCGCTGAATTGCACTGCAGACCGCTTGGCCAGATGTGAATAGACATGACAAGTCATCGAGGCATTGTCGTCGGTGCAAGTCTTACTTCACCCTCGAAACGACAAAAGGGCGGAGGTTCACGGTAAAAGCGCTTGGCTAGGCAATGCTCGCGAATCGAGGCATAAGGTAGAACTAAAGGGCCAATGTATGGTGGTGGATCGAGATCCATCTGCGGCCTCATGTGCATTTAAAAGCGAATGCTGTTGATTCTCCTCCTTGGGTAGACCGAATGGTCAATATGGTGACGCATTTATGGTTCGTTGGGATGAGGAAGCAAGCGTTGCGAGGAGTAGTATGCAAGCGGCGTGTAGAGAGTGCACGATTTGAGAAAGCGAACTTGAAGACTCACCAATCTCAAAGTTAGATTGATGCACTTGCTTTGGAGAAAGAGAGGATGGTATTTGTCACGAAGATCGATGCGGCGCATATTGCATGCGTCGGCGTTTGAAGCTTCGGCTTTCTTTCTTTGAGTCCATATTAGCGCACGATCTTCGTCGTTTCTCACTCTGCTCTGCTTTTTTCCGACCATCCATATTTCCTGTATTGCATACAGACTAACATGAAGTGGAAGTGCAAAAACAGCTTGCGTTTAACGAACACAAGAGGTTTCAATGAGGCAGAAGTATTCAACATTTGTCGAATATAGTGCATGCTTGCAGCGAAAAAGTCACATAGTAGACAACTGCAGGTTTTTCTCTATCTTATACTTTACCTAAATTCAGGAGTATGTTCTATCAACATTGATTCGATTCGAGGCAAGTGTTCATTAAATACAGGAATTTTTTAAGTTTTCTATTTTTTTTATTTTTTCAGAAAGCCCTAAAAGTATGAATTTATTAGCAGGTAATGCTGCAATAATACTAAATGTGGTTAGAATCCTTGTATCTACGCTAAAAGCATTTGCCATTAACTGATAACTAAATTATCTCTTAAATCTGATGACATTCTCCAAAAAAAAAAAAAAAAAAAAAAAAGTATGCAGCGCAATATTCGTGGACAACTCAAGCATATGAAATGTTGTCTAGCAAAAGCACATAATGATTGCATAATGTATTGCAATACACATTGATTTAAATTAATTGAATCACAAAGGCACAGATGCAAAGTTGGAAGGGATATATCTATAGTGCATTACGAGAAACAAATAAGATTTAATCTAGTAAATGAAGGCAACACAATCAATTAAATGATTTGTGCTATAGGACAAAAAATCCTAGATATGAATTTATTGAAGTCAAGTAATTGAAAGGCTTTGGACTTACCAATGTCAAAGGCATAAGACCAAATAAATTCAGCAACATTTAATGAATAAAGCCAACTAATATTGGAAGGAGTGAAAAGCGATAACAAAAGGATTAAATGCACAATAAATGATTTAGGATAAGGTTAAGCAGTTGTTTGCTCCCATATAAGCTGCAAATACTGAGGATTATTAAAGGTACAACTGAGGTATTTGCAATGTATACAAAGACACACTGAAAAAATAAAAACAAACAAATTTCTAAGCAAAGCAGGCACAAATTTGCAAGTGTACTATAGGACAAAATCTCTAGATATCAATTTATTGAGTAAAGTTGGTTTGAATAGATTTAGATTTACTAAAGTCAAATGCCCAATACCCATTGATGTAGCAAAATTTAATGAACATACCTAACTAACATTGGGAGTAAGGAAAATTTGATCTTAAAAGCATTAAATGCACAATGAATGATTTATAGCAAGGTAAAACATTGTTTAACTACACACCATAGTAAATACTGAGCCTATAAAAGGACATAATTTCACACTAAAATGCACAAAGTAGACAGGAATAAGAAATCCATAAATTCTAAGTACACAAGTAACTAATTTACAAAGCAAGCATGGAATTCCGAATGCCTATCCTACATTGCTATATGAAAATTCTGAAGACCGATTTGAAGCATATGCGCCTCCCATATCAGCTAAGGACGATGATTCTTCTATAAGACCAGAAGAAGTTCCAAAGGTAGGATCGTATCCAGACCATGCAGTGAAAAGCATTGCTAGACAAAGGGACCAAATTGAGAAGAAGCTGCAAAGCTCAAAAGAAGAGCTTAAACGACAGAAGATCTATGCTAAAGAGCATGAGAGACTTGCAAACATGTGGAAGGAAAAGTACATCCTTGCAGATGCAGCACAAGCAATACCGGAAGCAACTCCGGCAAATGAAAGCAATCTGAGAGACAGAGAGCATGGATTCAGCAGATAACCTGAGAAAGCGGAGCGATGGACTAAAGCAGAACAAAGACAAATGAAGACCTACCGACTAAAGCTACAGCCAACGATAAGGTAGAAGTAATCGACTCAAATGTATCAGGAATCTAATGTAATAATAGGCTATGCTAGAATAATTTGAGGCCAACAGCAAGTCTAAGGCTTAACACATGCTCTTTTTATCTAAATAAAAAACTTAGCTAACTTGTTTTGCTTTGCTGAGGGGAGAGAGGTATATTTAGTTTTAAGTGCAAACAGAGAAAGAACATAATGTAACAACAACAGGTAGTGATAAAACGCCATAATAGAGAACATACGCCTAATAATAAATTTATTATATAAAGTAAACATTAAACTACATTTGAAGACCAACGCAACAAATGCAAAACAGGAGTTCATAGCCAAATTCTTAACAATGTGTAAGAAACACCAAAACATAGAAAGGCATACAATTGAGTACCTAATACAACAGAGCACTTATTTCTTAACACATGAAAACAACATAATATTACATAAGACCACAGGCAAATTGTTTTGAAATATAGAACGAGCATTGAAATAAGCGACCATCAAAAGCAATGAACTAAATAAACAAAATTAAATCTAACCTTAGTAGAAGGTGAAGCAAAGCCAAGAGATTGAAACGCACAGAGGCAACAACAACCCGAACACTTTGCAAAAACAAGAAAGCAAAATATGAAACAACGAATGTAACTCCATTCTAAAGCATAGAACACAACATTTTGAGACCTTGCCATCAAAGACATCGAAAAATAAGAAATAGAGCTCAAACTAAGCTTAATAGAAGACAAAGTGAAGGAAACAAAACAAAAAGCACAAAAACAACAATGGATAAACATCGCAAACAAACATAATAAGACACTGAACGCAACTGATTCCGAGCATGCAAAAATCAAAGTAGTATACACAACAAACAAGATGCACAAGTAGGAATAAATATATAACAAAGAACATTATACAATTTCTATATACGCAACACCAGAAGGGAAAAAAAAGATATGACAACCTGTATATTTTCATGTCACAGTAGAAATGCAAGCATATAAGTACACATATAAAAAACCATGTTCATGATCTTAGCGAATGCACGTGATTTTTCAGACTTTAAAAAACCATGTACACATATAAAAAAGTCAGACAGACATCATTGTCTCAGATATATCAGGAAATAATAATCATGTACCGATAAACAACTCCGAAGTTGCACTGAATAATTGCAAGGAAAACTCACACATCAAGCTTTGATATCAATTGTTACGACCAAGACATAGCAAGATTGAAGTTGGATAATTGTATCATAACAAGGACAGACACTTAAAATATCTCCCCAATTTTCTCAGAAATCTTGTATCTAAATTTAATTAGACATGTACTACATGTATGTTCGCATTTCATCAAACATTGAACATCCAACTAATCATGGCATACATACATAGATAACACAAAAGCTAATGAAACATGTTGCATTTAAATTCATGTTTGTATTACGAAAACAATGGATAACCACACGAATATAAGTAAGCAAGCAGACCTAATAAATGACCACATCTCGAAACACATATTACATGCCTGGACGGCACAACAACACCTAATCTCAACTAAGCAGAGGTGGACAAAGGCGTATTGCAATCTCAGGCACAATGGCTAGATGGAATTAAACCATAAAAATTAAAGAAAGGTGAAGAAAAAAGCAGACAAATACTGAGACAGAGAGCATGGACTCATCGGATAATCTCGAAGCGGGGCGATGGACTAAACAGAACAAAGATAAGTGAAAGCCTACCGACCTAAGCCACAACCAACGATAAGGCAGAAGCAATCGACTAAAATGTATCAAGAATCTAATGTAATGATAGGCTATGCCAGAATAATTCGAAGCCAACATAAAATGTAAGGCCTAACACAGGCTACTTTTATCTAAAAAAAATATCAAGCTAACCTGTTTTGCTTTGCTGGGGGGAGAGGGGTATACTTATTTTTAAGTGCACACACAGAAATAACATAATGTAACAACAGCAGGTAGCAATAAAAGGCCATAATAGAGAACATACGCTTAATCATAGATTTACCATATAAAGCAAACATCAAACAGCATTTAAAAACCAACACAACAAATGAAAAAAAATAGTTCATAGCCAAATTCATAACAATATGCAAGGAACACAAAAGTATAGAAAGGCATACAATAGTGTACCTAATACAACAGAGCACATATTTCTTAACACATGAAAACATCATAATATTACACGAGACACAGGCAACCGTTTTAAAATATAGAACAGAGCAATGAGATAAGTGACCATCAAAAGCAACGAGCTAAATAAACGAAATCCAAGCTAACCTTAGCAGAAGCTGAAGCAAAGCCAAGAGATCAAAACGTAGACAGGCAATAACACCCGAACACCGCAAAAAGATAATGGAAAATATGAAACAACGAACGTAACTTTATTCTAAAGCATAGAATCAGAATTTTGAGACCTTGCCATCAAAGGAATTGGAAAATAATAAAATGAGCTCAAACTAATCTTAATAGAAGACAAACCAAACCAAAGCGAAACAAAGAGCGGATGAACAATAACGGATGAACATTCAAAACAAACATAATGAGACAATGAACATAACTCATTCCGAGCATACAAAAATCAAAGCAATTATACACAACAAACAAGATGCACAAGCGAGGAATAAATATATAACAAAGAACATTATACCATTTCTATACATGCATCCTAGACATACAAAGAAAGGAAGTGAAAGGAAAAGCAAAACTAAAGAAAGAAATTGAAACAGGCAATATACATGCATAAAAAAAAGGCAACATCAGAAGGACCAAAAAAAGGCATGACAGCTTGTATATTTTAGGATCACAAGATGAGATGCAACCATATTAGCATGGTGTCAGAGAAAGTCCATTCACTTCCTATGAAGTCTTCCCAAGTATGATTCATAGACCAACACAATTTATTGTCTAAGCTGAGACATTCCTAAAACCTTTCAGACAACATGTTTTACATTATCAGAGAAAGTAAGTATGACATTCAGAAAGACCATATCATATATTCTAAGGAATTTCAAACAGGCACATATCATGATCTTAGAAATCTCACATGATTTCTTAGAGTTTAAAAGCTATGTGCACATACAAAAAAGTTAGGCACACATTACTGCCTCACATATATCAGGAAATGATAATCATGTGATGATAAACAACTATGAAGTTGGACTGAATAAGTGCAAGGAAAACACAAATATCATGCTCTAATAGCAATTGTTATGATCGAGACACAGCAAGATTGAAGTTGGATGATTGTATCATAAAAATGAACAACGCCTAAAATGTGTCCCTAATTTTGTCAGAAATTTTGTATCTTAATTTAATTACACATGTACTATATGTATGTTCACATCTCACCAAACACCGAACATTCAACTAATCATGGCATACATACACACGAACACAAAACTCATAAAACATGTTGCATTAAGACTCATGTTTGTACCACTAAAACAATGCATAAGTGTAAAAATATAGGTAATCAAGCAGACCTAGCAAAACACCACAAGCTGAAACACATATTGCATGTCCGACATCACAATAGGACTTGACGTGAACTAAAATGAGAAATAGACAAAGACTTATTGCAACCTCAAGCACAATGGCTAATTGGAATTCAACCATAAGTATCAATGAAAGGTAAAAGAAAAAACAGTACACAACAAGCTACTCATATATTGTTTAACAAAGTTAGTACATAAGGTCAAGCAGTCAATAAATATTAAGATACCTACAAAGCGCAATAAATGTAAATGAAACACTAACTTGCAAATGAAAAGTGGCTGATCTGAACAACAAAAAAACATTTATAAGAAAGCATAGAATAAACAAAATAATCAAAGAAATACAAAGATCAAGCCTTTCGGTTCCAACATAGTAAGAACAAACTTAAAAACAAAGAAACATGTGAAATAATGAACAAAATACCGCCATTAGAAAACCAAAGAGTCCAGAAACAAAATAACATATGAAACAAAACAATTATTGAAGAAAAAGTCACATGCACCTATAACAAGCCACAGGAAAGAAGGCAAAAAAAAAAGCAAACCTAGCAACAAAAGGCAAGAACGAAACACTACAACAACAAATTCAATTTCACATGCTAACATAAGCAGACAACACAATTAACCTATCAAAAATTAAAGATAACATTTTTATTCGCAATAATGCAATCGTCCAAGTAAGAAGCACATGCATTTGTAAATAATGACACATATACAATGTAATACAAATTATAAAACACACATGCAAAAAAATCACATTCCAAAAAACAAAGAGAAGAAGAGAAGGACAAAATTTAGCAAAATTCCTTCAATCTAGTTGCCTTGACCAAAGTGGAACCACAAGAATGTGAAATAAATGAAACTCCAACAGATGAACATATTAAGACCAAAACGAAAAGAAGCGAAGCTAAAAAGACCAGGAGAACCACAAGAATGACAAAGAAATGAAAATCCAACAAATGAACATATTAAGACCTAAACGATGAAGCGAGAAGCTAAAAAGAGAACAACCCACAAATAAAACAACAACGAAGAAGAACCTCTTTACCCTGTGAAGCAGATAGCTACAACAATCGAGGCAGACAATGGAAACAATGAACAACGATATCAATTTCAAGGAGAAAACGACTAAACTTTCAGGTGAAATAGAAAGCAGAAAAGGCCATGTTTGTGTTTTGAAGTCCTTTTATACCGAGGAAAACCAACATTAGGCGGGTTGTGAAAAGCGGTGGTGGAGGAAATGAATCATGGCAAAAGGAGGCATCGAATGAGAAGCGAGGCTTAGTGCGAGAATGACGTTTGGAAGCAGTTTGGAGATGAGGACTAACCAAAGCGACGTCGTTTTGGGATACTATTTGGAAAAAAAAAAAAAAAAGGGCAAAAACGGAATTGCACATAAGAGGACAAAATTGTCAACCAGATTATTAGCAAATAATAGAGTGCATAGCTAATAGAATATATATATATATATATATATATATATATATATATATATATATTAATATCTAATATTAATATTAGGTAATCTCATTAATTAAATTGCACAATCCAAGTGTATCTTATACACTAATCATATGAGCCCCATATGCCAATTTATTGGCTTCTGGAATATTCTTTAATTAATCAATATTATTAATATCTTGTATTTTATTTATTCATAATAAATAAATACCACCATATTAATTTACCACTATAACCTTTATAGTCTCGAGATAAACTTTCCTTATTTGGTTACATTTTAATCCGGCTAGATGTTCTTATGTGTGTGATCCGATAGGCTTCCGAATATGTTGGCCGTAGACACAAAGTGCAATTTACGAAAGTGCCCTTCATGGCTAACAATCACGGGATAGCGTCTAGCAACACACCATGACCCCGGAAGAGTCAAATGCAATGACTACTACCTTTCATGTGAAACAGTTACCGTGTAACTTACAATCCTATCGCTGTAATAATATCCATACGGTCGTACGTCGAGTGTCAAACATTAACGACCGTATCTTATAATCTGGATATCATGCTCTCTCGAAGTAACTCGTTTACTCCCACTTTGCAAAGATTCACGAGAGTAAGACAATCCTTATAAGAAGGCCATTTCGGATATTCGATCCCAATCATAGGATACGCGATTCCCGGACGACCAATCATGTATACTCCGCATGCTTCAACATCATACCCAATCACTACCGCATGATCGCCCCGTGGTTAGGGGAAACCTTAATAGCATCAAAGCATGACATTCCACACCATGATGCCATGAAGACTCCGGTCCTAAGGATAATTACACAACCGCCACATAGTGTGACACTTAACCGTGTAAGTGGGTCGGTCTAACGTACACATTCTCTAATACACGCCCACGCATACCCAAGTGTCTCTACACTTCGATAGAGCGAGATCTATCCTCGCCTTAAAGACAAAAGACATCTAATACGTGCTAGTCTGTTTATACTATCAATGCCCTGTTTAATAGTACATCATCCTAGAGACATTTAAGTACCAAACTTATTAAAGTGATTAGAGATCTCATCAACCATAATCGCCTATCATGGTTTCTCTATCACAGTTTAATACTGAGGACGTTATCATATAACAATTCATAATTGGTTCTTTAAAAAGAACATATATATATATATGACAACAGAAAAGCCATTTAATCTATGTATAAGCATAAAGAAATAGTAGAAATGATCCGACCCGTTCGGATCCAGTCCAACCCGATTGGGTTTAGGACACTATTTCAACAATCTCCCACTTGGCCTAAAACCAATCACTCGTACACACGAGACCAAGTTGAAACACAAGAATCTTATGCAATACTTGCAACTAGCCCTAGCCATGAACGGATCGCTATCCGTGGGGACTCAGACTATCTTCATATCACGTTCCATATGGCAAAGTCAAAGGAACCGCCTCAACACACACACGAATCTCTGACGAGACCCTGGTCCTTACTTTAAGCAATAAATCCACTTACTATATCAACTATATATAAAAGGTGGAAGAAGCGTATAATAAGGTTAGGAATGAACCTTTTAGATCCATGTATCGCTCCCAGCGCGCTCTAAGGCACTTCTTGTGTTTTGGCTAAGTTGTAGAGTTTACAAAGTGACCCATAGGCTAGAACATTTCCACTCATCTTTGTATCACTTAATCAAAGTGATTGCAAAACCGAATATAGCTCCCACTCACCTTCATAAGACTCGGGATATAAATCGTATATCTACGTTTATTTAATTTGAAGTTTCAATAAACTAGGAAACCATCCTTAACTTGTTTAAGGATGTTCTCGACATTCACCAGATTTACTTTCATACTTTCTCATGACTATTCATGGACTATGAACATATGGCATCACCTATAAGATGGTTCCTATCGCAGTGATGTGAAGGAAAATTGCCATCGATCGGGTTATAAATTTATTTTACTTGACCACCAAATACTAGCAATAGCACTAGGTACATCATAGCATAGCGATGGTGAATCAAGGTCGATCCTCGAGGGAATCAAAATGTGGACCCCTAGGTTTAAATAATTAACTCACCTAATTCGTTATTGGACAACGGTCTAAGACCAACATAAAAGACAAAATAAGATAAACAAACTCAAACTTAAAAAAACACAAGCGTAATTAACCTTCCAATTACCAAGCGTTATCGATCGGACCAAGACAACTTATATAAAATAACTTAACTCATTAAGCTGTCAATCAATTTGTATTCATATTTAATTGGCTACGGGAGTCATCCTTAACTTGACTTAGCACCGGTTAGATTACTAGATCTTTGTGGTATTGTTACGTGACTTCACCTTTTGGGTTTCCATCTCATATAACTCTGCGCTCATTACTCTAAGGATGCCGATATTAACCGTACACCTCGCTTAGGCAACATTCCTATGGTTAGGCGTACTTCTAAGCGATCGCTCAAGCCCTCGTCCTATTAACAATTACTTGGTATAGTTTCTTGTTAATCTACGATTTCGTATGACTAGGTGTCGACAATTCCCTAATACAAAACTAATCTAGATCTTCTTTGAAAGTCCCGAAAGATCGTTCATGAGCGAACTAGGCGTCTTATATTGGTATTTCCTAATAATCGCTAATGAAAAGCGGCGGCGGCGTGGCCGTAGCCATACCTCTTGAGAAAGTAAATTCAACTAGGTTAAACCCACCATAAAGGCGTGGCGGACTTAAGCCCGACTTAGGGCCGACAAAATTAGGGCTAGGCTCGATCGACCGAGTAAAAGGGCTCGATCGACCCGAGCGACTTCTTTCGGTCACCCGGACGAATTCAACCTAATTACATCCTAGAAATAACCTCTCGGTGTTTCCTTATACTGAGCAGATTAAGCGACAATTCATACATCACTTATATAAACTATCATAGATACACATTAATTAAATCAAGTAGAGTCATGAATAAATCTAGATTATGGCGTAGGTCATGGGATCCTCATTGACAAGGTGTCACCACCACCTAACGTCATAGCGAGAATCACATCATCTAGCTATGTTTAATTAATTCAAGCGATAAAAACGTAATTGGAAGAATTAATTACTTGAAAATAAAACATGAAGATTAAGGGCTTACATTGTTGCAACTAACTTCTTTGAAAAACTCTCAATTTGTTGTGCTCTTTTATGAATGATTGAATCAATGTATGAATGAATGAATACATAATACTAATGACAATGTGTTTATATAGAGCTCAAAACCGACTTAGAAACCGACTAAGGATCGGATTCACTAAACCACTAACCGACTTAAGTAATATCTTTGGACTCTCTTTGGGCTTTAAGTCCACTCGGTCGACCGAATAATTTGGGCTCGATCGGCCGAGCCTTCAACTATACAGGCTCCGTCTTCTATCTTCTCTTTGGGCTCTGCATTGTCTGGATCTTTAATTCCTTCTCCGTAGTCCGTCCATAATGCTCCTTTGTATTTATCATACAAAAACATAGTTTGTAATACCAAATACTTGATAAATTACGAAATGCATAATAATAAATCGTAACACGGGGTATATCTAAATTAGGCACTTAATGACTTATTATCACTCTCTTAAGGTTATTTCACATCAAAATCAAGGGTAAAGATTGCGAGAATAATGGGTACAAATCGACCGTCATCAAGCGCCCCCACTTAGCCTTTGATCGTCGATCAAAGTATTAACAAGTTATTCCCCATATGATCATTTTCAGTGGTCACACCATACTCACACAAGAAACCGAATCAACTCATACTATATATGCTAATAAGATATCCATTATTCACTACTCGGTATGAATCAGTGATGTGTGCACATGCATTGGTTTTATAAATGTGGCATGATTAATGGTTATGCCAACTTTGAATTCTCAAGTCCCACCATCATCAGCATTCCTCTGCTTAAGCCTCGCAATGGGTAAAGCACTAGAACAATAAGCAGAATATATCTATCACGGTTTTGGACTTGGAGACCGAGTACTACTCAAAGCCTCTTAAGAGTTGAATTTTCAATTCTTCACATTTTCAAATACTACAAATCTCAAGGAAGAAAACTTTTTAAAGTATCCCCTATCTTAGATCAAATATAGCAATGAATATTACCACAAGCGCAAGGCTACTTTGGTAATTGACTACAAGCCAGTGTTTAGCTCATTGGTAAAACACGAGATATATCTCAAGCTTATTATTCGCTTTTGTAGCTAGAAGATTAAGAATACATCAGACGATAAGTATTGATTACAGTGAGGCACAACCCATTATCTATGCAATGTACACATATATTTCCATTTTTGATAAAGCGTGGTAGCGTTGATTCATATTTTGAGTAATCGAATAATAAATAACTACTTGCAACTTATAATATGAATATCTTTAAGCTTCTTGAAATTATATCGCAAGAGTATATCATGACCACGTACTAACGAAATATGGTTCTACCTTATTAAATACAAAATTCGGGAATTCACAAAAGATAAGTGTGATTGTAAGTGTAAAAGTTTTAAATTTACTCATTATTTGATATACAAACTTATTCAAGTATGCTAAATGAGCTAAGTGACTCATACCCCCACTTAAACTATGCATTGTCCTCAATGTATAAAAATAAGAACAAGGAACTTAGCTCTGGAATAAGTGCGGGAGTTGAACAAGTCTTGATGAACTCCGGAGAATTTTATGAGACAAATCTGATTTACCAATTGCAATAAAATGCAACCTCTGCAACATACATCTTTAACAAAAACTTGGAACTCGTTACTGAGGTTAGTCGAGAAAAATATAATCATATCAAATGGATTTGTAAAAGGTATAATAATTGCCTTAAACATATTTAAGCCCATACTTAATAATTATAGTGAAAATAATGCACAAATATCAACACATTAAATAAGACAAATTTTATTCATTAGGGAAATTCAAAAGCGAACTCCATACAACACGACTTAACTTATTGGTACACGAAATCAAAAATAAAAACACATTGATAAAGAAAATTAATAGATTAACACGGATGCTTAGTCGAAGGTATATCGTTCGGATCAGCGAAAGCTAATGGAAGAACATTGGGATTCGCCAGGAAAATCTTGGAATTGCGCATCGTCATCATCCTGGACCGTGATCATCGGTTTGCACAAGAGGTGGTGCAGCGAGAATCCAAAGATAGGATAGGCATGGGCCTAACATAGGAGTCCTTTGCCTATGCTTTGGGCACTCGGTGCCTCACATAATGAAGTGATCAACGAACCATAAGGCGGCATGTGTCTAGGCTTGCGGGCATCGGCGATCATCTCGAGCGCATCGGTGCCCCGATATTAACGAGGCCATCCTCTGCTCACCAATACATCGGCGTAGCATGTGCATAATAAGCTGTAGACACATGCTTGGCGGAATAATGTTAGAACGGATAAGCCTATGTAAGCACTTATCTTCCCACCGCCTAAAGTATGGCTCCTCAAAAGTGCGAGCAACTTCCCCTATTGTCCATGCTATCCCGAGATGGGCACCAACCTCCTCCAACCATGCATCAGACTCATCAAGCGTCACTTTGTGTACTCACGGCTCCTCCTCGAGGTATCGAGACCATAATAATTATTAAGAGTCCCGGAGTAATTACAATGGATTTGCCACGAACCTGGACTAAATTAGGTGTGTGGGTGCGCGCGTAAATAAGAATAAAACTCTCTTACCCGATCGACATTAACTTGGCGGTGGCGCAACAACCTCTTGCCCGCGATAATACTCCACTAGATCGAACGACTCTTGACCACGGTTGGTCAAATCTAATCCCGAGCCCGGTGTACGGCGGCGAATTGTTGAAGAAATTCCGATAAACCGAAAATACCTCTTGGCTGGCGAATTGCGGTACCCGTTGATCAAGGTATGGCATCGTCATTGCTACAAAGCTGTGCGGAGGATCGTCGTCTTGGTGGCATAATTGCGAAGCTGGAGCGAGCAGCGGCCCAGCGAGATAGATGCGGTGATATGAAGCTCTCGGTCGACCGAGAGAATGGCCTCGGTTGACCCGGCGAAAGGTTCGATCGACCGAGGCGATGGAAGCTCTGCTGCTTTGAGTTTGAGTCTTCCCTGTGATGACTGGATCGGATAATAATTGAATCGAGAGATATGAGCAGTCACAACTTGTGATATTGGAGGATCATTTAGATTACTATCCCCAATCTTGGGTGGATGGAAGTTATGAGAAAGATTGGAAATGGGAATTAATGGAGAGAAGAAGAAGAAGAAAATTGGGGATTTGAGAAGATGAAGATTTTGTGGTGTGGAAATGATGAAGAGAAAAAGGAGTTTAAATAGAAAGATGTGGAAAGTGAAAGGATTGAAATGGTGGAAGGTGATTGGTGGAGATAGGAAGGTAAGGATTGAGGAGTGGAATGGTTTTGTTGGAGGAATAAATTAATGGGGGAAATGAAAAGGTGGATTGGGAAATGAAAAATGGGGATGTGTAAAAATAAATGATAGTTGACCTCCTCAATTTGATACACACGAAATTTTCAAGCTAGAACACATAAGTCTATCAAAATTATCATGTCACAATTTGAAAAATCCTCACCTCAAAAATCGAATAATCCAACCACAATCCATTAACATATAAATCTTCACTTTTTCCAAATAATACAAATTTGAAACTAAGCATCTTTTCACCAAATTCTCATCATCAATACATTTTATAATGATTTCTCTTCTACTCTACTTCACGTTAAAATGATTCGAGTAAAAAAACTTTTGCACATCCGTAACCTAATGGTCATTGGAACACGGCAAAAAAAAAAAAGGCTCTCGTCATTCTCGTTACTTTTATTCATACTAAAAATAAAGATGAAATAAAATAAAATAAATGAAAGCGAAAGAATTCTAAATTTTTGAGTCTATAGCTCGACTTCCAAAATCATCACTCTAAACACTTTGCCTTGACTTGCCAGGTTTTCACCCGGCCGACTTTCACGAAAAAGTTTTACCGTCCTTTTCTACGAGTGCCCTTCCTTTGGATTTTAGTCAATGAAAAGACAGCCCGAATTGACCATCAGGACAAGCGCCGACTTTTGGATTCATCTACGATTTTGATGAGCTTTTATTCACGAACTCTCTAGTTCGTTTCTTAGCTCTGGTCCTCTCTATCCTTAGGTAGGTCTCTGACTTCAATATTGGTCGGGGTGAGTGCGGTGGCCCGACCTATTCCGACTTAGAATAGTAAGGACTTCCCTCTCATCTTTATCATCGACATTATCATGACATCCTTTCCTAGACCTTGAGTGGCATCAAGCTTCTCGAACCAACTACTTCTAACACATTCACACTTGCGGTGCGGGGAAATTCGGATTTGTTATCCCATAACACTTCAGAACCCTTGGCGTCAAACAATACTATCTCATATACGGTCATCCATTATGAAGGCTCTAGCGGTGTTGATAAGCGATCTACCCAAAATGATTGGGCATTGAGGATGTTCCTCGATTTCCATTACCACTATGTCTATCTTAAACCGTAATTGCCCCATACCAATAATCATGTTGTTCAGTCTCCAGTCATGATTGTCCTAGTTCCATCCCGCTAATCTAACTTGGGCGGGGTGTTAGTGGGTGTTAAAATGGAATTCCTATCACAAAGGCTTTTAGGAAAGATATTAAGGCTCGAACCGGAATCAATCAAGGCTAAACCTAAGTGGGTTTGTTCTAGGGTTACTCAACCATAAAAGCTCTGGAGTGCGCTAACTTTTGCATCGATCGAGACTCGTCTTTAACCAATATTTCATCTCTAGAGCAGATGACAATAGGGCTCTCTCCTTAGCTGCGCTACCCTCGGACTCAGATTCTATCTCGGACATGTAATCATCATAATCTAAAAGTGAATCGGAATCGAAGAAATTTCCCTCTGGATTGAAATAGACATACCTCTTTGCCAATAGGCTTCTTTAGCCTCCCTCGATTTCCTTGCCTCTCGGATTTTTTCGCTTTCATCTTTTCTATCCTTTCCATGAGCTTGGTGTTGCGGCTTTTTGGTGTAGTTTTGGTTCGTAAAACCTTGACTTCTTCTTGGCCTTTGATAAAATCATTTGATGACATTTCTTTGATCTTGAAGCAGGTTATGTGAGTGATTTACGTCGAATTATACGCAATATTTGAAAAAAAAAAAAAAATAAACAATTAGTAAATTGACAAGCGGTATGATTGCTCATCTTTGTTGTCAAACTTACAACCTACAAGCGAGGAAGCGAGAACTTTGGGGAAGCGACCTTTGTATATAAAATTAAAAATTTGGAAAGGCTCGGTCGGCCGAGTGAATACGTTCGGTCGACCGAGCGAATATCTCTCCCCATTCTGCTTTAATCCTTTAACGACATACAAGTCTGAGATAATTCGTCAAAGAAAAATAAATAATTCAACTAAAAACAATAAAGAAAAGCGAAGTAGATAAAAATAATTATTTAAACAATCATTGGGCCATTGATTCCCGACAGCGGCGCCAAAAACTTGATTGCGGTCGATCGGGTTATAAATTTATTTTACTTGACCACCAAATACTAGCAATAGCACTAGGTACATCATAGCATAGCGATGGTGAATCAAGGTCGATCCTCGAGGGAATCAAAATGTGGACCCTAGGTTTAAATAATTAACTCACCTAATTCGTTTATTGGACAACGATCTAAGACCAACATAAAAGACAAAATAAGATAAACAAACTCAAACTTAAAAAAACACAAGCGTAATTAACCTTCCAATTACCAGCGTTATCGATCGGACCAAGACAACTTATATAAAATAACTTAACTCATTAAGCATCAATCATTTTGTATTCATACTTAATTGGCTACGGAGTCATCCCTTAACTTGACTTAGCACCGGTTAGATTACTAGATCAATGTGGTGGTATTATTCGTGACTTCACCTTTTGGGTTTCCATCTCATATAACTCACACGCTCATTACTCTAAGGATGCCGATATTAACCGTACACCTCGGCAGGCAACATTCCTATGGTTAGGCGTACTTTCTAAGCGATCGCTCAAGCCCTCGTCCTATTAACAATTACTTGGTATAGTTTCTTGTTAATCTACGATTTCACGTATGACTAGGTGTCGACAATTCCCTAATACAAAACTAATCTAGATCTTCTTTGAAAGTCCCGAAAGATCGTTCATGAGCCGAACTAGGCGTCTTATATTGGTATTTCCTAATAATACGCTAATGAAAAGCGGCGAGCGGCGTGGCCGTAGCCATACCCTCTTGAGAAAGTAAATTCAACTAGGTTAAACCCACCATAAAGGCGTGGCGGACTTAACCGACAAAATTAGGGCTCGATCGACCGAGTAAAGGGGCTCGATCGACCGAGCGACTTTGCTCGGTCACCGGACGAATTCAACCCTAATTACATCCTAGAAATAACCTCTCGGTGTTTCCTTATCTGAGCAGTTAAGCGACAATTCATACATCACTTATATAAACTATCATAGATACACATTAATTAAATCAAGTAGAGTCATGAATAAATCTAGATTATGGCGTAGGTCATGGGATCCTCATTGACAAGGTGTCACCACCACCTAACGTCATAGCCGAGAATCACATCATCTAGCTATGTTTAATTAATTCAAGCGATAAAACGTAATTGGAAGAATTAATTACTTGAAAATAAAACATGAAGATTAAGGGCTTACATTGTTGCGATACTAACTTCTTTGAAAAACTCTCAATTTGTTGTGCTCTTTTATGAATGATTGAATCAATGTATGAATGAATACATAATACTAATGACAATGTGTTTATATAGAGCTCAAAACCGACTTAGAAACCGACTAAGGATCGGATTCACTAAACCCTAACCGACTTAAGTAATATCTTTGGACTCTCTTTGGGCTTTAAGTCCACTCGGTCGACCGAATATTTGGGCTCGGTCGACCCGAGCCTTCAACTATACAGGCTCCGTCTTCTATCTTCTCTTTGGGCTCTGCATTGTCTGGATCTTTAATTCCTTCTCCGTAGTCCGTCCATAATGCTCTTTGTATTTATCATACAAAAACATAGTTTGTAATACCAAATACTTGATAAATTACGAAATGCATAATAATAAATCGTAACACAGGGTATATCTAAATTAGGCACTTAATGACTTATTATCACTCTCTTAAGGTTATTTCACATCAAAATCAAGGGTAAGATTGCAGAATAATGGGTACAAATCGAACCGTCATCAAAACACCTTTGCTCCATGCAGATGAGTAAATAATATCTAGCGTACTTGCTAAGATATTCCACAAAGTTGCATATGTTGTACTGGGCTCCAAGCTTTTCTGACTCTGCCTATGACAACTTCAAATCATCGGTTAAGATAGATTTGACATTATCCTCTTCCATATCTAATATGGAATTTATTCAACCTTTATTCTTTGGAACTCGGTTAAGTATAAGGTCACTATCCCGAAATGGGTAAGGGATACTTCGCATGGCTTGCATCACACCTTTATCATATAAAGTGTTGTTTCCATTTCAAGAGCACAATCCAATTGTGTATCCCAAAAATGGTATCCTTCAAGGGAGAATCTTGTTCCCTTTCAGACGACTTCTGAAACACCCTTCAGGTATTAATTATTTCAATCCAATTGAAGATTAATTCCTAAGTAGCTCATCAATCTCATATTCATACTAGCTCGAACTTTTCGGGCTTTCTGAATTGTCGTACTTCAATAAGTACATTCAACTATTTCTAAAATAGTCCAAGAGAGAGACAAACAATTGTTTATGGTATAAATTATCACAAGCCAACAAACATCAATATGTTTAGGCTTTAGTCAATCTTCTAGGTTTCATAACATTTTCTTAAAAGGGTATTTTAGTCCTCTTTGGATAAGATACGTATAACCCACATGATTCATAATTATATGGTTCAGCATCATCAGAATGATGTTTGATTACACGCTTCCCTTCCATAGAGACTGTGCCTAGAGTAACCACAAATCAAGGATAATAACCATACAAATATTTAGTTGAGATCCCATCACTTATATCATCTATATAGTGACACCAATCTAGTATGTTAGATTCAGTGACCTTCAAACTTTATCGGAATAACATTTATTCTTTACGATTGAATATGTCTACTAAATCCTAACAAATAACTGAAAGTATATTGTTCATAAGAACCGGAACATGATAACATTTATTTAGTTCCCTTCCAGTTTACTAGATCCAGAGTGTGGTAAGTGTTACAACGTTTGCTTCACCTTCCATTCTGTATTTAATCTTTCTAATTTAATCACACTCGCAAGATATCATATATCTAATAGTTGACTTTCACTTAGATAGATTTATCTCAACTCACTTGCCTAGAATAGAAATTCAATAAGTTCTTTATTTAAGCATATGCCCTAACTTTCCTTTTTAATCCTTTAAGCACTTGAAAATTGTTTCTTATTGTAGTCTTCATAAGACTTAAGAAAGATCACAAGAGCCATGTCTTTAATTTCCTTTCATAAAGAAAATCTAAAGTTTATTAAGTAGTTTATTTATCCTTTTGAATCGTATTCAAAACATTGACTATTTAATTAACCTTTAAGCAATGATAGAATTATGTCGATACTTAAATCTTACAATTTTGAAAACAACATTTCCAAAATTAGATGTGGTCATTCTTATCCAACGTTTGAATTAATTGTCATCGTATGACTGAATGATCATCTTGGATCGTATCAATATATGACTAATTCGTTGAAACTTATTTCAAATGATTTAATCATATCATGAGCTTCCGCTTTCATTAATAATTAAAGTCTCGAACCTTGCATCAATTATGTAATCTCCTTGTCTCTAACTACTATAACGGGATTGCTCATGTCATTGCTTATTTTAAAAGGATTAAAATTACTTAACCATATTTGAGAACGTTTCTCAAAATTAACAGTCATAATTTGGTTTTACTAATCGAGAATTAAACATAAATATAAAGTTTGCTAAAACTACAGCATAAAAATGAAAATAAATGAGTGTTGTTGTTTATACACGCAAAATCAAAAATGGTCTTTTGGTTTATGATTTTGCTCTCACTAGTCAACTACTCCCAATTGACTTTCAAGAATTATGAATTTCTTTAGTGGACAAGATCCCACTAAACTACCGCGACCCCCGCTTTTGCTGGTGGGCCGAAAATAGTCTAATAGGTAGACAACATCCCTTTGTCAATCGTATCCTATACGACTCTTGTTGTTTGGCTAGTCAACTCTTTGACAATTTTCATCTTATAAAGTAGTCAAACCCTTGCCTCTAAAATCCAAACAACCCCGCTTTGGCTGGTGGCCGAGAGAATTCTTAGTCAAGTCATAACCCCAATATTCGTGAGATCTCATATGATCATATCTCGATAATGACGATATACCCGAGGTAGGTCAACCCCCTGCTTTGGCTGAAGAGTTGAATCCGAACAAGGGCTCTTCACCGTCATTATAATATAGGGAGGCAATTTCAACTTGATTCTTTTGATGTGGAAGTATTTATGTAAATTAATTCACTTAATTAATTTAATTACGGTCTCATCAAATATATCTATCTCTATAGACATACATCCTACACATTTATCTAGATCGTGCCTAATCATGCATCTATCGTATCATATAAAATAAATACAAGCAAAAAATAAATAAATGCGTAAAGTAACCGGTATGATCATGGACTTTTCCTATGTGCGGTTTCTGTTAAGAAGAATTGATGATGTGGCATGATCTATGGTGTACACATCATCTATGATCTAATGGTCCAAAGTTGATCTTATCTATTGTTATTAGATTCTTTGTCAAATTATGTTAGTTTCCTTTTGTGCAAGAATACTGTCATATATATGTATTTGGATGCAACTGAATGTATGTATGAGAAAACAGATATCATTATGAATTATTATTCCTCTATCTTCTTTCTGTTTTCCTAAGTTGGTAGTAGAGCCGGTACAATGGCGTCTTCAGCTTCATCCACGGCTGAGATGACCACCATGGCCACCACCACCACCACAGAAAGCTCCACCATAACAACGGCCAATGTTTCTGCTCCAGCTGCATCCATGGCTAACATTTCTACTTCAGTTGTTTCCATGGCGATTCCTTCTCTTTCATGGGGCCCCACCCCTTTTTCTCCGTTTTCTGCTATTCCAACGCCCCTATTTACCACCGGCGTACCTGTCTCCGGTTATCTTTCTGCAGGAGCTCCACCACTTACTCCGATTTCACCCTTGACTGGTTCTTTCACCTCTCGCCCTTTACCCACACTCATTCCTAGCATGCATGCTACAGATTCAACCTCATTACTTCGATCTACTTGTACTGTGAAGCTAAATCGGGAAAATTATTTTCTATGGAAGTATACTATCCTTCCTATTGTTAAAGGGTACAAGTTAGAAGGTTTTCTGTTTGGTACCGTACCTCGGCCGTCTTCCCTCTCATCTGGAGCAAATCTGCATCTAGCACCAGCAGTTGAACAATGGGACTCCACTGATCAAATTTTAATGGGATGGTTACTAAGTTCGATGACTGAACAGGCCTTATCTGAGGTAATTGGTTGTAACACTTCTTCTGAGATTTGGAGCACTTTGGAAAGTATTTTTAATTCTCATTCAGAAGCAAGAATGCTTGAATATAAAACTGCACTTACTAAAACTGAAAAAGGCAGTAGATCTATGAGTGATTACCTAGCCCTTATGAAGTCTTATTCTGATAAGTTACTAGCAGCAGGGTACCATATTTCTAAGTCTGAATTAATCTTAGCTGTGCTTGGGGGTTTGGATAGAGATTATGAATCGGCTATTGTTAACATTACAGCTAGAGTTGGATCCATGAGTTGGCAAGAGGTTCAGTCTCAACTCCTCACTCATGAAAGACTGATTGCTCGTTTCAATCCTTCTTCTACTGGCTCAAATATCTCTCTGAATCTGGCACAGATGTATCCTAGAGGTGCCCATGCTTCTGACAACGGGGCTCTTTTCCAGTCTAATAGAGGACGAGGTGGTAACAGGGGTGGAAGATCTAGAGGTGGTGGTAGGGGTGGCAGGTCTAATTCCAATAATAGAAGTGTCATCAATTGTGTGGAAAAAATGGTCATCTGATTCTTGAATCTTGTACTGATTTGATGAAAGTTTCACAGGCCAAGTCAAAAGCAGTCACAATTCTAGACCTACGGTAATCAAAATGGCCCTGAGACACTGCCTACATTGCATCTCCACAATCGCGCCGATTACTGGTATATGGACGGTGGAGCCACAAATCACATCACAGAGGACCTCAACAATCTACATTTGAGTTCTGGATATGCTGGTTCTGACACTCTTGGAGTAGGTAATGGTGAGCAACTCCTTATTCATCATATTGGTCAGTCCAAAATCCCAACTACACACTCATCACAATCCTTAAAACTTAACTCTATGCTGCATGTTCCAGAAATTACTAAGAATTTGCTTAGTGTCTCAAAACTTACCTGTGATAATAATTTTATTATTGAGTTTACTAACTCTTATTGTGTTGTGAAGGACAAGAAAACAGGGATGCCACTTCTAACAGGAACTCTGGAGCATGGTCTGTACAAGATGGACAGTTAGCCTGAGAGTGTTATGAGCTCCCCTCAATCCAATGTCAAGACTTCCCTTCTAGTTGAGTCTAGTAGAGTTCAGTCTCTTAATGTCAATAAAGATCCTAATGTCTGGCATAGGAGATTAGGTCATCCTTCTCCAAGGATTTTGAGTCAAATTCTACAGAGTTGTAATGTTTCTCTTAATGGAAAACTTATGTTTTGTGAATCTTGCCAGTTTGGTAAGTCACATGTTTTACCTTATGCCTTGTCGATTCACATGCTGCTCATATTTTTGATCTTGTTCATACTGATGTTTGGGGGCCTTCCCCTGTTAAATCCACTGGTGGATATACTTATTATGTCCATTTTCTTGATGATCACACTAGGTATACATGGCTTTTCCCTTTAAAACAAAAATCAGAAGTGTGTAATGTGATTAAACAGTTTCAAAAAATGGTTGAGAATCAGTTTTCTACATCTCTTAAATGTCTTCAATCAGTTGGGGGTGAGTATAGGAGTATTGAATCCTATTTGAAAGATCAAGGTATTAGGTTTAGACACCCTTGCCCCCATGCTCATGGACAGCATGGTAGGGCTGAAAGAAAGCATAGACACATTGTTGAGCTAGGACTGACTCTGCTTGCTCAAGCCTCAATGCCATTAACCTTCTGGTGGAATAGTTTTCAACAAGCAACCATGATCATTAATAGCCTTCCCACTCCTGTTCTAAACAACCTGTCTCCTCATGAATCTCTTTTTGGAGCTAAGCCAAACTATAAGCAGTTTAAGGTCTTTGGTTGTGCCTGTTATCCACATCTTAGACCATTCCAAACAACAAAGTTTCAGTTTCACTCCAGCAAGTGTGTCAACCTAGGAATCAGTCCTATACATAAGGGTTACCAGTGTCTAGACATGAGTGGAAGAATTTATATCACTAGGGATGTCATATTTGATGAGGTCACCTTTCCTTTTGCCACTGATTTCTCTCAGGGCCCTAACAGAGCCATTCATGTTCTTGAAGGTTCAGATAGTTGGTTTTGCTTGCCTTTCCAGTCCAAGGATACTCATAACACTGCTCATGATACTGAATGTAGTACAACCACTCCAGATGCTCCAACAGGTATCCCTGATGCTACTCCTACTTCAACTCATAATCCTAATGTTTTTCCTTCATGTTCACCAAGAACACCCTTGCACACACCCTTATCCACTGCAGACACTTTCAACAACACTTCAACAGCTGCTTCACCTTTGTTACAACAGTCCTTACCTGAGTCCAGTTCTTCAACTTCTTCCACTTTCACACCTCCACTCTCACCACAGTCTGTCCCTGCACCTCCTCCAGTTTCAAAACTTCTTAATGTGCATCCTATGATCACTAGAGCTAAGAAAGGTATCTTTAAACCCAAAGCCCTGTCAGCAGTTGCTTCCATTATTGAACCTGCAAGTGTGTCAGAAGCACTATCCAGTGCTGAATGGAGAGATGCTATGGAGGAAGAATATAAGGCCCTAATGAAGAATGAAACATGGACCTTAGTCCCTCCTTCCTCTAATCACACAATTGTTGGAAGCAGATGGGTATATAAACTCAAACTTAAAGCTGATGGGTCAGTTTTGAAGCACAAAGCAAGGTTGGTGGCAAAGGGATTCAGTCAGACTTATGGAGTGGATTTTACTGAGACATTTAGTCCAGTGGCCAAGGCTCCTACAATCAGGGTAGTTCTGGCTTTAGCTGTAACTTTCAATTGGTCTATAAACCAGGTAGATATTAACAATGCCTTTCTTAATGGTCCTCTCAAGGAACCAGTGTATATGACTCAACCTGAAGGGTATGTTGACCCTGCAAGACCTCATTATGTTTGCAAATTACAGAAGGCACTCTATGGTTTAAAACAGGCTCCAAGGGCTTGGTTTGAAGCCCTAAAGTCTCAGTTGCTATGCTGGTCTTTTACACAGTCTGTCTGTGATAGTTCATTATTTACTCTTAAAGCTGCTGGACATATCCTGATTGTTTTGGTTTATGTGGACGATATTCTAGTCACAGGCAGCTCAACTACCTGGATTAACAAGTTCATACATATGCTGGATTCTAAATTCTCCCTCAAAAATCTGGGACCTGTCTCACATTTTTTGGGGATGCAGGTTTCTAGGGATTCATCTGGTTTATATCTAAATCAAAGTCGATTATCTTTGCATGACTTCTTGAGTTAATTTGTGACTCCTTAAAAGCTGTCCTACTCCTATTGTTCCTGGAAAAAAACTTGAAGAAGATCCAGGGGAACCTTTCCAGAATGTAACATTGTACAGAAGTGCTATTGGGGGTCTACAGTACTTAACCTGTACCAGACCTGACCTTACATATGCTGTAAATTATCTGAGTCAGTTCATGCAAAAGCCTCATTTGGAGCATTGGAAGGCTGTTAAAAGACTGCTAAGATATGTTATTGGAACTCTTAACCATGGACTGCATTTTAGGCCAGCATCTGCTCTTGATCTTGTTGGTTTTTCAGATGCAGATTGGGGTGTTTCCACTATTGATAGGAAATCTGTTGGAGGTTACTGTGTGTACCTTGGAGGATCACTTGTTTCATGGAGCTCAAAAAAATAGGGTGTAGTCTCAAGATCAAGTACAGAGTCAGAATAGAGCACTTGCCAATGCCACAACTGAGATAAAATGGATCACATATTTGCTTGCAGAACTTCAAGTCAGACTTGCTGCTATACCTAAAATCTGGTGTGACAACACTAGTGCTTCCTTTCTTGCACATAATCCTATTTATCATGCAAGAACTAAGCACATAGAAATAGATGTGCACTTTGTTCGAAATGAAGTCCTCAGTAAGAAGCTGACAGTCTGTTACATACCTTCCTCTGATCAGGTTGCAGACTGCCTAACTAAGCCTCTATCAGTGCCCCAATTTCAGATGTTTAGAGACAAACTCAATGTGTTTGCACCACCATTGAGTTTGAGAAGTGTTAAGAAGAATTGATGATGTGGCATGATCTATGGTGTACACATCATCTATGATCTAATGGTCCAAAGTTGATCTTATCTATTGTTATTAGATTCTTTGTCAAATTCTGTTAGTTTCCTTTTGTGCAAGAATACTGTCATATATATGTATTTGGATGCAGCTGAATGTATGTATGAGAAAACAGATATCATTATGAATTATTATTCCTATATCTTCTTTCTGTTTTCCTAAGTGTTTCGAATACAAACTGACGAAACCGTGGGTCACAATCTAAGGGTGGCTGCAACCGCCAATAGGATCTTTAATGCGCCATTCTCTAATGGGATCTTTATTCTTCTTTCTTTGGTCTCCATCTTCTGCTCCATTCTTGTTACATTTAATTCTATCTAATAAAATAAATACACCCGCCTCACACGGGGAGCTAACGGGAATGGGATAAATGAAGAAAATAAACTAGGTCACGTTCTTCATAACGGCCTAGGACAATTTTAAACCAACGAAAAATTAAATCATTCACATATATCGTATAAATTCGAGTCCATGATCAATCGAGGTCCATATAATCATATTATATCTACTATATCTAATCCATACAATAACATCTTATGAAAAGGATAAAATTAAAATTTAACTACTTGCGTCTTAATTATTCAATTAACATTTAATCTATTAAATAATTTTATCCAATCAATTAACTAATTAACATTTAATTAATTAAATGATTTTAATCGAAATAAAATTAACGATTAATTTTAATTTTAATTAATTAGAACTATTCTAAAATAAATCAAAATTAAAATTACGTCTCTTTTGTTTCTTTCCTTTTGATTCGTAATCAAAAGGGATGCCTTTTGTTTCCTAAACTAAAAGGCATCTCGCCACTTTCCAAAATCAAAATTTTGGAAATGGCATAGGCCTAAGCCTTTTACAAATCAAATATTTGAAAAGGACCTACGCCTATTCCAAATCAAATATTTGGAAAGGCCAAATAATTTTGGTTTAGGCCTGGCCACTTTCCAAAATCAAAATTTTGGAAGTGGCCTAGGCCTTTTCCCAAATCAAATATTTGGAAGGGCCTAGGTCTATTCCAAACAAAGTTTGGAAAGACCATTATTATAATGCCATGTGGCATCCCAATGGCCCAAACTATTTGAACCATTGGTTAGCCACATGACACAACTAAACAAAGGAGGATTTACCAATCACAACTATGAACCATATTGAATCACAAAATACACAAAACAAAAATTTAGAGATCCGCCAAAGATTGACGGTCAACCGATCGCTGCGGCGAGTTGCCTCACGCCGCCGCCGCCGTGGTGGTGGTGCCACCGCTTGATGGGCGAGCACCACCCCATCTCGTTTTTTTTCTTTTCTTTTCATGTATCACTTTTGCGAATAAAAAATCCTTCAAGTTTTAATTACGTGATTTAAACGATAAAATTAACTACGCAAAATAACATTCTTATTGCTTAAGCTCGAAGCTCGCTCCGATACCACAGTTAGGAAATCTCCGCGGGAACGCAGCGGAATTCAAAAATTTATTTCCTTTAACCAGGATCGACTTCTTTTAAGCAATAAACAAATAAGCTAGTAGACGGTGGTTACCTTCGTTGATCTATAAGATCGACGCTACGACCGTCTAAGGAGAGTAGTTCTACATAGAGCCACCCAAGCGTTCGGCCTCTACCGCTAGTCCACATGAACAGCCCGCCGGAATCCCATCATGGATTGCGATTGGAAAACTCCGGTTGCTAGACCGGCCTTTTTCCCCTCTCTCCAACTCTCTATAGGATGCTCTCTATTTTTACACAAGAACTATTAGTTCTTGGAATTTTGTTGTCCAAAAGAGCTTGACACCCACCTCTTATTTATAGTGAGAGGGGCGCCCCAACTAGAGTGGAGGAGAAGAAAACATTTTCCCAATAAAATAAGGAAAATATAATTGATTGATTTGTCTAATTTATTATAATATCTTATATCAAATAAATCTAGGATATTGTCAATATCTTATATTGAATATTTCCAAGATATTGTCGATATCTAATATTGACTATCTTTATTTTATTACCATAAATCAATTTACACATGTGTATATATCACATATATATATTACATATATAAATCTATATATAACTATGGCAAGTGTGCACATGTATATCTTATATACATGTTCAAACACACACACCATCATGTATATATATATATATATATATATATATATATATATATATATATATATATATATATATATATATATATATAAAGTGGTGTCCACTGGGTGAAATACCAACACCTTCTGTACCGTTCGGGGCAAATAGCGATCGAGCAAGGGGGGTAGTGTTTGAAACAAAGGTAGATGTGATTATGGCTCTGCTAACCTTTATATAATGTTCACTGTTGATAGCGGCTAAAAGATTATAACGCGGCGCATACAAGAACAATTACTTATATCCATATGGTCATATGGTACAGATGAAATATGAGAAGGTGTATAATTAATATCTTGTATTTTATTTATTCATAATAAATAAATACCACCATATTAATTTACCACTATAACTTTTATAGTCTTGAGATAAACTTTCCTTATTTGGTTATCAACTATAACCACATTTTAATCCGGCTAGATGTTCTTATGTGTGTGACCCGATAGGCTTCGAATATGTTGGCCGTAGACACAAAGTGCAATTTACTGAAAATGCCCTTCATGCCTAACAATCACGGGATAGCGTCTAGCAACACACCGTGACCCTAATCATCGGAAGAGTCAAATGCAATGACTACTACCTTTCATGTGAAAGCGAGATTACCGTGTAACTTACAATCCTATCATTTGTAATAATATCCATACGGTGCATCGAAAGTGTCAAACATTAACGACCGTATCTTATAATCTGGATATCATGCTCTCTCGAAGTAACTCGTTTACTCCCACTTTGGAAAGATTCACGAGAGTCAGACAATCCTTATAAGAAGGCCATTTCGGATATTCGATCTTAATCATAGGATACGCGATTCCCGGACGACCAATCATGTATACTCCGCATGCTTCAATATCATACCCAATCACTACCGCATGATCGCCTCGTGGTTAGGGGAAACCTCAATAGCATCAAAGCATGACATTCCACACCGTGATGCCATGAAGACTCCGGTCCTAAGGATAATTACACAACCGCCACATAGTGTGACACTTAACCGTGTAAGTGGGTCGGTCTAACGTATGCATTCTCTAATACACGTCCACGTACAGTCCAAGTGTCTCTACACTTCGATAGACGAGATCTATCCCTGCCCTTAAAGATAGAAGACATCTAATACGTGCTAGTCTGTTTATACTATCAATGCCCTGTTTAATAGTACATCATCCTAGACACATTTAAGTACCAAACTTATTAAAGTGATTAGAGATCTAGCTCATCAACCATAATCGCCTATCATGGTTTCACTATCACAGTTTAATACTAAGGACGTTATCATATAACAATTCATAATTGGTTCTTTAAAAAGAACATATATATATGACAACAGAAAAGCCATTTAATCTATGTATAAGCATAAAGAAATAGTAGAAATGATCCGACCCGGTCGGATCCGGTCCAACCCGATTAGGTTTAGGACACTATTTCAACAGGAGTAAACCTAGTTTGCGTCACTACCGTATTTGGGGGTGTCCTGCACATGTGTTAGAGGACAAGACCAGCAAATTGCCAGCACGTACGAAAGTGTGGTTGTTTCTAGGGTATTCAAAACGGACACGAGGAGGTTTCTTCTATGATCCGGAAGATCAGAAGGTAATAGTTTTGACTAATGCCACTTTTCTCGAGGATCAGTACATGAAGGAATTCAAGCCTCGGAATAAAGTTGTACTCGAGGAGTTACTTTCTGATGAGGTCAGACCACGGGTGACACCTAGTGTCACGGATAACAACACTACTTATACACCTAACGCCTGGCGGTCTAGACCACTTGGAGGCGTCTTGCCGAGTGTCTCAGGCATCGATGCGTACGATATGCAACCAGAGGCAAATGTCGCCGTCTCTGATGGAGTGGAGGATGATCCAGTGTCCTATCACAGGGCTACGGATGATTCTGATAAGGACATGTGGGTTGATGCGATGAATCAGGAGATGGAGTCTATGTACTCTAACTCAGTCTGGAAACTTGTAGATTGCCCTGAGGGTGTCAAACCCATAGGCAGTAAATGGATCTACAAGAGAAAGCGAGGAGTGGATGGAAAGGTTGAAACCTTCAAAGCTCGGCTAGTGGCCAAAGGCTACACACAGAGAGAGGGAATCGACTACGAAGAGACCTTCTCCCCTGTGGCAATGCTGAAGTCCATTCGGATCCTCCTTTCGATTGCTGCATGTCTAGAAGATGAGATCTGGCAGATAGATGTTAAGACAGCCTTCTTTAATGGCTATCTTGACTAGGAAATATGTATGCCGCAACCAGAAGGATTCATCGAGAAAGGCCAAGAGCACAAAGTGTGCAAGTTGCTCAAGTCCATTTATGGGTTGAAGCAAGCTTCTGGTCTTGGAATCATAGATTTGATGAAACCATCAAGTCGTATGGTTTCGAACAAAACTTTGATGAGCCTTGTGTATACAAGAAGCTCGTCAAAGATCAGGTGGCATTCTTAGTGTTGTATGTTGACGACATTCTGCTAATTGGACCCAATAAGGGGATGTTGTCATATGTGAAGAATTGGTTAGCCATGCAGTTCCAAATGAAAGATTTGGGAGAGGCGAGTTATGTTTTAAGGATCCAAGTTATACGGGATCGGAAGAACAGTATGTTGGCTCTATCCCAGGCATCTTACGTAGATAATATGTTGTTGCGTTATAGCATGATTAATGCAAAGAAGGGTTTCCTACCAACCCGTCACGGCATTCAACTCTCTAAGAAAAAATGTCCTCAGACACCTGAGGAAATAGAGAGTATGGGACGAGTACCATATGCTTCAGTTGTTGGTAGTCTGATGTACGCTACGTTGTGTACTAGACCAGACATCTGCTATGGCGTGGGCTTGGTCAGCCGTTTTCAGTCAAATCCAGGCTTGGAGCACTGGACAGCAGTGAAGAATCTCCTCAAGTACCTTAAGAGGATGAGGAATTATATGCTTGTATATTCGGGTGCGAACCTGGATATAACAGGGTACACTGATTCTGACTTCCAGTCAGATAAGGATGATCGTAAATCGACATCAGGCTCAGTGTTTACTCGGGAAGCGAGCGATAGTCTAGAAAGCGTCAAGCGATCCAAAGACGGCCGACTCAACTATGGAAGCCGAATACATAGCGGCCTCTGAGGCAGCTAAGGAACCTGTATGGCTCAAGAAGTTCCTGGGAGATTTAGGAGTAATCCCAAATCCAGAATATCCGATACATCTCTACTGTGATAACACTGGGGCCGTGTCAAATTCCAGAGAACTCTGGAGTCACCAAAAGTCAAAGCATGTAGAGAGGAAATACCATCTGATCAGAGAGATTGCTCAACGAGGAGACATTTCCGTCATGAAAATCCCCTCAGCCGACAACCTTGCTGATCCGTTCACAAAGACGCTTTCCATAGAAGTATTTTCGAGGCACTTGGAAAACATGGGTATTAGGGACATGAGTCATTTTCTTTAGAGCAAGTGGAAGATGTAGTTCTTTCTGTAATAAAGATAGGGTGTGCTCTAATACAATTATTACTTGTCATTCATGCAAGTGGGAGATTGTTAGATGTAGTGCCCGGAAGACAATTTATGTAATTGTTTTTTATGACGGATTTTATTATTCATCTTATTATTTGCTATGTGCTTATAAAGTATACACTACTGCAAACCCTAAGTATATCAGTATGTAACCACTTAACTCAGTGTATGGCATGCACGTGAGGATTGAGTTAGTGGTGATATACTTGAACTGTTAGTCCGTGGTGAACTTAATCAGAGTTTAAGGTCTCATGATTAAAACACCAATAATGTGCCCAGAACACCTTAGGGTGTGATAGTCTTATCCGGACTGTCGGTAGAAGGTACCTAAGTGGGGCATTTATATATGATGGCATTCATATAGGACTGGACCGATTTAATCTGTATCTCTTGATATAATTCCGTAATCAGGAAATCTTATTAAATCATTAGATGATCATATATGGATTGACCTTAATCTTGAGGTGATCACAGGATGCTGCTTGTCTCGGGGTAGTGTTTGATGTGTTTGTTACGGATCACTTTGATATGTGATTCAAGTCACTATTCCCTGATGAGTGAGTAGTTCTGTTTTTCACAGACAAGGAATCCATTCCTTCCTGCGGGAAGTAGAGAGACAATCCCCTTATTTGTTAGCCCTAAGAAAATGATCGATGGGCTCAGTTCATATTAGACTAATTAGCTACTAGTCAGATATGTGAACTAATTGATTACTAGGGGTTATGGTAAATAAGGATAAGATATTCTGAGTCAGGTTCACGGAGACTTCCCACTCAGAATGGACAGTCTATGGAGGGTTAGTCCGTATGTAGTGATTATATCAGTGGACGCTTATTTACTCATAGGGTTGAGTGTATGTATATATCTATAATTGGTAGAGTTCAGTTTCGGGTTTATGGTGGCGTAATCCCGGAATTGATAATTTAAGTATGAAAATTATGTTCGATGAATATTTTAATTAATTATTGGAGCTACTGGTTATAGGTCCATGTTCCCCAATGTGGCTCCTGTAATTCGGGTATTTTTCTTGTTATTGGGCCTCAGTGATAATTAATTGGCTGGTCCAATTAATTGATATGCGAAATATTATTTAGTTGTGTTAAATAATATAATACACAGAAAAGACATTTTTGTGGGCCTAAAACCTTAGGTGTGGCGCCTCCCATGTCATAAAGTGCAATAATTGATTTTCTTGTGTGATTAATTATTTACTAGTTAAATAATTAATTAATAAAAGATAATTGATTTGTAATTGATTGATTAATTAATCACAATCTTTTATAAATGGAATTATCTTTATTGTGATTTCTTTTTAATTATTTATTTAATTAATTAGAAACTTGGAGGCCAAGGATTTACTCTCCTATATAAAGAGAGTTCTTCCAAGACATAAAAAAAGAATTTTTTCGACATACACACACAAAAATAGAAAGAAAAACTTGTTTCTTGTCTTGGGTTTCTGGTTGAAGAAAAACTTGTGGTTTTTCTTGGAAGCATATCAAGGAGGTTCTAGTACCAAGAATTGGTGTCCACCAACCACCGTTTGGAGAACACATTGGAAGATCTTGGCTTCTCTTCCTGTTATTGGTAAGACATACTAAATCCCCTTGTAGGAATTTAGATCCCTTATTTATGTATTGTAATTTGTAAATCGTGATCCATCCGTTGCACAAAGAAACAACATCCTTCATCAAAATCACTGATACCATGTAGAAAACTATAATCTTATCAAAGATTGCAAACAAAAAATGCAGAAAAACAGTAAACCTATTGAATAAGATCAATAGTAAGAAATAGAAGAAAACGGTTTTATTCATTGAAGAAATCAGGAGCAATGTTTACATTGTGAATCATGATAAAACTGAACTTGTAGTCTTCAATTGGAGTATTCTCAGCTTATATAGTGATCCTAGGCTAACTAGACTAACTTTGTTGGTCCCTTGAAAAGGCTTTAGTTAAGTTTAGAGGGGGGGGTGAATAAACTTAACACTTAAAACTTTGGAGTTAACAAATTCTGCAACTTCAGTGACTGACGATACTTGAAGAGTCTCTTTGAGACCTCGATAACTGGCCGATAAGCATGATGAGTCTCTTGTGATTCGATTTCTTGAATTTGTGCAGCGGAATAATATCAAAATTAAGCCTTGTTACTTGTTGTTAAATATGTTACTAAGTATTAGATACTCAGTAGTGTATGTGTGTGATTTCAGTTTCTAGATTCAGCAGGTTGATGTGAATAATAATTAAGTGCAGAAAGTAAATGCAGTAAGTAAGTAGAGAGATTTTTATAGTGGTTCCAGGTGATGTAATCCTGTACGTCCACTCTTCTCCTGTGATGTTGGAGGAAATTCACTAGTGATTTTTGAGTTCTGTTACAAAGAATCCTAGGTTGTCTGTCCTTCACCAATAACTATGGCTTCACAAATCGCTGGCAGGAGCAGGTAGGATTCTTGCTCTGAGTCTTCCACTTGGTCCTTGAAGGGTAGTATTGCCTCTTCACCGGCTCCACCACAAACCAACGAGTCTTTCACACCTAATGAGATGCTTCACTGTCCTCAAGCAGAGTTCTTTATAAAATAAAGAATGAATCAAATAAATGATTCAATTGCAAAGACTTGATTAGGATGATGTAATCGGCATTAGCGATCTTCAAGTGTGTATGCTTGATGCGGCTTGAACACAGAATGCACTTGAAGAAAATAACTAGATCGTGACCTTAAGCTCAAGTAAGTTCAAGAGGATGTTTTTATTTCAGTGTTATCACTTGAAGTTTATTCCAAAATTCATCATCTTCTTCTTGAGTTGAAAGTCCTCTATTTATAGGTAGGAATGCATGTGACTTGAATTTGAAATTCAAATGTGACCGTTCCTTGTATTTGTCCCATCTCGCGATCGCATTCGTCACTATTCATAGGGTCGACCTTCGTCAGATTACTTTTTGTGATCGCGATCTGCCCACCCTTTGACTTGTATCCAATGGATAAGAATGTAGATCATCCCAACGTCTTTTTAATCTCAGCCTTTGATTTGCTTGATAAGTCAAAGGTAGTTGGCTGTCCTTATCCATGTAATCTTCAAATAATCTTGAATTAATCGAGGTATATATATCAGAGAGTTCATCATCTATTTGTAATACCAATTAGTCTCCTTGAACATCATATTTTTGTTTGTAAAATATAATGCAGCTGATTCCTTTATCCAACTTTTATTTGTGAAGTTAGATTACATCATTTTAAATATAACTAAGTTCCAAACATCATCCAACTTGTGGAACTTAGACCTTACACAAGGTGTATGTAATCGATTTAGGTCATCACAGACTTGCCTAAATTTCGATTCCATATCCTTGACATTAAATACTAAGTTTGATCCCTTAGCCTTCATTTTTCGAGTTTGAACCTCGGCTTGATCTTGATCTTGGTCTTGGCGAGAGTTCCAGACAGTCCCATCGACCTATCTACCCCATCGACCTAGACCGATCTGGCGATAAGCGACAAGCTGACCTTTTACATGATGCTTGTTTGATCAAACCTATTTATGAATCAAACTCTAATAAACCTATACATTTTATCTAGACATCTTTTGCCTTTGCACTATAACGACTAGTATGGCACTCATCATCAAAACTAAGAAATAAGTCCAACAATTTCCCCCTTTTTGGTGATGATGCCACTACCCTCACCTAATCAAACAAAGCAAAAGATAAAAAAAAAGCACAGAACAAATTCAGTCAATTCTCATTATAAGTATTTGTTCACGATATTCTGATCTAGCATCGGGAAAGATAAAATAATGTAAATATCTTTGATCTCTGTCTCTTCTCTCTTTCTTGTTTAGCCTTCTCGATTTGCTCTTGATAGGCTCGATATCTTCTATCATTTCAATCATCCATTCATTCTCAATTAGTGTAAAATCAATATAGTGATTGACTTGTTTCCACCCAGTTCCATGCTTGAGCAGGATGAGATTGATCTGATTCACCCTGAAGCCAAACTTCATATCTGACTCCTTAAATTCATTGATGAATCCTTTGCTTTTGTAATTGGCGGCACCTTTTCACCTTTGCTACTTCTTCTACCTACTGGTACTTGCTCTTAAAGCTTTAATCCTTGCCTCCCAAAACTTCAAACTCAAGAAGGAGTTAAGACCTTCATGAAATCCCATGTCACGATAAGGTCTCCTTACGTTATGAAACTCTTTCTTGTCTTGTGATAGGAGATCATCGGTGAGTTGCAATCTACAGTGTGCAAAGTTGCCTAAAAGCATTTGTATCATCAGTCCATCTCTTACGTGCAAAGAGTCCGGCGACCTCCTTTTGTCTACTTGGTGATTGGCCCTCTTCCCCCTTAGTGACATCATCAACAAAGCGTGAGATGAGGCCATGAATAGCTTCTCGTGATACTATCACTCTGTGTAATTGACCCGCCATAGTTCGGTTCTAGTATCAAGTGAAGTAATCCTTGATTGCGAGGTCTCTTCGATCTGTTGATCCTTTCATAAATTTGGGATCGAGCACAAGAGTTGTTGTGCAAAGAAGAGGCTCAAGCGGCTTGACAAGCTTGTCAAGTTTTTTTGATGAATGGATGTAAGTTGATCTTTCAAAAACTTGTCTTTCGATTGTGTTCCCTTGCTTGATATATCTTACATCATATATCATATCATTTATAGCATTTTGAGTGGAAGCAAAGTTTGAAGCATTTGATCGGCTAGATTATGCATTTTCATTTACCGAGTCATCGATTCTTCAAATCTTCTTTCTTATCATCAGATTGAGTTCTTAAGCTGTTGCATATCATTTCTTCTGAGTCCTCAACTCATTTAGTATTTCAAGCGGCACTCCACTTGGCCATTCTACTATCAGTAGATCCATCGTGAGCTCCTCAACTCTGTATTGTGCATGTTGTCTCGTCAAGACCATTGCTCTACTCATATCTCTCCAGCGAGGGAGGTCCTTCCTCAACCATTGCACCAAGAACATCCTCAAGGATAGGATCTTGTGTGCGGGTTCTTCAACAACTTCTTCTTCTCCAAAATTTGAAATTCTTCATCATCAGAGTTATAGTCCAAAGTGGTGATCATCCTCATTAATGTGATCTGCGACTATCCTTCCTACAGTGGCCTTGGCTCCAGCAGGCTCCACTACAGCAGCCTCATCAACAACAGGGGTTTCCTCCAAACCCAAAGTTTGTTCCAACCTGTGTCCAGGTGCTGTTTGAGACTCAGCAGCCTGTACCTCCTGTTCCAACCTTTGTGCAGGTGCTGTTTGTACCCCAGCAACCTGTACCTCCTCCTCAATTTGCTGTGGATTGAATATATTGGTATTATCCACTTGGAAACCTTCAGCATTGCCAATCTTGTGCAGGATGATGGCAGTTTTAGTCAGAGTGTCTTCAATGTCAAATCCATCTTGATATTCAATGGACTCTTCAGAGCTGGCACTAGGTTCATTAAAATCAGCAACTGTCTCTCCATCCAAATCCTCACTCTGTTCATCTGCAGTAGGCTCTACAACATGAAATGTGCTTGGTTCATCAGCCAGCCTACCAGTACTCAAATTGATTCCTTCAGTGATCAATGCTTCTAGATCATCCATGGTGAGGTCTTGTAGATCCTCATCCATTTCTCCAGTCTGCTGACCCTCAGCAGATCTACCAGCATCAGTGGACTGTTGTACAGATGGTACATGTGTTAGTGCAGCCCCACTTGATTGTCCTGGTCCAGAGGGAAAATCTCCTCTGCTATCTGATGATGAAGAAGAATCATCAGGACCATCTCTTGGATCTCTAAATTTGATACCTCCTCCTCTTACGTTGCTCATCAAAGCAGATCCATCAGTCTTGATTGCGGCAAGGTTGTATCAATCGAGATCCGACAAGTTTTCCACTCCCAACTTGTCAAAAACCCATTCTTCAAAAAATGTCATTGGTTGAGAAGCAATTGGTTTTTGTCTTTTGTAGAAACCAAACTTCCTTTGGAAGTAATCAAGAAATTGGTTTGAAGTTTGGGATCCACAAATTCTTCAGTTTTCTTGCTCTCTTTCACATGCCTTTCAAAGGGCATGAAAGACCTCCTGGGAGCAGCTCCAGTAGCTTGTTGACCTCCAAAGGATCCAACAAGTAGATTCATGGTTTCTTCTACAGATGTTCGAAAATCAGCAGGTTGCTGTGATTGTGTAGTTGTACCTGCTACTTCCATCTGTATCATACTTGATTCCCCCTGACTTACATGCTCATCAGCAGGGTTAGCAGCAGACTGCCCTTCCCCCTGAACTATTGCCAAATTTGCAGGGTCTTCAATCAAGTCTCCAATCACTTCTTCAACCACCACAAAGAGTTCGAGTTCGGTGGTTTCTTTGTGGTTCTTGAGGATACTCTGGTGAGCTCGAGGTCGATGAGCTGCTGTGTATCTTCAACAGATTGCTCAACAACAACCTGTGCAGCTTCAGTAGATTCACCAGTAACAGCTTCTACAGCAGGCTCTGGTACAGCAGACTGCTGTGATCCTTCAACAGATTGCTCAACAACAACCTGTTCACTTCCAGTAGACTTAGTAACCTCATCAGGTGAAGAATCACTGATTACCACTGGTGGAATAATAGTTAAGGGCTCAGCCTCAACAGCCTCTTCTTCTTCTACTGATGCCTCTTCTTCTTCTTTTTGTTCTTCCAAGATTTTCAACTCTTTCCCCTTGCCATATTTCTTCTTTTTGGTAACTTCCTTCATTCTTTTGGAGAGGGGTTCATCATCATCATCTTTCCTAGTCAATTTTCTTTTTCTCCTAGCTTCCTTCTGTTGTTCTCTAAAAATTTCACCAACAGTTTTTCTTGAAGCCACAGCAGGGTCAGTAACTTCCACTTGACCCTCAGCAGACTCAGCAGTCTGTGATGTTTCCTTTCTTGTTTTCTTTGAAGGCTTTAACACTTCAGTTATCTTCCTTGTAGTTCCAGCCTTTCTTTTCCCAGCAGCTTTCTTTGGTGCAGCAAGTTTGATAGATATCTTCTTAGTCTCATTGAACCCGCCACCACCAAAGATCACCATCATCTCCATCATTATCATCATCAGTAGCCTCTCCAGCAATCTCTTCATCATCATCAAGTCCAGGAATTGCATGATCAATCTCCTTCTTGTACCTGGACTGATTTATGTCAACTGGTTCAAGATCAGTAACCTCCAGATGATTCAGCAGAGTCTGAACCATCAAACCTAAGGGTAAAGCCTTTGATTTCCTTTTCTTTAGTTTGTCCTCCTTGGCTACTTTCTTCATATAGTGAATGAAATAACCAGCCCAATCAAACTTCAAACTCCTGCAAATGATCATCATCAACTCTATCTTGGGTCCAGATAGAGTATCCATACTGCCAACCAACCCCAGTATGTTCTTTGCAATTAATTTGCTCAGCAGGTTGTACTCAGGCCAAATATCCCTGCAGTTGATGCCAGGAACTAATTTTGTGTCTTGATGTATTTTAATCTGATCCACGAATGCCATCTTGTTCAATCCCATTGTTTCAGGATTGATTGAACCATCAACAATTTCTTCAAAACCAAACACTTGTCTCAGCAGATTGGAGGAGATTACAAGCTCCTTACCATTCACAGTGGTTTTGAATGCTTCAGTTCCTTCTTCTATAACCATATTCTTCCAGAAATCAATAACATTGGTGTATGATATCGTTTTGTCGATGTTGAGTTTGTTTTCCAGGCCTGCAAACCTTCTTATTCTTCGACCTATATTAATGGCCAGCTCTGTTTGATTTGCATCAACAACATAGCCTCTTACACTTTGGCTTGATTCGATTTGAACCTCAATCTTTTCCGCCATTGAAATAAGAAAAGGATGAAGAAAAAATTGCTCTCAAATCTGTGTTCACACGATGTAGATTTTGCAGAGATAAAGCAGAAATTGCAAGTGGTGAATCGCTATATGTTGATCGATTATATAGGCGTTGGGTAGTTGAAAGCACATCCTTTGACGTACATTGAGGTAACCACGATTAAATCTGATTAATGGTGTCTTGACACGTGGTCCATTACTCCTCCATAACGTTTGTAACCGTTGGATGGTTTAACTGTGGTAATAATGGATAAAATAAATATCCCGCCAATATGCTTTTTGACTTTAATTACTTTGACTGAGTAACGTTCCTCCAAAGTAGGTAATCTTCAACAGGTAGATCTCACGATAAGTAGACTTCAAAGCACTGGCGACAAAAGTACTCACGATCCTAGTTTTCTCCTTGTTTTGTTCAATTGATAATACAAGATGAGGTTTAATACCAATGACTGATCTATCAAGTGAGCTCACCCAAAATGACAAAGACCAATCCCCTTGGCAACCTCATTTGCTCAATTGTCCAAACATAAGTACATGGAATTGTTGATACCAATGACTAATCTCGCTAAGTGAGCTCACCCAACATAGCAAAGACTAATCCCTTGGTGAATTCCAAGACACTTTGAATATCACCAATCTTTATGATTCCAAGTTCGAGTCCTTAATTTGGCAAATCTTTCATTTGTCAAGTGGTTTAGTGAAAATATCAGCAAGTTGATCTTTCAAGTAGGAATGTATAGAACCACCACATCTTTCTTTTCAACATGATCTCTTATAAAATGATGTCTCACATCAATGTGCTTGGTTCTTGAGTGCAAAACAGATTTTTCGTGATTGCAATTGCACTTGTGTTGTCACACATGATTGGAATTTCCTTTTCTTCAATTCCATAATCCCTTAATTGTTGTCTTAGCCATAGTATTTGTGCACAAAGCAGCCTTCCAAAGCGACAATGTATTCACTTTCAAAGAGTGGAAGTTGAAATAGAATTACATTTCTTCTTGAACCAGGAGACCAGTCTATTTCCCATTAACCGGCGTGAGTTCTGAGGTGCTTTTTCTATCAATCTTGCAACCAAAGACAAATCGAATCTGAGTAGGATATTACTTTGAAGCTTCCTTCCTTGGAATACCATATCCCTACTCCCAAAGTTTCTTTAAGATACTTGAGAATTCTCTTAATCTGCACTTCTAAATGACTTTCTTTAGGTTTGGATTGAAATCTTGCACAAACACCTACTGAACAAAGGATATATCGGTCTTTGGCAATGTGAGATACAAAGCAGATCGCCTATCATCCTTCTGTACAAAGTTTGATCAACATCTTTGCCTTCTTTATCTTCATCCAATCTGATGTTTGTACTCATAGGAGTTGAACTCTTAGTGCTGTTTTCCATACCAAATTTCTTCAGCAACTCTTTGGTATATTTGGTTTGATGGATGAAGATTCCATCTTTTAATTGTTTGACTTGAAATCCCAAAAAGTAGTTCATTTCTCCCATCATACTCATTTGGAATTTGCTTTTCATTAGATTTGCAAACTTTTCACAAAGTAAGTCATTTTCAGAGCCAAAAATTATGTCATCAACATAAATTTGTACCAAGCAGGTGTCATTACCTTCATCGATTCTCAAAAGAGTCTTGTCAATGGTGCCTTTTGTAAAACCATTGTCCACCAAGAATTGAGATAGAGTCTCATACCATGCTCTTGGTGCTTGTTTCAATCCATAAAGTGCTTTGTTGAGTCTATACACTTTATCTTCTTGATCTTTAACTTCAAATCCAGGAGGTTGCTGAACATACACTTCCTCCTCTAGGATACCATTCAAAAATGCACTCTTGACATCCATTTGATATACTTTGAAGTCCTTATATGCAGCATGTGCCAAGAATAACTGATAGCTTCCAATCTTGCAACAGTGCATAAGTTTCATCAAAATCTATTCCTTCGCTTGAGAATAGCCTTTTGCAACTAGTCGGCCTTATTTCTCACAATGGTACTGATTCATCAAGTTTATTTTCAGATACCCACTTAGTACCAATGATATTTGCATGAACCGGCCTTTCAACTAGTGTCCAAACTTGATTTCTTTCAAATTCATTTAATTCTTCTTGCATAGCAATTATCGATCTGGATCAAATTGCTTCTTCAACAACTTTAGGTTCCATTTGAGATAGAAAACAAGTAAACATAGCTTCCAGCTTGTCTTCTAGTCCTCACACCTTGATGTACATTGCCAATTACTTGTTCAGCAGGGTGATTCCTTAACCATTGTGGATTTTGGTTATTTTGATTATCAGGAACCTCATCTTGGTGGGGGGTGCTGTAGCTTCTTCTACGAGGGGTTGTTGAGATCCTTGTACCGCATCGATTGTTGCATCGATAATATTATCGCCAGGTGATCAGCAGGGATGATCGTAAACTTTCAAGTCATTGAATCTTTCCAAAACTTCAATACAATCTGGATCAGTGACTTGTTGATTTTCAGCAGGTTCACAAACTTCATCTTCCATCCAGTGAACTTAGGTTCATCAAACACAACATGGATTGTTTCTTCATGTTTTAGTGACCTCTTGTTCAGTACCCTGAATGCTCTGCTGACTGAAGAATATCCCAAGAATATTCCTTCATCTGATTTAGGTTGGAATGTCTTCAAATGAACTTTGTGATTTAGAATAAAACATTTACTTCCAAATGGATGGAAATAGGATATGTTAGGTTTCCTTCCATTCCAAACCTCATAAGGTGTCTTCAAGACTTCTTGTTTCTTGATGTTCTATTTTGTGTATAGCATGTTTGTATTTCTCGCTTCACCCAATATCTTTCGGTAGCAATGCTTCACAGATCATTGTTCTTCCTGCTTCCTTTAATGTTCTGTTTCTTCTTTCAAAGAACCCCATTTCTTTGAGGTGTACAAAAGCCAATGACAAGTTGATGTAGTACACCATTACATTCACAATATTCTCTTATGACTTTGTTGAGAAATTGAAGACTCGATCCGATCTTATCTTTATGATTTGTTAAACTTTTCTCATTTTGTAATCTCTTCAAAAGATTAGGCAAGCTTTGGAGTGTCTCACTTTTCTTGTTCATGAATATCACCCAAGTGTATCTTGAAAAATCATCCACAACCACTAAGGTGTATTTCTTTCCTGTCACACTTGTTGGAGTTATTGGTCCAAAAAGATCCATGTGCATAAGCTCCAACACTCTGTTAGTTGATTGTTTAGTCTTTGACTTGAACTTGACTTTATCTGTTTTACCTTTGTCGACATGCATCACAGATAGCATCTTTCTTGAATGTGATCTCAGGTAAACCAACCACTAACTTCTTTTTCACCAACTGATTAATATCATCAAAATTCAAGTGATTTAACTTCTTGTGCCATAACCAATTGAGTTGATTTGGTATGCACAATCAAAGTGAGTTTCGAGGCGCAGATGAGACCAATCCACAACATACATGTTACATTTGCCTTCTACCAAAGCAAGTACAACTTGATCACCTCTTTCACTAATGACAATACAATTGTTTTTGTCAAAAGTGACCTTGTATCCCAAGTCACAGAATTGTCCAGTGCTCAGCAAGTTGTAGTCCAGTCCTTCCACATATGCAACATTCTTGATTGTAAGTCCATTTCGATAAGTGTGCCATATCCTCTTGTATAACCAGGTGTATTTTTGTTGCCAAAATTCACCCTTGGACCATCTTTTGCCACAAAGTTTGTTAAATAAAGTGCTTATTCTTTGTCATGTGTCCTGAGCATCCTTTGTCAAAGTACTGGACACCCTACAAAACAAAGTTAATGCATTTTAGGTACCCAAACCTGTTTGGGTCCATAGTGGTCGATGGCAAGCATGACCCTTGGTATGTTTCCATAAGGTCTTCTCCTAAATGTGTCATACTTTGTTCATACATGTATTCCACACATCCATAAGTTCTAACATTGAGGTTGTGTAGGAACCACATATGTTTTTTCGGCCTTTTGGTACATAATGCTGTTTGAAATTATTCTTGTTGTTAGAAACATTTGCATAACCATAGGTGTGATGTCTGTTAGGAACAGCCCTGTAATATGGAGTCTGCTGAGGTCTTATGTAAGTCCTCTGCTGATTCCATTGTCTAGGTTTTACCCTAGTAGTATGGTTATACTTACATGTTTCTAGCATTAGATCTGAGAATATTCCAATCATTATCAGTAGGGAACAATCTACCTTTCCCCCAGAGATAAGTATCCCTTGAATGATCAACATTTTTGGATTTAGGATTCTTATCCTTGGAATATTTCTGTTTCTTTCCTTACGTGGTCCAAACAGACTTAGTAGCAGTGTCCGCTATCAAGTGAGCTTAGAAGGTACAATGAATCTAATTTTTGATTTATTCATTTTACTAGAGTCGTTGACTTCTTAGTCTTCTCGATTTTGCTTCCTTGAAGCATTCTCATTTAGTTTTTCGCTTCAAAGAACTTTATGGGAGTTGGATCTAGCAAGTGCGGTACAAACTTAGGACCAGTGCGGAACTAGGTTCGATGACCTTACTGGATCCACTCTTGTTAGATTGTCGAGTTCCAAATCCAAGCCCTATTCTATCACCATAAGGCTTTCCAGATTTGTATGCGGTGAGGAACAAGATGGTTCAAAGCAGATTCGTGGTCTTTGGATATTCAAAGCAGACTTATCTTTTCTCTGTTTAACATCCTTTTCCTTACCTTTGAGAACTCTTAATTCACTTTCAATCTTCCAACTTCCAATTCAAGAGCTTTTTTTCAGCCTTCACAACCTCATAGCAGATTGTATTATCCTCGGTTGATTAAGGATGGCATCCAAAGTCTCATTGTTGTCGAAATTTAGGATTTGAACCACAAGTTGATTCACAATCACTTCAAAGCAGGAGTGTTTATAGATCTGAGTGTTGTATACCTCCTCGTTTCATCCATATTGGCCATCAAAGCATAATCCTCCATATCAAGAACTTGGTGATGTGTCATCCGATTCATTTCCTTTTTCAGATTCCACTTCATATCCTGATTCATCTTCAGCAACCATAGCCTTCTTGCCATGTCTTCTCTGTTGACTCTTGGTCTTCAGTAGGTCTGGACAATCAGGTCTAAAATGTCCAGGCTTTTTGCAGTTGAAGCAAAGATAATCAGGTTCCTTGCCTTGTTTCAACTCGGGGACAGATCAAGTCAAGTGTCCTGGTTTCTTGCAATGAAAGCATAGATAGTCATTATCTTTCTTTGGTTCTTCTTTCCTCCTTCAAGTAGGCCTCTTTGTGAAATTTCTTGTAGGGGCCTTTCCAGTCTTCATCATTCTGATTTTCTTGCTCAGTAGGGCAATTTGCTCTTGCATTTCATCTAGCATATCATCATGTCCTCCTGATGTTTCTTCATGATGTGAAGCGACCAAGGCAAGTGGTCTTTGGCTCTTCCTTTTCGCCTCGTGTACAAGTTTCTTGCTAAATTCAGTAGGCCTTGAGATCGAAAACAATTTGAAGGTATCTTCTTCATGCAACTTTCTCATTTCTTCAATTGCAGTCACCTTCATTTTCCAAACATCTCTTGCAGGTAAAGCTTCCAAGATTTTGGTGTTTACTTCCTCTTTTGAATAACTTACACTCAAGCAGGTAAGTTCATCCAATATAGCATTGAATCTTGATTCCATTTGCTCAATGGTTTCATTAGGTAGCATCTTGAACTTTTGAAATCTTTTTCAGGCCACACTGATTTTGTTCTTCTTTATTGCATCAGTGCCTTCACAGATTAAGTGAATCTTATCCCAAAGTTCCTTTGCAGTCTTGCAATCCTTAACCTTCATGTACATGTTGCTATCCAAGGTTCTGTAGATGATATCAATAGCAATGTTGTTGAGGTTTGCTCTTTTCCTATCTTCTGCATTCCATTCTCTCTTTGGTTTAGGAATGTACTCGATTCTGTCACCCACTCATTATCGCCTTTGTAATCTCCAAGTGGTCCTTCGGGCTTAGTACATCCATCATCTCATCATGAGTAGCGAGCAAGATATGCCTGCATTCGGCGTTTATACTCATCAAATCTATCAAGAGAACACATCAACATAGTTCTAGCATACTGTGTGTTGTCCATGATGCAAGTCTTGAAAATCAGTTACTTGAAAGAAAGTTTTAAAGAATTTTCACAAGTACAACAAGTAGGATTTCTTGAGCGGATGCCTTTGCTCCGATACCAATTGTTGGTCCTTGAAAAGGCTTTAGTTAAGTTTAGAGGGGGTGAATAAACTTAACACTTAAAACTTGGAGTTAACAAATTTGCAACTTCAGTGAAACTGCCGATACTTGATGAGTCTGCTTTGAGACCTCGATGAACTCTGGCCGATAAATGATGAGTCTCATCGATGATTCGCTTTGCTGAATTTGTGCAGCGGAATAATATCAAAATTAAGCCTTGTTACTTGTTGTTAAATATGTTACTAAGTATTAGATACTCAGTAGTGTATGTGTGTGATTTCAGTTTCTAGATTCAGCAGGTTGATGTGAATAATAATTAAGTGCGTAAAGTAAATGCAGTAAGTAAGTAGAGAGATTTTTATAGTGGTTCAGGTGATGTAATCTCTGACGTCCACTCTTCTCCTGTGATGTTGGAGGAAATTCACTAGTGATCTTTGAGTTATCTCTGTTACAAAGAATCCTAGGTTGCCTGTCCTTCACCAATAACTATGGCTTCACAAACTAAAATCGGGAGCAGGTAGGATTGTTGCTCCTGAGTCTTCCACTTGGTCCCTGAAGGGTAGTATTGCCTCTTCACCGGCTCCACCACAAACCAACAGTCTTTCACACCTAACAGATGCTTCATTTGTCTTGTTGAGTTCTTTATAAAATAAAGAATGAATCAAATAAATGATTCAATTGCAAAGCAGCTTGATTAGGATGATGTAATCAGCAGCTAGCGGTCTTCAAGTGTGTATGCTTGATGCGGCTTGAAACATGTAATGCACTTGAAGAAAATAACTAGATCGCTGACCTTAAGCTCGTGAAGTTCAAGTGAGGATGTTTTTCATTTCGGTGTTATCACTTGAAGTTTATTCCAAAATTCATCATCTTCTTCTTGAGTTGAAAGTCCTCTATTTATAGGTAGGAATGCATGTGACTTGAATTTGAAATTCAAATGTGACCGTTCCTTGTATTTGTCCCATCATGCGCATTCATCACTATTCATAGGATCGACCTTCGTCAGATTACTTTTTTGATGCGATCTGCCCACCCTTTGACTTGTATCCAATGGATAAGAATGTAGATCATCCCAACGTCTTTTTAATCTCAGCCTTTGATTTGCTTGATAAGTCAGAGGTAGTTGGCTGTCCTTATCCATGTAATCTTCAAATAATCTTGAATTAATCGAGGTATATATATCAGCAGGTTCATCAGTTTGCTGTAATACCAATCAGTCTGCTGAACATCATATTTTTGTTTGTAAAATATAATGCAGCTGATTCCTTTTATCCAACTTTTATTTGTGAAGTTAGATTACATCATTTTAAATATAACTAAGTTCCAAACATCATCCAACTTGTGGAACTTAGACTTCTATTACACAAGGTGTATGTAATCGATTTAGGTCATCACAGACTTGCCTAAATTCTCGATTCCATATCCTTGACATTAAATACTAAGTTTGATCCCTTAGCCTTCATTTATCGAGTTTGAACCCTCGGCCTTGATCTTGATCTTCAAGAGTTCAGACCAGTCCTCTCGACCTATCTACCTCCCATCGACCTAGACCGATCTGGCGATAAGCAAAAGAAATGACCTTTTCTGAAGGCTTGTTTGATCAAACCTATTTATGAATCAAACTCTAATAAACCTATACATTTTATCTAGACATCTTTTTGCCTTTGCACTATAACAGCTAGTATGGCACTCATCATCAAAACTAAGAAATAAGTCCAACAAACTTCCACCCCTAAATGCGGTTACAAAAACTTTAACAAACTTATCAACCAGTTTGGTGTACAAGGTGTTTGATGAAGTCCTCAATGAGCCTTCTATTTTCATCATGATGTCAATTCACTTGCTATATCTCCAATACAAATGATAGGTTACATATTGGCCCTGGCCCCAAAGTAGTAGCCTGATAGGGAAATGTTGGATCCAATGCAATAAGAATAGGGGATGGGGTAGATTTTGATTTTGATTTTTACAGCAGTGTATTGATATATTGTGGCTTTATATACATGTAAAATGAGGTATCAAATAGCGAGTTTAGTGTATACAAATTATTTATTTTCAGCTTAATAGCCCTTGGAAGTGTTTTTATTCTTATTGCGGGAGCAAGCGTCATCAAGTTGAGTTAATGTGCATTGATAACCATCCTCTCAATTTTTAGTTTAGGTCACATATTATTGGTCCCTTAAAAAGGCTTTGGTTAAGTTTAGAGGGGGGGTGAATAAACTTAACACCTAAAAAACCTTTTGGGGTTTTGTAAACTCTGCAAGGTCAGTAGTCTCCTGACTATCAGTAGTCTGCTGACTATCAAAGTTACTGAATTTGTTGCAGCGGAATATATTTAAATTAAGCCTTAATACTTGTTGTTAAAAGGATGATAAGTATTGGATACTCAGTAGTGTATGTGTGTGATTCAGTTGCTAGTTTCAGTCGGTTGATGTGAATCATATGGATAAAGAAAAACAGTACACTGAAAATAATAGGAGACTGAACTTATGTTTTATTGGGATGACTAAACAGCTTCTCCATAATATAGAAGAAAAATCATATTTTAAGATAAATATATAACTAAACTAATTATTTGAATAAGATAATTAACGATAACACTAAATATTTATCTTGACATAACAAGATAATCTTTCTTTTAAACTCCAAACATATCCCTAGTGATTTTATCTTCTATCACCCTCCCTCAAACAAGGCCGCGTTTGAAGGCCGAGTTTGTCTTGGCATATTTCGGAGGCATCTCTACTCCGGCGGTTCTTTCCGAGACCATATTTGTGATTTTAGAGGGCATCTCCACTTCGGTGATTCATCCTTAATCTATTACTAGGGATATTTGTGTGTTCATCCTTAGGCTTTATGAGATAGTTAAATGATTTATATGAAATGAACCAGTCTAGATAATATTGCTTCTTCAGGCTAGATAAAAATTAGATAGTTAGATAATATTGCTTATTCAGCCTAGATAAAAATGATTTATATGAAACAAGTCAATCTATAGGAAACAATTCCGTCTAGATAAAAACATCATGGCAGATTATACACTCCGCTCATCCATTCCGGTTCCAATTTTCCGAGGTGAAAATTTCGACTATTGGTTCATTAAAATGAGAACCTACTTTTGTGCTCAAGATTTATGGGATATCGTAAGTAAGGATTTAGCATCCCCGACGACATCTCAAATTTATCTACCGCACAAAAGAAAGAACTCAGGAGAATCAACAGAAAGATGCTCAAGCATTATTAGCCCTTGATTAAGCAGCTGGAAGAATTGTTTCCGAGAATCATGAGTGCCAAGAGGCGCAAAAAAGCGATGGATAAGTTGCAGGAGGAGTTTCAAGGCAATGAAAGGTCACGAGTCTCAAAACTCCATTCATTGAGGATAAATTTTGAGAATATAAAATGAAAGATTCGGAGAATGCTAAAGACTACTACACAAGAGTAGATTCATTAGCAAATCAATTGCGGGCGAATGGAGAAGATGTCGAGAGAGAAGAAAATTGTGGAAAAATATTAATTACATGTCTGAGAAAAATATGATCCAATCATTACTGACTATTGAGCAATCAAAAGATTTGGAAAAATTATGCGCTTGAATTGATGGGGTCTTTAGAAGCTCATGAACATAGATTGGAAAGGCGTCACGAAGGCACAACTGAAAATGCTTTTCAATCTAAGTTCAAAACGCCGTCACAAAAATCAAAACAAAATGATCGGAGATCAAATGAAGGTTCTAAAAATACAGAGCTTCCAAACAAAACATTTTCTCACTGCGGTATATGCAAGAGGAAAAGCCATTTGGAGAAAGACTGTTGGTTTAAAGGAAAACCACAATGCAAAAATTGCAAGAAATTTGGTCACGTCGAGAAGGTATGTCGATCAAAAAGGAATCATCAAGCTAACTTTTCTGAAGAAAAGGACGTCGAAGACAATCTCTTCTATGCCTGTCAAGTAGCAACTGGGGAAAAGAAAGATACATGGTATCTAGACAGTGGTTGCAGCAATCACATGACAAAAGATGAATCTATATTTTGCCATCTTGAAAAATTCAAGACAAATATTAAAATAGGAAATGGCGAATTTATGGAGGCTACAGGAAAAGGCACTATTGTCATTAACACAAAGAAGGGCAAGCAATACATAAATGAGGTGCTCTTGGTTCCGAGTATAGATCAAAATCTATTGAGTGTCGGGCAAATGATGGAGAAAGGATACTCGTTGCATTTTGAAGGAGATTCTTGTACAATATATGATAAAAAGATAAATCCTTCAAATTGCAAAAATAAAAATGAAGGAAAAACGATGCTTTCCGATCCAATGGAGTTATGCAAGAGATGTCGCAATGAAGGCACAAGTTGACGACTCGTGGTTATGGCACAGAAGGCTTGGTCACTTCAATTTCAATGGATTAAAAATACTACATCAGAAGAACATGATGAAAGATCTCCCGACTATAAAGGCACCCGATCGTGTTTGTGAAGGATGCATGCTCGGGAAACAACATCGACAACCATTTCCTGTCGGAAAAGCTTGGAGAGCGAAGGAGCCATTAGAATTGGTGCACACAGACGTTTGTGGCCCAATGCGCACTCCTTCACATGAACAAAATAGGTACTTCATTCTCTTCATTGATGATTTTACCAGAATGACATGGGTTTATTTTATGCGTGAAAGATCGCAAGTATATGAAATATTTAAAAAATATAAGGCCTATGTCGAGAAACAAAGTGGTCACTACATGAAGACCATAAGAAGTGATCGAGGCAAAGAATATACATCTAGAGAATTCAACAAGTTCTGTGAAGATGAAGGCGTGGAGCATCAATTGTGATTGGATACGCTCAGAACAAAATGGTGTATCGTAACGCATAAAAATAGAACCGTTATGGAGACAAAGCAAGAGCTATGCTAATGGAGAAAGGACTTCGAAAACATTTTGGGCGGAGGCGGTGCATACTGCGATCTACTTGCTAAATAGATGTCCAACCAAAGCCGTTCGGACAAAACACCATTCAAGCCTGGTGGGCGAAAGCCATCAAGAAAGCATCTTAGAGTCTTCGGCTCCATCTGTTATGTTCACATTCCAAAAGAGAAAATGAGCAAACTGGATGAAAAGACAGAGAAAGGTATTTTCTTAGGCTATAGTACACAATCAAAAGGTTACCGTGTCTATAGCTTAAGAACAAGAAAGCTTATTGTCAGTCGAGACGTTGAATTTGACGAGGAAGCAAGCTTCAATTGGGAAACAGAGGAAGTTGAAAGGAAAACTATTAATATGGCACCACTTCTACGAACCAACGAAGAAGACAACCGTCAACTGTAATCACCATTTCGCTTATCATTGAAGAAACATCACAAGATGAAGGTTCTTCTCCAGAGACACCACCAAGGAAAACAAAATCCTTGAGTGAGATATATGAGAGATGCAATCTCACCTTGATAGAACCAGGAAGTTATGAAGAAGCTTCCAAAGAAGAAGTTTGGAGAAAAGCAATGGAAGAAGAAATTAAGATGATAAACAAGAATGAAACGTGGGAGCTAGTAAGTCCATCTCCAGACAAAGAGGTCATCGGTGTTAAGTGGGTCTATAAAACAAAGCTTAATCCTGATGGCTCAATCCAAAAACACAAAGCAAGGCTTGTAGCCAAAGGCTACTCTCAACAATTTGGAGTGGATTACAACGAGACATTTGCTCCTGTTGCACGATTGGATACGATACGTGCATTAATTGCCCTCTCTGCACAAAAAGGATGGAAAATTCATCAGCTGGATGTTAAATCAGCATTTCTCAACGGATACCTTGAGGAAGAAATTTACGTGGAGCAGCCTCAAGGATTTATCGTGAAAGGAGAAGAAGACAAAGTACTAAAGTTAAAGAAAGCTTTATACGGGCTCAAGCAAGCCCCACGGGCTTGGTATAGCAGAATTGATAATTACTTCATCACGCAAGGTTTCAGGAGGAGCAAAAGCGAGCCTACACTTTACATTAAGACACGAGATTCAAGTGACAGACTTATTGTTTCCTTATACGTTGATGATCTCATCTTTACGGGAAACAATGAGGACATGATCAAGAGTTTTAGACAAGACATGATGAAGACGTTCGAAATGACAGACTTGGGATTAATGCACTACTTCCTTGGAATCGAGGTAAACCAAAAACAAAATGGGATTTTCATTTCCCAAAAGAAATATCTGAGATAGTCTTCTTGAAAAATTCAAGATGAAAGGGTGCAAGAGTGTTGCAACTCCACTTGACAACAAAGCACTCAAGAGCGAAGATGGCACGCCAAGGGCAGATTGTACGGTCTATCGACGTCTCATTGGAAGTTTACTCTATCTAACAACTACAAGACGACATTATGTTTGCAACAAGTTATCTCTCAAGGTTCATGCAATGTCCAAGTCAAGTTCGGAGCAAACTAAAAAGAGTGCTAAGATATCCGCAAGGTACAAAGGATTACGGCATCTGGTATGGATCGAGTCTCGACTCAAAATTGATTGGGTACAACGATAGCGACAAGGCGGGATCATCGGATGATAAAAGCACATCCGCTATGCATTCACTTTGGGCTCGGGAATATTCTCTTGGGCAACAAAAAGCAAGACACAATTGCACTATCAACGTGACGAGAATATGTAGCAAACAACATTGACAACATGCCAAGCTATATGGCTCAAACGCATACTTGAGGACATGGGGAGCCTCGAGAAGAAGCAACATTGATCTACTGTGATGACAATTCGGCAATTTCAATGGCTTAAAACCCAAAGATTTCACAACAAGACTAAGCACATAAGAATCAAGTACCACTTCATCAGAGAAGCTGTGGCCAATAAAGAAATAGAAGTCATGCATTGCAGGAGTGAAGAACAGTTAGCCGACATATTCACAAAAGCACTACCAAGAGACAAGTTCGAGCTATTACGAGAAAATATTGGTGTCACTGAAATGTGTACCAAGGAGGAGTGTTAAATTGTGCTACACATTTCTAGAAAAAAGAAAAGAAATATCTAGATAGTAGAAATGCATTCCTAGTGTAGAAGCTTCTAGTTGTATGTAAGAGTCTAGATAAATATTGCTACACTAGAATGGAAGCTACTAGAAGCATGTAGGTTCTAGTAGTGATTACTCAAAATTAAGAAAGAACTAGAAAACTCCATTAGACACTTGAACTATCCAATGGGGGCTATAAATAGCACCACCACCATGTAACTAAGAATCAAGCAATCAATACAAAAAAAATTCATTTCTACAATCTCTCCAACTTATCAAACTTTTTCATCTCACACTCATCATCCTAGCCTTCTCCATCCAACTTACTACAAAAATTCTAACAATGCTGAAACTGGAGACGGGTCTCAACAATCGCAGCCACCGCCTACGGAGAAGAGGAATTGCGGTGAAACTGAGGAGCAGCCGCTGGAATTTTCACCACCGAGGGGAAAGCAGGATGGCTGTAAATGTGAAGGGGGGAAACATGAAGCATGTGAATGTAAAGGAGAAGGAGAAAGTGAAAAAATGAATATCGATGAGCTTCCAGATCATGTCCAGCAATATTTTCTGAGACTTAAGGCTAGATTCGGGGAGGAAATAGGTGTGGGAACTTGCTGTGCAGGAGACGCAGATGACGAACCGATTGGAGATATTGGTTTTATACTTGAAGACCCTGAGCTGGTAAATTTATTCATTATAATAAATTCATCATTGATTATATATATGCAGCCTCTGTATAATTGTAGAAATATCTAATGATGGTAAGTTTATCATTTTATGATAGACATGGCCAGTACAAGATTATGGATATTGTTGCTCTAACCCTTTCAATGCCATTGATTTCAAAGAAAACACAAAGTTTTACGATGAACTGAGGCTCTTTGGTGAAAGTTCAGTAGCTTTTTTGAATGCCAAATACGTTAGTATTCTTTTCCTCCTCTCTTTTTATTCTTAATAATACTTGTGTTTTTCTTTACTCTTGATTCAATTAAAATTGGTATATTTTGCAGGATGAATCAGCGTGCTTTCAGGACATTGAAAAGGTGACATCATGCCCTGCTTCTTGTAAACATCATGTTGTGACTATCAAAGCCAAAGATCCTTGTGAGCAAGTTTGGGAAATTGTCTTAAGAGGCAAGGTTCCTGGGGGGTTTCTGCAGGCAAAGCCCCATGAGTTTGTGATGCTGGAATATTGCAGAGCATAATTAAAGTACAGTCTCTTAAATTTCTTATGTTTCATTTGATCGTGCGTAGATATGCATAGCCCAGCAAAGTTATGTGTCTAATTCGTCTGACCAACTGATTTAAAATGTTTGCGAGGTCTCATTTTGGATTTGTTTCATACGTTTAGTTTCTCATCATGGATGAAAGAACGTCAATGAATTAGATCTATCACATTCGGGTTTTAAAAGCTTCCAATTAAGGCTTTGTTTTTATAGCTCCAATTTTAAATGGAGGCTCAGAGCTATTTTGGCAGAGGGGACAAGTCTTTCTCATAGATGAAAGAACGTCAATGAAGTAGATCTGTTACATTAGTCTTAAAAAGAGTTCAATTTTCCATTACCATTTTATTACATGTTTTAAAGAATCCGAAATTTGGTTTCTTCCTCTAGCCATTCATGCCCGGGGGCTGGGGGTTTTGGTTTGTGTTGTGTTTTGTCTTCCACGCATCCTGACTTTTCTAGTTATGTTCTGATTCTAGGATCATTTGATTTTGATATTGTTGGTTGATATCTGGAGTTAGGACTCTGTTATTTTCCTCATCAAGTTTGGTGGTGGTTGTTAAATTCTTTGGAAACGGAAATGTTCGGATGACATACTTGAGATTTGCTTACTTCATTTTCAAGTATGCTTTTAAAAACTGCTCCATTTTCAAGAATTCATATTACTGTACTTTTATTAATCGTCAATTCAATTTAATGGCTTTCAATCATCAGTCAAAAGCAATAACAAAAACAATGTTAACCGACCATATAAGAAAGGCCATATGTGAACATAAGAAGGAACATCCAAGTATTAGCCAAAAAAATGCAAGCATGGGTGAAACAAAAGTTTGATTTGGTTCTTTAATTAAACCACAATATCAACTCTCATTGTTGATTGATGAAATATTTTCGTTATATATATATATATATATATATATATATATATATATATATATATATATATATATATATATATATTTATACAAATATGGGAGCCACAACCAACAGGGAAGAATTGCGCTTGGAGTTTTTATGGGAGCCACAGCCAACAAGGATATTTCGAAGAACACCCCCATTTGGTCCAGTATCTTCTGTGGTTCTTGCAAAAGTGTCGAGGCTAAGAGAGATTGTAGTCGTTGTAGTAGCAGAATTTAGTATTTGAGGAATCAGATCTGGGGCATTTCAAATGTTCTTGCTTTGGGAATTGTGGGTTCCCGTTCATCTGCGAAAACATTGCAGTTGGGTCTTGCATCTTTAATTTCCCTTTATTCAACTCTACCGACCTCCAAATCGGGAGTTGATCGAGAGAAAATGTTGAGTTGATTTGAACTCAAGTTTTTGCTTGATTTCTTAATTCTTTGTACCGTTGATCTGGTCTCCATGTTCTTGAGTTCAAAATTGGGGTGGAGAATTGACATGGGAGATTGGTTTTGTGAATAAGTCAATAAATGGGCGTAAAAAGCGTGGTGGGAGCAGTAAGGAGGTAGATGTCGGTAGGATGTTCGGTTTTCAGCAGGGGCGGCTGCAGGATTTCATGGACACGGGTCGGGGATCGAGAGCGGCACATCAAATTATAAGTGTATAATATTAATTTTAAAAATCCAAATAAGATAATGGGTCATGGATCAATTTTAAAAAATTTAGCAGGTCAGTTAGTACATATTAGTGTATAATTTTTTTAAATAGTGTAAAAAAAAGCTGTAAATTTTTATTTTTTTTACTTTGAGGGTCAACTGACCCAAATGTTACTTAATAGCGCCGCCCCTAGTTTTCAGCAATGGGAAGGTTTCTTCCCATGGCTAATTAGGGGGGAAAAGTACATCCAGATCATTTCTAGATAATCATGAGGATGATGATTAAAATCTTGGGCAAGGACCAATTATTCTGGATGAATTACCACCTGCTCCATGTTTACAAAGTTTACTGGACCAATTGTTTAGTGTTTCAACATGCCCATTCTTGTGTATATTAGCATAAGTGGTGATCTGTGCTTGAAAATTTGCTAAGAAACCAATCTCTTTTTGTGTACATCTTTGTTTCAACTGGCTTCAATTTGTATGCATAGTGTTTATATTAGTAAAGTTCACTGAACCATTCATTTTAATGTTTTTTTAGTTCAAGATCAAAATCCATTTCCAGACATTTTAGGAAAGTAGAGACTAAACTAATAATACAGATGCATTTTTGTTCTTATAATGAAATGAAGAAAACAAACCACAACTCAGCTACTTTTGTTTTCTTTTTATTTTCTGTAAACACACACCTTATGTTTAATGAAATGAATATTAACAATTTCATGATTTTGACTCACAACATGATTTTCTTTAATATAGTTTTTTCATGGAACAAAAGATATTCATTGGGTGTTACTTCATAAAATATTGGTGTAATCGAGTGTCACGGCATAAGGTGTCACTTCATAAAATGAGATATCAAAATAAAATGGATAAAAAAATATGAATTAGGGTAAAAGAATTTTATTGATTGTAGTTTTATATCAAAAAAATATAGCCGTTTGAACTCGATTTTATGAAAAAAGAAATCGATTTACTGATATTAAGTCAAAAAAATATCACTTGTCATCGCGGTGTCGCATCATCAAATGTCACTGCATCGCGGTGGTCACTGAATCGGGGTGGTGAATGCATCGTGGTGGTCACTGCATCGCGGTGGTCACTGAATCGGGGTGGTCAATGCATCGTGGTGGTCACTGCATCGGAGTGGTCACTGCATCACGGTGGTTACTACATCGCGGTGGTCAATGCATCGCGGTGGTCAATGCTTCGCGGTTATCAATGCATCGGGGTGGTCACTGCATCCCGATGGTTAATGTATCGTGGTGGTCACTATATCGGGGTGGTTATTGCATCGCGGTGGTCATCAGATCGGGCGGTCGATTGTATCGCGGTGGTCACTGCATCAGGGTGGTCATTGCATCGCCGTGGTGAATGCATCACAATGGTCACTGCATCGGGTGTGGTCACTGCATCATGACGGTCACTACATCGGGGTGGTCACTGCATCGGGGGTGGTCACTGCATCGTGGCGGTCACTACATCGGGGTGGTGGCTTTGCGTCGGGGGTGGTCAATACTGGCGGTGGGCGCGCTGCATCAGGTGAAGCGACTGCATCGGGGTGGTCAATACATCGGGGTGGTCACTGGTCAATGCATCATGATGTCTTTGCATCACGGTGTCACTGCATCGTGTCGATGAAAAAAATATGAATTATGGTGAAAGAATTACGATAATCAGAGTTTTATATCAAAAAGAAATAATCGTTTGAAATATTGAATATGGGAGAGAAAATAACAATATTTTTTATTTTTTAACATTTCATCGCCCAGGGAAAAAAAAACCATTCAGCGTCTGTGCTCCATAATAAATAATATATAAAAAAACAACGCCTCTTTTCTCCACAAAGGAAAAAAGAACACTTCCATGCGCCTGTTTGTCTTTTTTTTCTTTTTTCTTTTTCTTCGTTAAGGCTATTTTAGTCTATCTATCTAATTTGTGTGCTTATAATTAATGAAAAGTTTAGCATGTCCTATTTCATTTAATTAAGTATATTTTGTATCCTTTTGAATTCTCCTCATGTTTTTTTATTCGTTAATGCATGTGGCGAAAATTTTCATTTAGCCATCTGCCCAAGTCGAGACCGAAAAAAATTATCTGTTTATCAAGATTATTTATTTATCTAGCTTGTATGGATATAATTCATAGAATTTGGAGGTGCATAGATTCCACTATAAAAAAATAAAAATAAAAAAACCAAACAAAACAAAACAAAAGAAGGTGCATGGGCCTCGCACGGCTGTTTATTTTTCTTTTAGGCATAGGATTAGATGAGGTATTGATACATAAATTACGGTAGAAACCTAAAATAAGGGATTTGAAGGAACTCTTGGAAGGGCACATCAACGATGATGAAAACTACCTCTGCATCTAATCTGTTGGATGATACGATGCTTCTTGCCATTGGAGCTGAAATTGATGAGGGCCGCTCACAATCGCTTCTGCCGCCGACCACAGAGAAGCGCAAACATGCTGAAACTGGAGACGGGTCTCAACAATCGCAGCCACCGCCGACGGAGAAGAGGAATCGCGGTGAAACTGAGGAGCAGCCTCTGGAATTTTCGCCACCGAGGGGAAAGCAGGATGGCTGTAAATGTAAAGGGGGAAACATGAGGCATGTGAATGTCAAGGAGAAGGAGAAAGTGAAAAAATGAATATCGATGAGCTTCCAGATTATGTCAAGCGATATTTTCTGAGACTTAAGGCTAGATTCGGGGAGGAAATAGGTGTGGGAACCTGCTATGCAGGAGACGCAGATGACGAACCCTGTGGAGATATTGGTTTTATACTTGAAGACCCTGAGCTGGTAAATTATTCATTATCATTGATTATATGTAGCCTGTATAAATGTATAATTGTAGAAACATCTAATGATGTTTATCATTTTATGATAGATATGACCAGTACAAGATTATGGATATTGTTGCTCTAACCCCTTCAAAGCCCTTGATTTCAAAGAAGACACAAAGTTTTACAATGAACTGAGGCTTTTTGGTGAAAATGCAGTAGCTTTTTTGAATGCGAAATACGTTAGTATTCTTTTCCTCCTCTCTTTTTATTATTAATAATACTACTGTTTTTCTTTACTCTTGGTTCAATTAACTTTGCTATTTTTTGCAGAATGAAACAGCGTGCTTTGAGGACATTGAAAGGGTGACATCATGCCCTGCTTCTTGTAAACATCATGTTGTGACTATGAAAGCCAAAGATCCTTGTGAGCAAGTTTGGGAAATCGTCTTAAGAGGCAAGGTTCCTGGGGGTTTTGCGGAGGTAAAGCCCCACGAGTTTGTGATGCTGGAATATTGCAGAGTATAAAGTACAGTCTCTGAAATTTCTTTGTAAATAAGTATTGCTCTCAGCAGTCGTTAAAAGTCACCGGTCATCTACCAGTTGAAGGCGTTTAGAGCAGTGAGTATCTTATTATGTTTTATATAGTAACTTTAGCATGTGTTATTATAACAGAATTTGCAATAGATGATCTTGAACTTGTTCTGCATGTTGTCTTCATTAGTTTTTTATTTTTATTTTAAACGTAGTCTTCACTTTAGTTGCTATTAGGAGAAAAACGAGAAGCAAATGCAAATAATTAGGTATTGAGAATTGGAAGCAAGAAAAGAATTTTACGGCCAATAACTTAAGCTTTGGTTTAGAGAAAATGTATTTTCATGTGTCACTATACACCTTCTTTATTTCATGTCCGGTCGGGTCTGACCTGATTTTTTATTTTTAAGTTTCCCGTTGAATTTCCAACGAGTTCATTCAAAATGTCACGGGTCCAAACATAGCCTTGATGAATTTCAAAAACAGCCCAAGACTCGGGGCCTCGTTGCATTTTTCTCGAGATCGTTCAAATGGCACGGAGGCCATAAAAGCCCCGTTGCATTTTAAAGGGGCTCGTTGGATTTTCTCATCTTCCCACGGTATCAATGTTTTAGCTTCCTGCTACTACTAGTAGTAATAACTACACAACTCCCCATACGATTTTAACTACCAAAACAACAAAAATTTCTTGCAGCTCCATTAGAGCACTCTATGACTATGCCACGTTATATTGGTTATAAATATTTTCTCTATAAATATTTTCATCATAATCATAAACATTTTTACACTACCACGTCATCATGTTATAAACCTTAAATAAACATTTTACACTTTTACAAAAATCTTTTTAATTCTATAACTTGAACCACTGCATAAATATTAATATATATTTTTTTCTTCCACAACAGCTATTGAAATAAAGAAAATTTAAAAAAAAAAAAATACAGATGAAAAATAACCAAACACAAAGGAACAAATAAATAAAAAAAAAATAAAAAATAAAACACAAAGCAACAGGTGCCTATTGAAGTGAATGAAAAAGACAAAATCAAATTATCTAGATGGCAAACAATGAACCGGTTTGTGGATTTGGAACTTTTGCAAAAAGATTTGTTAAATCACTCACCCCGCAATGATAAAAAGCTTTTGCTAAAGCTTTAAAATAATTTATAAGGCTTTTATTCTAAGCATTGGAGATGCTTTTAGTGCTTTTTTTTTTTCTCTCTCTCTCTCTTTATGGTAATGCTTCTAAAAAAGTTTGATTTTGATATAAGCTTTTCCTTTTCTTCAATAAATCTCTCTCCCTCTCTTTTTCTTGAAAAGTATCGATTTTTTTTTCTTTTTTGAACGGTAAAACCTTGATAGATTAATGAGAATAGTCAGCAAATAATCTTTGAGTGTACATGGGTAGAGAGGATAGACCCCAATTACATTTGCCAGATAAGCAATTAGGTAACGTAAACCCTAATTTTGCTAGAGAATCAGCCACTAAATTACAATTTCGTCGAATATGGGAAAAACGGCATGAGGAGAGGAAGTGTTTCGTAGAATGGATCTGACTAATCAAAGTCCCAAGGGATGAGAAGTCGTCGTCTTCCTCGTTCAATCTTGCAATACTATTGAGAGAATCGGATTCAATAATAGTGTCGCCGCTCCACAGACGAGCAACTTCGATTACCCCTTCATAGATTGCAGAAAGCTCTGCATAATCAACAAAAACAATTGGACCTAGATTGAAGGTTATGGCTGCAAGCGGATTCCCATGATGATCACGAACAACGACACCAGCTGTTCCAACTCCATTTTTAAAGTCTGCGTCAACATTAACCTTGACAACACCGGGTTTTGTCTTAATCCACCTCGTCGGATATGGGATAGGGGCTTCTTCTTCTTCATTAGTAATAGCCACTGTTTGGAAAGAAAGATAGAAGGACCGAGCCTGGTAATGAATACGAGACGCCATGGGCGTTTCACGTTGGAAAATCATCCGATTTCGAGCCAACCATATAAACCATGAACTGCATGTAATAATCCATCTTCAAAAGTGGTAGAGGTCCTGAGCAAATTGCAAAGATCCAAAAGCAGGGGTGCCTAACGGATGAAATCCAGAGGAATCGGAAAAAGACCAAGATCAAGAACCCAATCGCATTCAAAGAAGCGGTGATGCCAAGATTCCTCCGCAAACTTACAGATGCCACAATTACTAAGGATAACCCTCCCGCTTAGCAAGGAACCAACAGGAAGGAAGAAGATGCAATCCTCCAAAGAAAAGCTTTAACCTTGGGAAGGGTCTAATTCCCCACAGGTAATTCCATGTCTTTTATTTGGGTCTACATTTGAGGTTTCACCAGTAGTACTTGGGTTACATTGGATTTTGAGAGCAAGAGCATATCTTGACTTAACAGAGGATTTTGAGAGCAAGAGCATATCCTGACTTAACAAAGAGTATCGAAATTTTTTAGGAACATTTTACTAGCGTGCATGTGGTGGTGTGTGTAAAAAATAGAGGTTTCTGCCTTGTAGTAAACTGTTACATTTTTTAAAATTCAAACGCGGGGCTATAGGAAAAGGAGGAATAATTTCATACATCATTGTTAGTGGGACACGTGACGGCCCACACAAGCAAAACCATGTAATATTATATGGTTTTGTGTGGCGAAAATGAGCAAGTGTAGACCGGCCAAATGGTGGAACCGAGGCGCCGGTTTTAAGCGAGTGCCGGTTTACGCCGGTTTGACGAACCGGTTGGTTTGACGAACCGCCGGTTTGAAAAACCGGCGGTTTACTGTTCAAAACCGCGGTTGCCGGTTTGGGCCGGTTCGGTTTACCCCGGTTTGCTCCCGGTTCAGATCACGGTTCCGGCCACGGTTTAAAATTTTCATAATTTTTTTTTTCTTTTCATTTTCACATAATACTTATTATTTTCACTATAATAACAAATTATTATTCTTTTCACTATAATTACTAAAGCGAGAGTAATATATATTTTTTTAAATAGTTTTCTATTCGGTTTTAAAAATAATATTAATATTGTGTTATTTTATTTATATGTAAATTGTGTTATTTTATTTATATGTAAATAATGTTATTTTAAAAAAATTGTGTTATTTTTTCAACGCTTGTACCGGTAATTCGGTTGCCTACGTTTTTTTTATATGTAATCGTGTCGGATGCACAACACATATAAAAAAATCAAAGCGAACGTAGTTCTTATTGTTTAATTTGTAGTCTTTTATAGTTTGTTGTAAAAGTTTTTATAGTAATTTTTATTATTGTTTTCTTTAAAGTCTTTTATAGTTTTTTTTATAAATTTTTTGAGTCGGTTTTAAGTATACGTTGATATAAATGTTGTTTTATTAAATATTATGTGAGAAATATTGTGTTGTTTTTTTATATGTAAATTGTGTTATTTTTTCAACGCGTGTACAGTAATTCGGTTGTTTCTACGTATTTTTTATATGTAATCGTGTCGGATACATACACATATAAAATCAAAGCGAACGTAGTTTTATTGTTTATTTTTAGTCTTTTATAGTTTGTTGTTTTTAGTCTTTTATAGTCTTCTTATATGTTTTTAAAGTTTTTAAATGTTTGTTTTATTATAGTCTTTTATAGTATATATATGTGTTTGTGTTTTATAGTTTCATACAATTTTTTAGGTTTGTATATGGTTTGTTTGGGTGTTTTTATAGTTTCATATACATTATATCGTCGTAATGACTATCAAAATCATCTTGATTGTAACCTGAAGGTGTGTCGAACTGAGGAATCGAAATGTGATAACCGGTGATAGGGTTTGTATAATATTGGAGTCTATAGCCACCAGAAGATCATCCGATTCCGCACAACCGTGTCATCACGGAAAGTAACATTTCGATTGCCTTGTGTTGATGCACCTCTTCTTGACATTGAAAAAAATCAAAATTATATATAACGGTTATAAAAAAAATTAAGTAAAGTAAATTTGATTTAAATCTAAATTACATATAATGGTTATAAAAAAAATTTAATTTAACTAACCAATTTTACTTATAACTAAAACCGAATTGAAATAACGATTAAATCAGAACAACTTCAAATTTCGGTCTAAGAAAGTAAATTTGATTATAAAATTGAATTTTTTTACACTTGTAAAAAATTAGTTGAATAAAATACAAAACCAAATTTACTTATAACTAAAACCGTACAAGTAACGATTAAATCGTAACAACTTCAAAAATCGGTATCGTAAAGTAAATTTGATTGTTGTTTTTAACAACTAAACAAACTCGATAATCAAAGAATTGAATAGATGTAAGAATTGAGTAGAAGATTTAAGAATTGAGATGTAGAGATTGGTGTAGGAATTTTTGTATGAAATGGGTGGTATTTATAGAAAATTTTTGGAAGAGTTTGGAAAAATAAAATATTATATAGCCGGTTCCGGTTCCGGCCGGTTTCAAAAAATCCGGTTCAAACCGGCGGTTCCGGTTCCGGTTTCGGTTCCAAATATATCAAACCGGCAAACCGGCGGTTTAACTGACAAACCGCCGGTTCCGGTTAACCGTGGCCACCTCTAGCCACGTGGCCTTACATGAGTGGCTAACACCCAGGACTATAAATTGACTCTGACTCCGCAAAACCATAAGTAGTTCCAAGTTGAGAACCCAAAAATTTTCCCGCTCTACTTTCTCTGTCTTAAAAATATGCCAATAAACCCAAATAATTTCCTGAAGGTAAATTATTAATTTAAACAGGGTTAATCCAAATAAATGAAATATTAAATTTTATTTCTACCGCCCACCTCTTTTTTAAATTAATAATTAAATTTAAAAAATTCATTAACAGTGAAATCCTTCTTCAATTAATTCAGATACCATGGAGCTATTTGAAAATATTCATTCATTAAATTAGAGTGTGAGATCTATGAATCAGATTGCTTGTTTATGAAACGAGATAAAAGGAAAACTTATTAAAATGGAGAGTGAAATCGATAAATAACCCTCCTTCAAACCTCGAATCATGTCATCATATCTTCCTTAACCTTAATGCGCTTTAAAACATTAATCCCTGAAAAATGATCAACTGGGTTTATGACAACATTTCCCATTAATGTTAACCTTAATTGCCTTAAAACATTAATCCCTTAAAAATGATCAACTGGGTTTATGACAACATTTCCCATTAATGTTAATTTAACAAATGTTAACATCATGAACTAAGGCTTGAATCTGAACATGTAATCTGATGTTCTGCTGCATACATGAATTTATTAAATGTCTTGCCTTAACAAAATGACTTGTTTTTGTTTTTACGATATATGAAGCTATTCAGAGAATATTAATTACTTTGGATAAGATTGTGTTCACGATATTATATACTGTATGTTAACTTGTAAAAAACTATTTAAACAATAAAATATTTTCAGAAAATAATAAATAAACAATTGTCCCTTTATAAAATTTAGAGGTGCTTTGCATCCCGCACGGCTGTTTATTTTTCTTTTTAGACATATTAGATACGTATAGCGGTACGAAAATCTTGGAAGGGCACATCGATGATGATGGATGCTTCGATGCCTCCTGCCATTGGAGCTGAAATTGATGATGGCCACTCACAATCGCTGCTGCCGCCGATGACTACAGAGAAGCGCAAACATGCTGAAATTGGAGATGGGTCTCAACAATCGCAGCTGTCGCCGATGGAGAAACGGAATCGCGGTGAAACTGAGGAGCAGCCTCTCGAATCATTGCCACCGAGGGAAAACAGGGTGGCTGTAAATGTAAAGGGCGGGAGCATGAGGCATGTGAATGTAAAGGAGAAGGAGACATTAAAAAAATGAGTATCGATGAGCTTCCAGCTTATGCCCAGCAATATTTTCTGAGTCTGAAGGCTAGATTCGGGGACGGTGTCGGTGTGGGAGACCACTGCACAGATGACGATTTGATTGGAGGTTATGGATTTATGTTTGAAGACCCTACGCTGGTAAATTAATTCATTATAATAATTGCATCATTGATTTTATGTAGCCTGTATAATTGTAGAAATATCTCATGATATTATTTTATGATAGAATCGGGTAGCAGAAGATTATTCAGTTTGTTGCTCTAACCCCTTCAAAGCCCTCGATTTCAAAAAAGACACAAAGTTTAACAATGAACTGAGGCTCTTTGGTGAAAATGCAGTAGCTTTTTTGAATGCCAAATACGTTAGTATTCTTTTCCTCTTCTCTTTTTATTCTTAATATAATACTAGTGTTTTCCTTTACTGTTGATTCAATTAAAATTGGTATTTTTTGCAGAATGAAACAGCGTGCTTTGAGGACATTGAAAGGGTGACATCATGCCCTGCTTCTTGTAAACATCATGTTGTGACTATCAAAGCCAAAGATCATTGTGAGCAAGTTTGGGAAATCGTCTTAAGAGGCAAGGTTCCTGGGGGGTTTCTGCAGGCAAAGCCCCACGAGTTTGTGATGCTGGAATATTGCAGAGCATAAAGTACAGACTCTTAAATTTCTTATGTTTTATTTGATCGTGCGTAGATATGCATAGCCCAGCAAAGTTATGTGTCTAATTCGTCTGACTAACTGATTTAAAATGTGTGCGAGGTCTCATTTTGGATTTGTTTCATACGTTTAGTTTCTCATCATGGATGAAAGAAGTTCAATGAATTAGATCTATCACATTTGGTTTAAAAAAGTTTCAATTCCCGTTACCTTTTTATTACTTGTTCTCCTTCGGTATGGTTTTGCATTTAAAGAATCCAAAATTTGGGTGTACAACCCCATACGGTCTTATGGCCTGGGGTTGGGGTTTCTCTTCCACACATCTTGACTATTCTAGTTGTGTTTTGACTCTAGGATTATTTGATTTTGATGGTAGTATGCTTATATTATAAGTTATCGTGGTATGCTTTTGAGGTAGTTGGAACTGTAATGTCGTTTTAATTAAGAAATGCGTTTGGAGCAGTCAAGCTTTGTTGGCATTGCTGTGTTTCGCTAGCAATAACTTAAGCTTTGGTGTCTCGAAAGCCGTGAATTTTACCCCTAGCTGGTTTGGTTAATAAATGGTACGGTTGGAAGGCACCATCACAAACTTTATGTCCCTCGTAAAAGCCTTTGATCTCTGATTGATATTTGCAGATCTTATAATGATGTATTCATCACCAACTGTTAGAAAGAAAATTAGTGTTTCTCATGTTGAAAAGAGTTGCTTAATACACTTGAAACACTTGGAAACATGTTTCAACTTCTTGATGCTCTTTTGAAAACAAGGCATATAATATAATAATATTTGATACTTGTAATTGTAGGAGTGGGGCTTTGGAATGTGAAATTACTGATCATCATTTTAGCAAGAACATAGATCATGAACCTTCTGTCCTGCTGGATTGTACTGTACTCTATATATGGATCCGGTTTCTTTCAAGGTTCGTATTATGCGCTCTTCTTTACTTGAATATTATACGCGTAATCTTACAGTGTACTCTATACAGTAGACCTCTCATCTGCTTGAATCTTGCGCGTAATCTTATAGGGAAATTTCCTTTGGAATAACGGGGGGCAAAGCACAGTTGTGTGTCTTCATCCTTGATGTCATAAGTAAAACATATTTTTGGCTCGTCTCTTGAACGCTTCGGTCTTTGATGTTTTCCTTGCCGCTAACGAGTCAACATTTTGTTCCATCCTCCGGCCTATGTGGATAGCCAAATGCAACACCACCGTTGATTGAACATAAGATCTGAACATTCTATGACCTGTGATCATGCAGATAAGTGACCCGAGAAGGGGGGACTATAGTCCTTTCAAGTTCTTTTTGCTGTACCAGAAAACTAGGTTGATGAAAACCAGTTTGATGAATAGTGTCCCGAGTCCTGAATAGTGAATGAAACTGAGTATCATACCTCCCATTACAAAGATGAATACCACCAGAAAAACTAACAATCCTCCTCTTTTATGTACTTCCATTTAGCATCACACTATCTACAACAATCTTTTGGTGATGAGTGAATTTCGTGGGCGATAGAGAAAACGTACTTCAGAGCTTTTAAATGGTTTGTTGTTTCTTTAACATAAGTTTGCATCTTTCATCACCAATCAATAACTTAACAAATGTTGTATCATCCGAAACAAGCATTCTGACACCATCATTAGCCTTATTCTTCAGTAGTTCACCAAGTATTAAATCTCGACTATGATTTTGCCTTCTTGAATCCCTTATCATAGTTATCTATACCGACCATTCTGTAATGTATATCAAATGTTTAGTTTTTGTAATGGCATCATCCCAACATTGATAGGGCTAATAGTATGTTTCTCATTAGACACAGAGATCTTTGGAATGAAGTAATCAAATCCGCCTGAAAAGTGTGAACTCCTGATTCATTACCCGAAATTACAAGTTTATGACTTCCATCAAGAATTGGAAGCCATGTATCCACTTCTTCATTAAGCAATTCTTGGTTGGATGGGGCAAGTAGGCTCTTCCAATGAATTCAGTTCCGGTTCAAGCCATGTATCCACTTCTCTATCCCTTCAACCACCTGCGTAATAAATATATCGATCAATCTACTTGCAAAGATGTGATGAGATGGGCATGGAATTTGCAGAGAAGACAAATCAGAGAATTGTACTTTCTCTTCATTTCAAACTTTATGGGTTTTTTTATCCCCATTTGCTACTAGTGACATTATCCACCATGATTTTTTTTTGAAGGTATCAACCATGATTTCAGCAGTAAAGAAGACTCCTGTTTATTGTTATATATGCAGCAACACATCTTTGATGAGGGGAATTTTGGCTAAAACCTTTTTTGAACAATATTTTTTGGATGCTGTTAAGATTTGGAAGTGAAATTAATAATAAATTAATTTCTCCAAGCCATTTAAGTACAATACTGGTTTACCGCTTTATATTTAGAAGAGCTTATGCATCAAATAGTTTTAACATATTCTATATTTTAAAGTTTTAAATACTATATTTTCGACCAACAAGGTATCGCCCTAGTGGTGATCACTAGGATATGACCTGGCACTTGACCAGAGTTTGAGCCCCGTTAGGCACAAAAAGGGGTGCTTGTGTAAAAACCTTTCGTTTCCGTAAAAAAAAAAATACTATATTTTCGAGTTTATAGAATCTATATCTAAGATTAGTGGTGTTCACAAGCCGAGCCGAACATCTATGGTTCGGGTTCGAGCTCGTTTGTTAAACGAAATGTTTGAGTTTGTTCGTTTGTCAAACGAACATATAATTGCATTCGAGTTCGGCTCGATATCATGAACATAATGTTTGAGCTCGAGCTCGGCTCGTGAAAAAACACACCTAAAAGTTCCATAATAAGAATACTAACATCAATTAATATACATATGTTCATCACCAATACATACATTTTAAACTAAACATATATATATATATATATATATATAGGAGTTCACGACAATATTGAACGTTCACGACAATATTGAACGTTCACGAACATGTTCAAGTTCGTTCGTTAATTAAACGAACACTCTAATCCGTCCAAGCTCAGTTCGATAACATAAACGAACAAACATAATCGAACTTTAACGAGCTCATCTCGAATATGTTCGTGAACAGTTCGGCTCGCTTAATAGCACTATCTAAGATGAAACGCATATAATTAATATTTACAGTCAACATACTCAAGAGCCTAATGAGTCTTACATAAATGAATGACATGCCGGAATTAAAATGTGATTATGCGATAATTAAATAATGATTGGAATAATTATGTTTACTACAAAGTGTTGAAGTGCAGATAATATTACATGGATTTATTATGAATAGATAATATTATAAAAATATTATATTTATTCTTAAGTGTTTGGAAAATAATATCCTTGAACTACTTATCGTACCGGAGAAGGAAATCGTTAGGAAGTTGCTTTATTAATAAGATTAAGGAAAATAATAAATAGGTTTTTGTCTAAAAGAACAAACTAATTTATTTATTAGGATACAAGGACATGGATTATTAGAAAGGACACAACTTATTTAAACTTACCAAAATACCCTTTTTCTAATTTAACCTAATTAACCTAATTAATACATCCAACGCCAAATACATATGTGATAATACTCAATTGGCTTAACACCAGGAGAACACCAGACGTGCCGCCCGTGAGTAGATTTCATTGACTTACCGTCATCAGAACGTTCGAATAAATCTCTTGATTTATATTTTTTTTTCCTTTTTGGTGATGGTTCAAACAAACCCTCTGATTTCTGTTCTTTCCAAAAAGCCTCTGCTTTTACTGCCAATTCTCTTTCTCTTCGCTCCTTCCATTCGATATACCATGGATATTCTAACAATTCCCTTTTCATTTGCTCGATCCGTTCCATTATTGATGGTGGTTGATCCATTGGTATATGCCAACAATAAGGTCCAGAGGAATTGTTATAGCAGAGGAAGAAAGAAAGAAATCGGCTAAGTAGAGAAGAGACCATGTAGCCATACATATAGGCCGGAAGTGCAGACGGCCGGAATTGCAAACTCCCTCTTTGTATTTGCAGACATCATCAACAATTGCAGACGGCCGGAAAACATGGCATCCGATGCAGGAAAAGATAATCCTCTTTTTTTTTTTCTTTTTTTTCTGACATAGATTTGAGAACGGAAAAGAAAAAAAAGAGGGGACGATTATTGATAATGGCCGGACGTGATGGTGGCCGGACGATTATTTTTTTGGTGGTGGCCGGATGTGATGTTGGCCGGACGTGATGGTTTAGGCTGGTTTTTCTTCAGGCTGGTTTTTTTTTTTTTTTTGGAGAAACTTTAGGGTTTAGGGTTGTTATTATTAATTTTCGTAAAGTTACTACATTTTTTGATGTAATTTTATCTATTTTACTGGTACATTCTTTTCTCGTTTATTCGTATTACGACCGCACATGGGTTATGGGTTTATTACTGTTTTTTTCGTTAATTTACATTTTACGGTACATTACATTACTGTTTTTGCGCTATTACTACCTTTTTTAGGTTACATTACTTTTCCATTGGATGTTACTGACGTTTTTAATACATTCGTTACTTTGTTTCTATGGTACATTCTTATATGTTTTTCGTGGTACATTCATTACACGTTATCTAAATCTGCGTGTTTAATGTGTAAAAGGTATTTTTATCCATTTATTATGAATTTATCATTTCTAATCACGCAACACGTAAGAACGCCCTTCCTGATCCATTTTGGATTTTTTTCGTCTCAGAAATTTCATTCCTCAATAATAAAACTATAATTATCTATTTAATGATTAGAATCCTTGTTCTACGATAAAAATGTTTTCTTCGGTAGAGAGTTCTACAGTGGAATCCTTGTTTACTACGTAGACATCGCTTTAGTGGTTCCACTAAAAGCTCAACTCGACTACTCGGTGAGACTTGCGCTCAAACTCATTTGCAGCGTATAAATGGGTGTGTGTGTGTCTTTCGTCTCCGGAAAAAAATTGATTTCTGGATAATCCAAAGGATAGACATTTTATTTTCGGTTGTTGATCCGAGCACCGAGTGAAGCTAAAGGAAAAGTTCAATTGTGAGGTCGACTTTTCTTATCTCCTGATTCTCTCTCCAAAGAAGTATTTACTTAAGAACTAGAATACTCTTTTCGTAGATCTCTTGTTCTTATGCATTGTATAATGAGAAACTTGACCCTCCTTTATTTTTATAGGCGATGAGGCGCCCTACTCCTTCTCCACATTCGATGTGGTACTTTTGCTTTATTTGATTTATAGTAGAAAAATAAAAACTCATTTTCCAAGAAAATGAGAGTTATGATTTTAATTAAATTAAATTATTAATTAATATCACACATTAATGTATAATATTAATATTCTAGTATTTATTCATAATGAATAATAACCCGAATATTTATCCATCGCAACACTTTGTAGTAAGCATAATAATGAATTCTTATTTGGTTATTGCATAACCACAATTTAATTCCAAACGATCAATTATATGTGTGTGACCCAGTGGCTTTTCGAATATGTTGGTCGTAAATACGAATTATAATTTTATAAATAGAATCAGATGAGTTTTTTTTAAGGAAAGAATCAGATGAGTTAAACCATTCAACTCATCATTAATAGCTCCTTATTAAATAATCCTTACTCTCTTTTTTTTGAGGAAAATAATCCTTACTTAACAATTATGATTGACATCTAGAAATGTGGCACGATCCCCAATTGTCGGAAGGAGTCAAGTGCCAGTGTGCCACTGAGTACAACATTTCATGTGAAACAATTCCCGTATAAATACGTCATTTCTCATAATCTATACGCACATTGTCGTTTGTCGAGTGTCATACTTCAACGACTATTTCTTATATCACGTAATATAATATTCTCTCAGAATGATAACTTCATTCCCATTTTGCAAAGATTCAAAGAATAAAATATTTTTTATAAGATGACCATTTCCAGATATCCATTTATACCATTAGGAGGCGCGAATTCTAGATGGTCGACAAAATCCTATGCATGCTTCAATATCATATTTAATCACTACCGCATGATCGCCCCGTGACTAAGGGAAACCTCAAAGTATCAAAGTTTGACAATTCATACTATGATATTATGATGACATCTGGTCTAAGGATAATTATACAACCGTCACATAATAATGACACTTGAGTAAATAAATAGGTCATCCAACATACGCATTCTTCCAATACATGTCCACGCGTCTGCTTTACGCTGGCGTCGCTACACTTTGATAGATGAGATCTATCACTATCTTCACAAGATAGAAGATATTCAATATGTGCTAGTTTAACCGCAACAATAATGTCCAATTTTTTAATACATACGACTAGGGGGATTTAAGAATTAAATCATTTACCGTGCGTCGAGATCTCACCAATCATGATTACCATTATGATTTATGTATCACGATTTAATTGTAAGAACGTTATTATATACAATATTAAATTGGTTTATTGAATAAAAAATATATAATAACAGAAGTGCCATTTATTATGCATACAAATGTTAAAGCGAAGTAGAAATGATCCGGCCGGGTCGAATCCGGTCTAACCCGATTGAGTTTAAGGCACTACTGTAACATCTTCCTCCCTACTCCAAGCTAAAGTGGCACAACATCTATCTATAAAAGGGAAGAAGAATTGCTCTTCTCTCTTACAACACAATCGCAAGAGAAAATAGTTTTCTCGCAAGACAAAGTAGAGAGAACGCGGCGCCAACGGCTAGGAGTGGAGAAGAAAAGGCAGTCTAGTTGCCGCACATTCCGAGTGGCGATCTGTAAAGGATTCCGGAGAGTCGTTCATGTGGCTCACTGTTAAAGTTTGGGCACTTGGACAGCTATTGCGAAAGATCAACTTCTGTAGGAAAGATTCGATCATTTGGATCATTTGGTATGATCTTTATCTTTCTTCTTTTGTGTTTTTATTATTCAACAGAGTCGATCCTTGGCTCAAAAAGAAAACAATCTGTGTCAACGGGTCGATTTCCATACATCTTGGACGGATGATTAATAAGAGATATGAGAGATGATCCAATCCTATTGACTTTACTCCGATTTTAGTGATTGCATACTCTCGTTCCTCACCTTAGACGATACGTACTGACAAGAGATACCTTAATAGAGCAGTGAACGAACATGAAATTGGCCTCCCACTATTTTCTACAAAAGATGCTGAGATATTGTAGGATAAACGATGGTCAATTTCATTAAGAAACTCTTTCCACCAAGGTGAATTTCCTGAACATATGAATGATACGGTGTTCTCTTGAATTCCCAAGGTGGAGAAGCCTGAAACATGCTCAAATTTCAGACATATTGCCATGGTGATCGTGATTATTAAGGCCATAAGCATTAGTATCAGACTTATTAAACGACTCGTTATCCTTACAGTGAAGATACAAATTAGGGATTATGGCAAAAGTGAGGTCCACCAGATACTTTATCCTCTCTCCCTACAACGGGGAGAATGAATAGTACCACATTATAGGTAGGGAGACATATATTGTAGCTCTCCTTACAATGATTTTAATCATGTTTTCTCTCTTCCTAGCGTGAAAACTGCAATTAAAGGTGAATATTCAGGCTTCCGTTGACATATGTCTCAAAAGTACGAATTCGCGGGTTAGTTTTTTTAGGATAAAACGTAAGAAAAATGATTCAGTTTACTCTTGTTTGTTTGCAAATGCTTTTGATTATTCTCTCGCTTCGGACCGATGTGTTGGTCGGAGTTATGGAGGTTGGTGGTGTAGCTTGTCTTCAGCGGTGTTGGTGGGCGGATTTATTTTTCTTTTATCTTATTGTTGTATTAGTTTTTTCTTAGTTGTTTAGTTTGTATTCTGTGTGGGTCGGGTAATAGATTACTCTAAAGGATCCATGTGTCTGAACGTCATCCCTTTCAGAGAAATTTTTCTCTTTTGTTCAGAAGCATCTTCCCAATCGATTACTTGACTTCGTTGTGTTTTAGTCTCTTTTTGTGTTGGTAGGTTTGTCCAGCGAGGGCTGGGTTGTAGTTCGGCATTTGGCCGGGTTTAGTCTAGTCGTGGCTATTTTTTTGTTGTAAATTGGTAATCCTTCGGTGACAATAAAATTTACGTCTTTTGCGGAAAAAATTGTTTCAAAAATATACTCTTTTTTTTCTCTAATCGTTTATAGTTAAACAATGACAATTCAAATGTTGCTAGCATAGAAATAGAGATGCTCACGTAGAGCATTCTGAATTTAATTGATATAAAGTAGGGTTATGTATTTTTGTAATAATATTTGTACGGATAAAGTTAACGCCCAAACAACTTTTCCAACTTGGACCGAAAATGAGAATCAGCAATATTTTGAGGTAGTTCTACCAGCACCATAATTACTTTTGCAACCATGAATACTTAGCGTATCTAAATAGTTACTTCGAAAGCCACAACTATTTTTCTTGATGGAAAATGATATATGTATCTACACACAAGTCACAGTGTGCACAAACCACTACACGTGTGTGGTAGCCATTGATTAAAGGGATCAATTATTTTTTGTGGTGGGTCCCAAATGAGAATATGTGGTGTTGATCACACACAGAAGATGTTGTGGTTAAAAGAGAGTGGATGTATCACTACTCTTTTCTTGATAAAGAGCGCCAACGCTCATTGAGGTTAATTTTTGCTTTACTTTTTCTATAAAATGTCGGTGACAATAACATTTATTTTCTGAGATATGACGAATGACGAGTAATATCATAATACATTGATGTTCTCGTATAAAACGAACATCAGTGACAGTGACATCCATAGAAACGTCAATTAAGAGTGACATTCCTACGTGTGTGATACAGAAGTAATTTTGCAATGAAATGAAAAACAAATATACAACATGTGTTGCCGACGTTCATAGACACATCAATTAACAGTGAAGTTCCTTCGTTGGGCTGTTTAGTTTTTGATTGTTTGGCATTGGTCAGTTTTTATGTGTCTTGTTCCTTTTCCTTTATTTAGTATTTTGGCAATAGGCCAGTTCATTGTTTAGCACAAGCTGACTTGTCAGCAGTATGTTTAGTTAATTGTGATGTAGTTCTAATCTGTCGGATGCTGTCATCTCACCTTCAATTGTTGATGAATCTGGAAGGCATTTTCAACAATCACTGCTGCCGTCGACCGCGGAGAAGCGCAGCCATGCTGAAATTGGGAACGCTCTCATCAATCGCCTCCGCCATCGGAGAAACGGAATTGTGCAGCAGCCTCCCAAATCTCCACCTTTGCCACCAATGGGAGAGGAGAATCGCTGTAAACGTGAAAGGATATGAGAAAGCGAAAAGATGATTTTCGATAAGCTTCAGGAGGATGCCAAGGAACGTTGTCTGAAAATTAACGAAAGTTTTGGGGCCCTTTGGGACGAATTAAATATGGGATCCCACTATGCATGTGACGAACTGATTGGAGACATTGGTTTTCTAGGTCCAGATCCAGATCCTGATCCAAACCAAAACAAGCTTGGTAATTTAAATGCATTATAATAATTTCACCATTAATTTTATATATGTAGTAGTCTAAATACTTTTACAAGTATATGATGACACTAATTATATCATTTTTATGTTTAGGGTTGTGAAGCAGAGGGACAACAGTTTCTTTTGGAATGAAAAACTCTCAATGAGGTTTATAGAAGTTCCATTATCATCACTTACCCTTTTTAAAACGACATGTTTTCAGTTTTCCTGTGATTTAGTTTTGCATTTTAGGAATCCAAATTATGGTTTTCCTAGCATGTACCCCTACAGATTTTTGTTTTGTTATGTCTTCCACACACATTTTACCTTTAGATAGGGATGTTTTGATTATAAGTTAATTATTTGATTTGTATGGTATTGTATTGGTAACTGTTTTTTCATTATTATTATTATTATTATTATTATTATTATTTTTTTTTTTTTTTTTTTTTTTTTTTTTTGTTACAATTGAAAGGATGAAACTATAACTATTTACAATCATTTATTGTGGACTAACACACCTCATATTGTGGTTATAAATTTCCTAGAGAGGAAAGCTAGGCTGGAGGACAAATTACGTCTCCAGAGGGATTTGAACTTGAGACCTCCTAGTCTTAGGATCTCATTTCAAACCAATGTTAGTACTGGTCATTTTTTTTTTTTTTTTTTTTTTTTTGTTTGTTTGTTTTTTTTTTTTAAGGTTTGCTGATAGTTTAGGTAATTGTTAGGATGACGGTTTATAGTTTGTTCTGCGGGGCCGTGAGTAAAGAAGGTCATTTGACCAAAAAAGTTATGTAAAAGGTTTTGTTATAAAAACGAGAGTTAAAAGGGTGTTTTTTAAAATACATATTCTACCCTCATTATCCTTATATCCATCCTATCCAAATTAATCTCTTCTCATTATCTCTCTCCCAAATCCCCAATCAATGTCGGAAATTACTTTTGTCGTCGGGAAAGCAGATAACCGCCAATCATCGCCGGAAAGAAGGCCTACCCGCCAAATCATTGCCGGAAAATCACGATTGACCCATCATCCGGTGGTTTTTCCTCTACTTCAACGTCTGGTTGTCCTCCGTTCTCCTCCACTTTCATTTGAGCTCGATTTTTGTCATTACGCCTATTTGAGGACATATATTTTGGTGAGTTAACTTCTGTTAGAAGCCCCATTTGTGTGGTTTGATCCCATTTGTTTCTTGATTAAATGACATTGTTTAATTTGTATAGGGTTTAATAGAGTGTATCTTGATTGATTAAATTGCTGCTATTGAAGAAAATGCCACAAGTTGTTTGATATGCTTGAAATAAATTGTGTTTGAAAGCAAATTACAGTTCGGAAGGATTTAAGATTAGATGAAGAACTTTTATTTTTGCTCAAATTTGGGTTTATGATCATAAACAAAATATTTTGGCTCATTTGGGTTTATGATCATACACAAAAATAAACAAAATACATTGAAGTTATTTGTGATATAAAGATGTATAGAACTTGTTTCTTAATCAAGCTCTTAATGTGGCATCTTTGATTTGCGATTGCGATTCACTGGTTGACAAGTTGTGATTAGAAAGCAATAAAAAAGTAGAACTTTTTGTTTGTTTTGATCATAAACACTGCACTACTTGTTTTTTGTTGGTTTTTTTTTTGAAAGACATAAACTTGTTTTGTAGTATAAAGATACTTAGAACCTGTTTCTTAAATTCGAACTTATTGTTGCATCTCTTTATAATGGTTTTAGACACACTTGGATATGACAAATTTAATGTTAATGATGAATACTGATGACTATTAATTTGAATTATAGATGTGCCATGGTTGATGAAGATGAAGCTTGGTTTATTGTGTGTTATCCGGTTGGGTTTGAGGAGAATATGGATGGTGTTTGGTCTTGGTCATTTGTGAATCATGTAGTAGAAAAATTGTCGACGACCGTATTTATGAAAAAAAATATTTCATATGGTGAGTTGTGTGAAAAATTGAGAGTTGAATTGGGAATTGACACAAGTATTTATGATTTTGAGATGAAATGGATGGCCCCTAGGTAAAGCTTTGCCGATGGTAATTACTTGTGATAAGCGGTTGAGACATTTCTTGTTGGTTTATGATCCGTGAAAGATGCGTTATTAGTATCTTTGAAAAGAAAAGAAGCCGACATGTATATTGAAATTGAAGCAAGAAACCGTGATGATGTTATTGTGAATGAAGAAGAATATGTTGAAGAGGCACCTTTGAACATAGTAAGTCAAGATACATGGGAGGATAATAATGTTAGTCAAAGTGCCCTAACAAGTGTACCCATTGAAGAACCATATCTTGAAGAGATGCATTTAAAAGAACCATATCCGGAAAGACGCATTTAAAAGAACCATATCTTGAAGAGACGATTTAAAAGCGGTAAGTCAATGCACATTCGATGATAATATTGTTAGTCAAAGTGTACTTTCAAGTGTACCCATTGAAGAGACATGTTAGAACAATTTTTGCAAGATCCTCATTGGACATCTTGGGTGATGATTGTTTTGTAGAAACGGCCTTGCCACGTACATTGAATGTTGATGATGGTAATTTAAATGAGAAGGATGAAGGTTTGTCGGTCGATGATACTTTTACGGGTGATGATCGAGAATCCCCAAACATGGATACATTTATCGGAGTTGATTGTAACCGTAATGTAATCCAACATGATATTGGTCTTGATGAAGAAACAATAGTGAGCATTCACGATAATGAAGACATTCATGTGAATGACCGTTTGCCAAAAAAGGTTTGTTGAAATATAAAGTTGAGATGTTTGGTGTGAAGTTCCATTTTGAGTTTGATGTTCATCTACCAATACCATGGTTTATGTAGTGGTGTGTGCCTCGAAAGAATGTAATTGGCGTTTGAGGGCAACTAGGGTCGATCTGACTAAATGCTTTGAAGTGCAAAGGTATCCGAGTAAGCATACTTGCTTACCTATTGTCCATCGAAAGGATCATAGACATGCTTCGTACAAGCTAATTGGAAGGTATTATTCTCCGAACTATGTGCGTGCGAATGTGTTTTCACCGCAAATGATATCATCGCAAATTTTAATCGAGAGTTTAAATGCGAGATATCTTATCCCAAGGCTATCTCGGCTAGAAATTATGCAATTGGATTAATGCAGGCGATCCACACAAAAGTTTGGTAAGTTGCCAAAGTTTTTCATAGATTGAAGAAGACAAACCCGACACGGTGATGAGACATTCACACCGTTGGGGACCATAGATTCAAGTATTGTTTTATGGCACTTGGTGCAAGTATACATGGTTTTCAATCATCAATGCGCCGTAATTTACGTGGGATGATGCACGCATTTAAAATCTATTTACAAAGGACTTTACTTATTGCAACATGTCAAGATGGTAATTATCAAATATTTCGCTTGCATGGGCTATTGTTGATTCGAAAACAATTTATCTTGGACATGGTTCTTTCAAAGATTAAAACCCATTACAGTGACACCAAGGATTTAGTGATACTTTACGATCGGGTGAAAGTATTACGCATGGATTTAAAGAAGTGTACAAGCAAGCGCATCATGGACAATCGTATCTCATCACATGCAAAAAAACTTGAGGACTCATTATCCAAGACGCGGTTTAACGGATCTTTTATTAAAGTCGCACATGCATATACCGAACGATCATTTAAATTGAAGTTCAAGCGTTATGTAAGAAATGTAGGGATCTTTGAGAAGTCCGAGAATCTGATCCGACTAAGGATATTCTTTGTGTATTTGGATGAAGCATCGTTCCTTTATGGTCTAGAGCTCATTTTCCGGAGAGCGTTATAATATAATGACAACGAACGATGCCGAGTCATTGACCGATAAGCTAAGGCGCGTGCGCGTGAGTTTTCTATAGTTGGGTTGCTTAAATATATTCGGGATGTATTGCAAATATGGTTTGCTAAAAGAAGTTCGTGCTGCGATGTGTTCAACTCCTCTCACTCCGAAAATTCAAGCATTAGTGAAGAATAAATACAAGTTTGTTGAAGTTTCTTTGTTAGTCTAATTGTCCAAGAAAAATATGATGTACTTGACCTGGATGCGATGATTAATTACATTGTGGATTTAGTCAAACGGACATGTACACGTAAGAAATTCGATTTAGATCGGATTCCATGTGACCATGCAGTAGCTGTGGCTAAGAAGAAGAGTAGGCACGCATACGAGTATCACTACAAAAAAACAGCAGTTTTGCGACGGAGTTTTTGCGACGGACCTTATTTCCGTCGCGAATTTACGTTTGCGACGGATGTTTTAATGTTTGCGACGGGACACTTGGCGGGACCGATTTTTCCACTTGGCGGGCAATTTTGCGACGGACTTTTTATTATTTTGCGACGGACCATTCAATAAAATTTTATAAAATTATTTTATTATTCTGAATTTAGATAAAATTTGCGACGGAAATTAAATTCCGTCGCAAAATGCCTTTTTGCGACGGCATTTTTATTATTTTGCGACGGAATGTTTAATACATTTTTATTAATTATTTTATTAGTCTGAATTTACATGTTTGCGACGGAATTAGGTTTATTTTGCGACGGACATTAAATTCCGTCGCAAAATGGCGGATATCAGTCGCATAATCCCCTTTTCTTCCTCATTTCTCTTCTTCTCTCCCTCTTCTCTCCCGCCGCCCCCGCTTTGAACTGTTTCGGCGCCACCTCCTTCCACCACCGCCGCAGCCACTCACAAGGTAACCTCTTCCCTCCCCCTCCCACCCCTTGTCCTTGAATCCTTTTGCATTTTTATTTGATGATTTGCATTTTTTTTTCTGTTTTATGAGAAGGATATTTGTCCATTTACAAGTCATGTGTGTTTTAGAGGGCACGGTATGATATGAAACTTGACTATGTGATGTTTGCTCGGTTGGTGCTTGGTGATGGGTGGTTTGGGGTTTTGATTGTTTTGTGTTAGATTTTGGATGAAAGTTCATTTTTGATGAAATTTTGACCTATGTTTATCTCACTTTCTTACTATCAAAACGAACTCAAAATCAGTTGGTCTAAGAAGATAAAATGCTCATAATATTCTGAATTATAATCCCTTAAATTTTCAGCTTGTTTGGGCTTCAACCCGACATTCAAAAACACACCACGGCCTAATTAGCTCCCGGCCGGACGGTTTTGACTAAGCGGTTTGTGACCAACATTTAACTATTATACAGGCCTCAAACCAGAATGGTTTCTCAATGAAAAATGTACCCCTATATGCAATATATAACACATCAAAAGACTACGGGATTTATGATCATCATTTTGGTATCACTTTATCTTAGCTTAGTTTCACCTTTGGAATCTCAAGTGCATCTACTTTATCTTAGCTTAGTTTCACCTTTAGATTCCTCGCCACCTTTGTTTGATTGACATATGATACTCGGTGTGCGGCTATACTTACCTAACTTATTTTTTTGGCAGTCCACTTACTTTGCTGCACTTTTTACGAGTTTCGAAGAAGGTGTTGTAGTTACTCGGCTTAGCAAACAAAGAAATTGCTTGAGGTCGGTGTAGTTAGAGGTGCTCTTGCAAATCTCAATAGTTAGAGGATCTATTGCAAACCCCGTGAGTTACGAGATCTCTGAGAAAATCTCGCTTTCCTTGCACATATTATTAATTAGTATAAACGCTTTTTTTATTATAATTGCATTTAGATTAGTATAAACGTCATTTTCTCGTGTCAAATAGATGTCGGGTAGAGTAGAGAGTAGAGGTAGACGCGGTAGGGGTAGTTCCTTGCACCTTGGATTGCCGGTTTTATAGTTATTTTTTTATATATTTTTTTATATAGTGTATCATATGTAGTATATATTTATAGATATATATGTGTTGTAATTATAAGTTAGGAAAATGCTTACTTATGTGTATTAGTTAGATAAGTTAGGAAAATGCTTAAGTATGTGCAAAGCCGGATGGTTGAATTGGTTGAATTGGTTTGTTGAATGCTTAAGTATGTGCAAAGCCGGATGTTGGTTGAAAATGCTTAGTTTAGAAACCGGATGTTGGTTGAATTGGTTTGTTGAATTTGGATTGAAATGATGATAAGTATGTGGTTGAATTGGTTTGTTGAAAAAAAGTCTTTATTCTACCCGTTTGGAAAATGGTCTTGGGGGTACTTTGTTATCCGGCAAAGCCTCCGAATTATTTTGACGTCGAACCTTTGACCATGAATTAAAAATTTAGGTTAAAGTGTTGTTAGTTTCATAGTAAGTTGAGTAAAACTGAGTTTGCAAAAGTGTTGAGACAACCTTCAAAGACTATTGTTAGTCTCATTTTTTGTATGATATGATGTGTAGGATTGAAAATGAAGAGAATAGAACGTAGTTGGATGTACGAGAGGTTGGATGCTAACAAGAAATTTAACCGGTATTTGTGAATGGTGTGGAGGAATTCATAAAACATGCAAAGCGATTAGATTCGTTTCGGGCAAATAATGGAATGATGAAGTGTCCATGTAGTAAGTGTAAGAACACTAAATTTTCGATCGAACATGACGTTAGATTACATTTAACTAAATATGGGTTTTGCGCAAACTACTATGATTGGGTGTGTCATGGTGAAGAGTTTCCCATTCCGATGAGCGTTCAAACAAAGACGGAATGTGAACCCTTATCAGGACATGGTTAATGACGCATTACGTGATAAGATTGATCACGTAAGAGAAGAATTGCTTAACCAAGAGGAGAACAATGAGACACAAAACCTGAAGTTGCATCGTTTTTGAAATGTTGAAAACGCGAGAGGAACTGTATGTGATGGAAGTAGTGTCTCCGTCTTCGAAGCGGCTTCAGGTTGCTCACTTTGAAATGTGATCACAACCTCTCTCACAAATGCGTTGACGGGGTTACGGTTTGATAGGAGATATTCTTCCGAAGAATAACTTAATGACCTCGAACTTCTATCAAACCAAAAAGTTGTTAAAGGCATTAGAGCTACCCATGAGAAAATACACGTGTGTCCCGCGGGGTGTATGTTATTTTGGGAGGAGGACGCGAATCTGGACAAGTGTCGGAAGTGTGACCATGATCGATATAAACAGAAAACGAACGCAAAAGGTCAACGTGTGCCTAACAAAGTGATGAATTATTTCCGATTGGACCTAGACTTCAAAGGTTGTGCACGCCACGAAACATATAGGCAAGGAAATGAGGTGGCACGCGGAAAACCCAGGACAAGCGGTATAATGGCCCACCCAAGTGACGCTGAAGCTTGGAAACATTTTGACCAAATGCACCTGAGTTTGCTAAGGAGCCTAGAAATGTGTGGTTAGGACTTTGCGCAGACGGTTTGCACCTTTTGGTAATTTTGGGAAGAACTACTCTTCTTTGGCGATCATGGTGACACCATACAATCTTCCATACTGGTTGTGCATGAAAAGACAGTTTATATTCTTATCGATTGCTTGTACCGGGGCGAAAAATCCGAAAGGAAACCTCGATGTTTATTTGCAACCATTGATTAAGGAGTTGAAGCAATTGTGGGAAGCAGGGTTGTTTACTTACGATGTATCCATAAAGCAGAATTTTCATACGAGGTTGCACTAATGTGGACTATCAATGATTTTCTGCGTATGGCATGTTATCCGGGTGGACTACGGTGGTGTGAAAGCTTGTCCCTATTGTGGTGATGGAAACAAGTCATTCGGCTCAAACATAGTGGTAAATGCACTTGGTTTGATTGTCATCGGCGATTTCTCCTGAAGACCATATTTTTCATGACCGATAAAGGTTTTTTGAAGTCCAAAGCAGTATGAACACGCGACTCCACCCGTAGATTGAGTGGTGAGGAGGTATGGAATTTGTACAACACCTACCAAGCATCATTGATGGCTCAGATTCGGACTTGAAACGGCTTAAAAACTTCAAGAATGGTTGGTGGAAAAGAAGCATTTTTGGGATCTTCCGTATTGGAAAACATTCTTTCGCCGACATTGCCTGGATGTGATGCATATTGAGAAAAACTTCTTTGAAAACTGATTGACACGGTTATGGACGTTAAAGGCAAAGCGCTTGTGGTCCAAAATCGCTAAAGATTTGAAAGAGCTTTGCAAAGCGCCCGATTGTACACTTGTTCTTGACAAGCGTAAAAGAAAAGTGTTGTGTGAATGGGTCACCAAGTTGAAATTCCACGACGGTTATGCTTGGACTGAGTAGGTGCGTAGATCATGATCAATACATTCTACGTGGTTTGAAAAGCCATGATTGTCACGTTTTTATGGAAGCGTTTGTTGCCGGTTGCCCTTCGAGAATTGATTCCGAAAAATGAGTGGAATGCATTGATCGAGATAAGTCAATTCTTTCGAGACTTGTGTCTTTGCTACCCTAAAAATAGAAGGCGTGATTCGTTTAGAGAATAACATTCTTGAGATTATTTGCAAGTTAGAGAAGATTTTGCCTCAGCGTTTTTAACTTGATGGAGCATTTACCGTACACTTGCCGTATGAGGTCGAGTTGGTGGTCCCGTGCAATATCGATGGATGTATCCATTCGAAAGGTTTTGAATCACTTAAAACAAAAGATTGGTAACAAAGCTTTCGTAGAGGATCAATATGCAATGCGTATTTGTTGGAAGAGATTTCAAACTTCATTTCTATGTATTACGATGATCATATTGAAACAAAAGCAAAGAATCTTCTTTGTTGGTGAGACTTCGGCATCGACAATCGTTTCAGATTTACCGAGTTATTCCGTGATCATAATGGTACAACAAACTGGGAAGTGCAAGACGAGGTTCTTGGATAATAAAGAATATGACTTTGTGCACAAATACGTATTGTCTAAGCTGAAATCATGAAACCGTATGAAGCTGTAAGTACCTCATTACTACATATATTCAATGCTTAACGCTTTTTACGAACAAATATACATTAATCGACAAAATGATTCATTCTTAGATTGTTCGAGCAATTTATTCGTGTTCAAATGACCTCAATTGACCTCGGCGAGATATTTGGAATAAACATGAAAATGAATTTACCAAATGGTTTGCACAACAAGCATCATTGTTGAATGATGATTTGCTAAAAGCTTTGGCAAGTGGTCCTTCTCGTCAAGTCAAAACTTGGAAACGTTATTCGATTAACGGCTACAACTTTCGGACATTCAACCGGCAAAGCGATATTGGTAAATCTTGATCCAACAACGGAGTTTGTGTCGGATTCCACGGAAGGTGCCGACTATTATGGCACTTTAAATGAAATCATTGAGTTGGTGTATTATGGAGCTTATTTATCGCTACAAAGCCGTATTGTTCAAATGTGATTGGTTTGATAATTACGAGCGGGGCATGAATGTGCATAAAGATTATAAGATAGTTGAAGTTCATCGTGGTAGGAAATATGGCGCTTATGATCCATTTGTTCGGCTTATCAAGTCGAGCAAGTCTACTATGCTCCATATCCAAGTTTGAAAAAGACAAAGATCAATGGTCGGTTGTTTTCAAAACAAAGGCAAGATCGACTATCGATGCTCCCGTCGAGGAAACCGTTTTCCAAGAACAAGTGATCAATGATGTTTCCCGATTATCTGATCCTCTTAACATTGTCCACCAAGATCTTGATGTCGATGTTGACTCCGATGTTGGGGATAATGACTTGGATGATGATGAGATGGCGGATTTCATTCAACAAGAAGATGGAGAGGAAGAAGAATCGGTTGATGATCTAGATCATTGATGAAGAGGAGGAAGAACTCTTCCATTCTAGTAGTGATAGTGAATAATAATGTATTAAATATTTTATTTTGTCATCATTTTGAATAATAATGTATTAAACATTGTAATTTATTATTAATTAGTATAATTGCATTTAGATTAGTATAAACGCGTCATTTTCGTGTCAAATAGATGTCAGGTAGAGGTAGAGGTAGAGGTAGAGGTAGACGCGGTAGGGGTAGTTCCCCCTCTCCCGGAGCATCTTCCTTCACACAGACTCACGGTTTGGATGATGAGATACACCAGATGACCGAGGAGGATTTGGGTGTCATTGTCAATGGTGACCTTGGATTGCCGCTTTTGGATCCCGAGGGAGATGGTAAGTTAATACATATCTTGCTTTAATTTGTTTGTATTTTTATTTATATTTTGATTAACCAAATATATTAACAACTTATTGTTTTCAATATGACAGGTTTACCGACAACTATGTCAAGAAAATGGCCAAGACCGCCATAATCAGCGGCTTCAACACTTTTGCCACCACGTGGCATAATGCCCGACCAGAGCAAAGAGGAAAGGTGGTGGCACGCATTTAGTGGTACGTCGTTCGTATAAATATAACTATATATAAATATAACTATAATTATAACTATACATATAACATATATATAACTATGTTTGCGTGCTCATTTCAAACCGAGTTACGCCACGGCGCTGGTTAGGAAGCTTTTGAGCGGTATGCTATCAACAGGATCCGTGATTATATGTATCGGGCTCAAACAAACCCCGTGCTCGGCTTTGGATGACCAGGATATTCTCCGTCGATTCGAGGAGTGGATTGGGAGTCCCGTAAGCAATTATTCAATATTTAATTAATAATACTTGTGTTTTATATATATATGTATGTACTAACTTGTTTATCTTATGTCGGAATAGGCATTCAAGGAAACATCTGCGAAAAAGAAGATAAACCGAGCTTCGGATCCGGTGAGGAAGGAAGATCCAGGACACATGCTATGGGCGACGCGGGCGTTATCGATTTCGCTCGGGCCATGGAGGACAATAGAAAGTGCCCCTATCGGTCGGAGATCACGGTGACTAGTTCGAAGAAGAAGAAGTCGGGCAACAACCGTCTCGAGGAAGTTTGAGAAAATCTTGGTACGTTATGTATTCTAAATATTATATATACATTATATATATATCATGTAATTATTGTTACTAACAAATTTATATCATACTTTACAGGACGTCTTCACCTCGAAGAAGGCGAAAGCCCAGAGACTTGACTGACACCACTGTCGACGAGTCGCGTCTTTATTACGCTTGGCTTGGTGGTTACGACAAGAGGGGAGAGTTTTTGGCATGGGGTCATTTGCCTCCATGTACTACGACAACTGCTCTTGCTCGACACTCATCCGCCGAGACATACTCTCCGGCATACTAACCCGCCTCACCCGGGAGATGGCGCGAGAAAGACAGATTAATGCGAGAAACACAGGCGAGGTTGGAGGAGCTAGAGAGAGAGAGACGGAAGCGTCGGGAAGGCGGACTAAGCGCAGATGGAGGAGTGGATTACCCGGTTAAGCAAAGATCCTCCGGAGGATGCAACCCGGCACTGAGCGGCGTAGAGATGACCGATCGATCACGGACCTGGAGGAAGTGACATGGGTTTAGGTAGTACACGGTCCATTGGGTGACATATTGCTTTATACATTTTTATTTATTTTGGCTTATCGTATCCCTTTGACATATTGTTTTATCCTTTGACATATCCCCTTTGACATATCCCTATTGACATATCGTATTATTTATTTTGGTATCGTATCCCTTTTATATTGTTGTCGTTGATAGCGGTAGCAATTGTAATGCTACCGGGAAAATTATAATTTGTTTTATGGCGGTGGTTTGGCAGGGTGCGCAAAAATAAACCATAATTTTTCGATTAATTTTAAATTTTGCGACGGAAATATTCCGTCGCAAAGTTGCATTTGCTTGACGGAAAAATGTATTTGCGACGGATATGTAAGGATCTAAAAATAAAAAAATTATTTAATAAAAAATATTTGCGACGGATTATACAATTTTTGCGACGGATTATACAATTTTTGCGACGGTTTATAAAATATTTCCGACGGATTATAATTTTTTTGCGACGGATTATATATTTTTGCGACGGATTATACAATTGTTTGCGACGGACTTTACATTGTTTTGCGACGAAACTATATTTTTTTAAAAAAAATTAAATACGTTATTATCCGTCGCAACATTCGTCGCAAAATAATTTGCGACGGATAAACCGTCGCAAAAACTCGGTTTTGCGACTAAAAATTGCGACTAATAAAAACCGTCGCAAATCCGTCGCAAATCAGTATTTGCGACGGAAAAAGCCTAGTTTGCGATGACAACCTTCCGTCGCAAAAAGCCCAGTTTTTTGTAGTGTATTGCAGTTGGTATTTTCGCACCGAATGTTGGAGGCAAGCTTATTCCAAAAGTGTGTTACCCTTGCCAAATGTAGGGGATTGTGAATTTCCTGATGATGTGCTTGCCATGAAGGTGTTGCCACCGTTGTTGGAGAAGCGACAAAGCGGGCGTCCTAAATCTAATAAGAGAATCCCATCTGCCGGAGATGCGCCAAAGACGGTGAAACCAAGAAAACGCAAGAAAAAGATGCTACTCCTATTTTGGCGTGATTCCCTTAGGTAAATGTATTTCTTTTTCTTTTGAAGGTTAAAAATTTATAGTGTGAATGTTTTTGAAATGTTACACTGTCATGGTGATTCCTAACTTTTTTTTGTTTTTTTGAAAGAGAGAAAGTTGTTTTGTGTTATAAGATACACAGAAACACTGTTTCTTAATCTCGAACTTATTGTTGCATCTTTATAATGGTTATGCGAGGATGTTGCGGTGATTATGAAGGATGTTGCAGCAATTGCGATTGTTTTGCTTCAAAATGGAAGATGATGTGTTGTTAATGTGTATTGATGTACATGGCTTTTGGTTAGGCATTAAAATTATGACTTTTGTGTATTTATTATGTTCAAGTAATTAACTAAACGAGATTTGACATTAAAATGTGTATGACTTTTGTGTATTTACTATGATCGAAGAATTAATTAAACGAACTTTGGTACTAATATGTGTAATCAACCTTGATCACAGTAATCGCCTTGATCGAACCTCGATCTAACATCTTATTATGTGTAATCAACCCTAATCACAGTAATCGCCTTGATCGGACCTCGATCTAACATCTTATTATGTGTAATGTACCTTGATCACAGTAATCGCCTTGATCGGACCTCGATCTAACATCTTATTGTGTGTAATCAACCCTAATCACAGTAATCGCCTTGATCGAACCTCGATCTAACATCTTATTATGCGTAATCAACCTTGATCACAGTAATCGACTTGATCGAACCTCGATCTAACATCTTATTATGTGTAATCAACCTTAATCACAGTAATCGCCTTGATCGGACCTCGATCTAACATCTTATTGTGTGTAATCAACCCTAATCACAGTAATCGCCTTGATCGGACCTCGATCTAACATCTTATTGTGTGTAATCAACCCTAATCACAGTAATCGCCTTGATCGAACCTCGATCTAACATCTTATTATGTGTAATCAACCCTAATCACAGTAATCGCCTTGATCGAACCTCGATCTAACATCTTATTATGTGTAATGTACCTTGATCACAGTAATCGCCTTGATCGGACCTCGATCTAACATCTTATTGTGTGTAATCAACCCTAATAACAGTAATCGCCTTGATCGAACCTCGATCTAACATCTTATTATGCGTAATCAACATTGATCACAGTAATCGACTTGATCGAACCTCGATCTAACATCTTATTATGTGTAATCAACCTTAATCACAGTAATCGCCTTGATCGAACCTCGATCTAACATCTTATTATGTGTAATCAACCCTAATCACAGTAATCGCCTTGATTGAACCTCGTTCTAACATCTTATTATGCGTAATCAACCTTGATCACAGTAATCGACTTGATCGAACCTCGATCTAACATCTTATTATGTGTAATCAACCTTAATCACGAGAATCGCCTTGATCGAACCTCGATCTAACATCTTATTATGTGTAATGTACCTTGATCACGAGAATCGCCTTGATCGGACCTCGATCTAACATCTTATTGTGTGTAATCAACCCTAATCACAGTAATCGCCTTGATCGGACCTCGATCTAACATCTTATTATGTTTAATCAACCCTAATCACAGTAATCGCCTTGATCGGACCTCGATCTAACATCTTATTATGTTTAATCAACCCTAATCACAGTAATCGCCTTGATCGGACCTCGATCTAACATCTTATTATGCGTAATCAACCTTGATCAGTAATCGCCTTGATCGGACCTCGATCTAACATCTTATTATGTTTAATCAACCTTAATCACAGTAATCGCCTTGATCGGACCTCGATCTAACATCTTATTATGTGTAATCAACCTTGATCACAGTAATCGCCTTGATCGAACCTCGATCTAACATCTTATTATGTGTAATCAACCCTAATCACAGTAATCGCCTTGATCGGACCTCGATCTAACATCTTATTATGTGTAATGTACCTTGATCATAGTAATCGCCTTGATCAGACCTCGATCTAACATCTTATTGTGTGTAATCAACCCTAATCACAGTAATCGCCTTGATCGAACCTCGATCTAACATCTTATTATGCGTAATCAACCTTGATCACAGTAATCTTGATTGATTAAGGCAATTACACTTCATCTCCCATGTTAAATCGGTGCTCGATTAAGGCGATTACGGTAATCCGAGTCGATCGAACGTGATATCATTCATTCATTTCGAGACATTTTGACAAGACTGAACTCGATTCTTCTGATAATTGAGCTCGTTCTTGGCACCCTATATAAAGCATCACACACCCAAAAAACCAAAACCCTAATTTTGTCGTTCTCCTTCTTGGGCGCCAAAATCAGCCTCTCTCGCCTCCCAAACCCGGCGCCAAAATCAGCCTCTCTCCTCCCCTCCCAACACGGCGCCCCCAGGTGATTCTGCAGACTCTTAATTGATATTCGGGTATGTCCGGGTGTTTGTTCTCTTTCTTGTGCGATTGTTTGCGTTTTTTTATTCTTTGCGTTTTTCTCTTCATTGTTTTTAACGGTATGTCCGGGTGTTTGTTCTTGTGGGAAATATGTTGTTGGGCCATCTCTCTTTGGAATCAAAATCCGTTTTTATGGTAATTTTGTTTTTATGGAACTCAATAACTCATGCCCCTTCACTCATGGCAGCTGGCGGCAAGATATTTTAGTATTGTGAGTTTATGCCATCACAAATTGGCTCAGTTAGTAGGAACGATTCGCATTCTTCAAGGTCATGTGTTTGTTTTCTACTACCATTGGTCATGTGTTTGAAACTATGTAAACAAAAAAAGAAGAGCAACATGAGTCTATGATGGAGGCATGTAGTTAGCATCAGAGATATATACATCATGTGCCCACTTTTCCTTGTCGAGATTGCATTATTTTTTAATTGTTCCCCCTTTTCAGTTGCATTATTCATGTGGTTCTATTTTTTCGGGTTACATTCAATATGAGGTTCTCTATTCTTGGGCTACATTCCCTCTTCCTCCTCTGTTTTATTTATTTTCAAGCTTCATGAAGTACTTTTCTACAAAGGGAATTTTCCTCTTTAGTGCATATCTATCTATTAATATGTTTTCGAAGGTGTGTAAAATTAATTACCCGATTACCCGCATCTAACCCGACCCAAATCCACATTAACACGACACATTGATAGCCATAAGAGATAAAAAAATCAAAAAAAAAAAAGTACTGTGACATTAATGGTTGCAATTAGTAAGAAATAATTGTCACATTAATGCTTGAAATTCATTCTTCGTGGAAAAAAAATCCGCACGTTCCAAATCAATGGTTTCATTGTCAATCCAAAACTTATGCGAAATTTATTGCGCCATTAAATCGAAATTTAGTGCGCCATTAAATCCCTAAAAAATCCATAAACTCCATATTTTTCTCTCATAATTCATAATCCCAAACACCTTAACCTTTTTTTCAGCAACTATCAAAGTTGTGCCGATTTTGAAAACCTATTCATCCCTATCAAATCAATTCGAACTTCCCGAAAGTCCTATAATGTGAGTTTAGGAAAACGATTCATTTGATGAGACAAAATTGCACATCATCTTCTTCTAAAATAAAAATAAAAAACATATTTTTTATGATCAAATCAAACTCGGTGAATTTTCTTTACTAATCGGAGCGGAAGATGTCTCATCCATTTATATGGTGCGGTAAGGATTCATACACTCATCTCCAAAGCAACTGTTGAAATTTTCGTTTGACTTACTTTTTGTGTGTATCGTGATAGTGATTTTTTTTCAGAGCTCCTCCAATCGAAGGATTTTGGTATGGGAGTTGTAATGCTGTTATAGAGCTTGAAATTCTTTTATTATTATTATTATTATTATTATTATTATTTCGGTTATTTGTTTATCCTTCTCTGCTGGGATGATAATTTATAATTAGTACAAAATTGAGGCCTCTTACGATATCGTAATCAAAGAACATGTTATATATGCTAAATGGATATACTTTTCATTTCATGCATCCATCATTAGGATTTAACAAGCATCCATTACAAATCATTAGGAGTAAGCAGTGGAAGTGGATGAATCCTTTTCTTTTCTTTTTTATGTTGAATATTTTTTGCCAAAGCTTGGAATCAGTTTGTAATTCTTATGCACATCACATGTATGTCGCAATATTATTTACTTCATCGAATATCATGTGATAACATTAATTTGGTGTTGTATATAATCATGTATATCAAAATGTTTTTACATTCTACATGTTTTTGATTAATAATTCATATTTATGTGTTTATCTCATTTTATAATTGTATTAACCATTGCGTGTCATGATTAACTTACTGCTGAAACATACCCGTGCATGATGCACGGGTTTTTAGGCTAGTATTATCATGATTTGAACAAAGGCATTATTGTAATTTGTAAATTATTATCCTTTTTATGAACCTCAATTGTTATGGGGGGTATTGATGTCATTTTTCATCTATTCCTGCAAAATCTTAGGTGGCTAAGAATGATGAGAATGGTGTATTTGAGTATTGAGGAGATTGAAGATCTTCAACGACAAGAATATGAAGAGATGATGAAAGAGATTAAGGAACTTGAAGATATTCTTCAGTAAAGAATACTTAAAAGAGGATTAAGGAAATGGAGGATTTTGAGGAACTGATGAGAAAAATTGCAATTGAAATGGAAGAGGAAGAAGAAGATGAAAGGCAAAGGCCCGCACAATATAGGTATTACTATGATTCGTGTGGAAATGAAGTCGACTCTTCGGACTCCGAAGGTGTAATTATTTGCTAATGTGTAATGTAGACATGAATTTGAGTTATGGTCCGTATTCCGTAAACTTATTATCCATGGGTTTTGTTGTAAACTTGTAATGGTTGATTTGTTTGTGTTTGTACGTAAACCTTGGATATTGTTACTTTTTGTTTTTTAAGCTAATCATTCACCAAATTTTTAACTTTCTGTAACAAAAACAAGTTGAAGTTAGTTTCACACTTAAAACACACTACTACTTGTTTTTACAGAGAACAATTTGTAGGATTGTAACATTCTGTTGATACGTATGGTACCATGTTAATTAGCTTTAACATCCATCAAATTCAAGTTTAACACCCATCAAATTCAAGTACAATCAAATTCAAGTTTAACACCCATCAAATTCAAGTACAATCAAATTCAAGTTTAACACCCATCAAATTCAAGTTTAAAAATGATCATGGATCGAAATCCCAAGCAAGGAGTTCACCGACCAACTTCTTCCTCCAATATTTCATCTTGTTAACTTGCATGGAACATACATCCAATTTGCCCGTCAAGCGTATTTTAGGACAAACATTCCACAGTCATTCCTACCAAAAGTATCAAAAAGAGAGTTAGTAATTATATCAAACAATTTAACAAAATACTCAAACATAATAATAACCGATGCTTAGTATTTGGTAACAACATACCCGTTGTCTTGAATAGGCAAACCTTCCACTTTCTCAACAATAAGCTTCTTTAAATCTGTAGTTCGTACTCCACTACAAATCTCTTTAACATACTCGAATAACAACTTGAAACGGTGTCAAGAACTTATTTAGCACTCCCTTTCGCATATGTGATGGCATGCTATCATACACCAAAATTTGTCCTTTTCAAATCAATTCGCAACAAAATGAAATGATCACTCTCAATTGCAGCACATATAAAGTTTTAAAGCTGGACCACGGTTTCCATAACTAGGATTATCACCATTCAAATACTTCATCAACGCTTTTGAAAACTTATGATCCTTCAACTTCTTTGAGATTCCTTTTCGTACTCAAGATGTATAAACTTTGTGAAATACGTATCAAGTACACCAAAGACCTTCCTCAAATAAATACGGATACACTATCATACGACGCGGATTTGACACAATGACGTATTCATTACCACAGTATTAACATGCAAACAAATTGTTTGAAGCATTGAATAACTACACATTCATAAACCACATAAGTGAAATCAAAGTGGACTTACACTTGATTGCAACCATCCACCTTCAACAACTTTTTCGGTTCAAAAGCTTTTACTTCTTCATCAAGAAGCCTCACATCAACACTAAATCCAAAATGAGATTGTAAAACTTATAGTTATTACGCAAAAATAAAATATATACAAAAATACTTGAACCATACGAATTTAATACTGTCATCAACCGATTTTAGAACATTTTCCACGTAATCCATCACAACGGATGCGCTCGGTAAGGATCAAAACAATCCACATTTTCTAATTTTACGCCTTTCAAAACAGATGGCTTCCTCTCACGACTTCCTTTTCGGTGATTTCTTTTTCTCCCTCCGAATTTTAAGAGGTAACGATCAGGAATGTAAACAACTTCTTCCGTTCACTTTTTGATTTTCACCGTCACCGATTTTTCATCTCCATCCATGATCACATCTTTCCCTTTATCCTTCATCGGCCTCCCTACACAACAAATTGACAACGTATATAATTAATAATAATTAACTTTAAAGTAAAAACTGAAAATATTGAATTTTTTAAACAATATTTATACCCTCACTCGGTTCTTCTTTCTTGCCATCCACCTCATCTAATTTTCTTTTTTTCGAAACAATCGTCTCTTCATCACACTCCTCCATCGTCACATCATTGCCTCCATCAGATTGTACAATCTCTTCATTTTCATCATTTCTTGGATTACTAGATTGAGCCACCAATAAATCCAATTTACTATGAAGTTTTTCAATAGTAGCGTAAATTTCTCGGTTCTCTTCTTTCACCACAACTCTTATCATTTCTTTGATCTTTTCATAATCAATTCCAACTTGGTCGGAGTTGTTTGGCTCATCAAACTCCGAGTCATCATCCACAATGAAATCAGGTGAACTGTCCTCTTCTTCATCAAATTCGTGCACGATAATCGTTGTCTTTCAAGTTCGATGGGGCGCGACTTGGATGTATCTCCAATCGCATTGACATCGCCTTAATTAATTTTAAAACGTCAACCTACAATTTCAAAAAAATATAATGAAATAAATAAAACAAAAACCACTAAACCTTTCTTCCTTGAAATGTAAATTCCAAGTTGGACGATGAAAGACTCTTTTCAATTCCCATTTTTGCATACGAGGATAGCTTTTTTGTTTATTAACTTACAAAGCTTGCCCCACGCATGGAATGGCTTCAAAAGCCCATACCTAAAGCAAATAAAACATAGTTTTTTATATATATATATTTCACATAAACTATAAACATCTAAGGACAAATACAATTATCTCAAATACAAATTAGAACAAACGAATGCATACCATTATAGCCAAAGGAAACCCATACAATGAATATTGTATTTTCTCCACGTCCTCACTAAACCATGCCGACATGTCCCGTTTGAAGATAAATCTTGTGCTATGATAAGCCAAACTCCACTAAGGATATCGGTTGAATGATTTCAAATCATCCACCAACTCGAACCACCACCATTCCATTGTTCTCGCACTCCTCCGCCCCAACAAAACATATGCTAAAATAACTATCAAACCTAACTTATAACGATCCGTTTCGATTTGTCTACTCTACCAACAAATACATTCATCAACTCCTTCCTATTTATCGCCTTCATATTTGCAAAATATCGAGTCACAAGACGACTCTCTTTACCTTTCGTCTTGTCGTAATGACTATCACTACCGATCATAAATCCGTAACTCAGAGCAAATTCTTCGATCCCAAATCTCAACGCCTTACCACCGACCTTAAACCAAACACCATCATCGCTTAATTCATCATTTTCCGTTTCAATTACCTTTCCTTTTCCCTTCCCTTTTCTTTTCCTTTTCCTCTCCTTTTCATTATCTTTGTAAATCAACACTCATCAACAAATGATGAACTAATTGCTTTGCTTGAATCTCTCTCACATCTAATAAGCTACCGAAAGCACTGCTCAAATAATTCTTTATGAATGTCATCTAATTTTTGTAGACCGTTGAAACTATTTTCATGAGATCAAGTTGCAAATTTCACATTTTCTTGTACGGGTTTTTGGGGTGAGTTTATAAGCAAGCTCCATTATATATATTATTCAGCCGATAAACTACAACAATCAAAATGGTGAAACTCATCAATTGCAATAATAATAAACACACATTTAACAATAAAAATTCAAAATGCATCTACAATCCAACAAACAATCTACAACTAATTGAATACCCACAACCTCATCGTCCTTCAACTAATTGAATACCCACAACCTCATAAAACGAAAATGCCTATCTAAACAATACGCAAAAAGAGGTGATTTTAACGAATACAACAGCAAGAATCACAGCCAAACACAGAAAGCGATGATAAATGAAAATCATGAACAAAGCAAATGAAAAACCATCAAACAAAAATCATATTATAACAGCAAAGAAAAACCATCAAACAAAAATCACAAGCATGAATGCCAACAAAAATCATATTTGGTGAATGTACCTTGTCAGAGTAGATTTCATGTTTGAAATTTCAATTGGAAATTGGGCATGTAATTAGGTCGAACGCCTTCCCTTATACAAAATTTTCGCTTTTCTTTCTTCTTTCGCTTTTCTTTCTTCTTCCACTTACCCAATTTCCGGCAAGAGCCAATTACCCAATTTCCGGAGAACGGTTGGGATTGGAAAGGAGGCCGAAGAACCAGAATGGGAAAATGAGGATAATTAACACTAAAAGCAAACCCAAAAAACAGTCAAAAAGAGACACGAGAAATCAAGACAAACAAATCAACGGCAAAAGTTGTTTGGTTCTATCAAACAACTCAACAATTAATTTGAATTGATCAGATGATGGCGGGGAGAGATAAAATTCATAAAGAAATGTGTTTGTATGAGTTCTTTCGGGGTTTGGTAATCATGGGTGTGTGGAGCGGAGACAAATGAAGTGAATAACAAAAAATGAAGGGAGAAGGGAGAAGAGAACGGTTAATGAAGAAGAATAAGTTAGTTCCTAGTTGGGATAATGAGCAGTCACTAATGAAGAAGAATTAAGGGGAAAAGTTTGATTTAGGATTTTTAAACAATTTTTTTTAAATAAAAAAATATGGAAAATTGTGGTCAAACCTTTTTTCCAAACTCTTTTTCCAAAACAGCCGTATTTACTCATTATCCCTTGTTCTGCTTGTGGCCCGGGCTTATTGTTATGTAAAATATGCCTACCTCCTATTCCAGTTTTTGGTTTTAAAGGTGCTCTTCAGGGGATTCACGTACAAGCACCGTATTTTATCCATAAAATAATATAAATTAATATATATCCATATTTTACAACATCTCAATTCAAAACAATCCAGAACAATATTCTTATCTTTATCCTTATAACATTTTAAATACTATGAAATAATATATATTCTACTTCACAACTCTATTTATACACATTAAATATTTATTATTTTACTCCAGCAGATCCCTATCCTTATCCTTATAATTTTTTATAATTTAATGTGTTTAGGCGAGACGTGAATAGTCACTGTTCACATCCCTAAAAATAAATAGGGATAGAGACTATGTTGTGGGAGCTATATGTGGTAAATTCTATTTTTTATTTTCATTTTAGGAATATGACACCATGAGAACATCTTACAAATGCCCTTATAATCTACTTCCTCCGTCACACAAAAAGTGTGCTTTTTGTGGTGCACATAAATTAAGAAAATAATTAATGTGTTGTATTTTAACTAATGGTGGACATGTATACCCTATCATATAATAAATGCTCTCTTGAAGTATGAAATGAACATATAAACATCAAATGTTATGATAGAGATATGTCTAGAAAATGTGAATTAAATGATGTATTGATTTTCTAAATAGACACTTTAATAAGACAATTTATCTTTAAAAAGTGAATACTCTTTATGTGACGGATGTAGTATATATATTTGTAAACTGGGTGTTGCTCCCGGGTTGGTTGAATATGTGGATTGACTTAGAGCGGATTAGTTTGAATCGATGGCATTTAGAGAAGCAAGTGTCTTGTGATTGATTGATGTTTTATATCGATGTAATAAGGAAACTTTTGGCTAGCATATCCACATAGGTTGGATTGATGGGAGGGGTGATCTGAACCATAGAGTATATATGCTAGGCAAAAACTTACGGATGTAATAACGCATAGTTTTGCTTTTGTTTCCAAGGATAACTTATGGAATGCTTTTATTGTAGTATGTAATTAAGGTTGTTGGAGCCGTCTTTTGTTGTCTTTCTAATCAAGAAGAAAAGAGTTTGGAATAGTTGAAGCTTGTTGCCATTGTTGTGTTTTGCTTAGCTCATAAATGCATGTATTTTCGGTGGAATCGCGTTATTGTTACTAACAGTTGACACTTGTCAAATGACTGAAAGTTTGTTGTGAAGACTTTATCTCAAGGATGTAACGCAATGCGTAATATAAGATAATTAGCAATTTTCATATGATCGTTGATCGAGTATTAATTAATTGATTATGAGCCATCAATATCTCATCTTCATGCCACCACTTTGGACAAGCCTTCAAATATGGCAGGGAACTTGTTCCATCAGCAACACATTATTACAATAAATAAATAAATTAATAACAGACAAAAGACATAGGAGTCTCTTAAACTTTTATGATCGTAACATTTCGGCCCATGAACTAAATTTTTACTACGAACTGACCCATATCAATGTTTCAGTAACAAATTAGACTCTAATCGATTTTTTATAGCATATTGGCCCCTATAATCAATAAATATTATATTAGCACCCACGTTATTGAAAAGCAATGTTTTGATCATGAACATAGCTGTTGTTTCAAAGTGTTCAACGCAACAAACGGAACCAAAGACAAGAATTAAAGCAATTCGCGATCAAAGTTGATGTCGTATTACGGTCAAAGTTGATCATCATAAGATGACTTTGAAGTACTTTTTATACGAGTAATGATATGATAAGACAACGATTCGCCATAACGAGAGGACACAATGGCTGATCTCAGATCATTGATTGTGATAGATTTACATCATGATCAATTTAGACACATCACAATCAACGGTGTAGATCATCGTTGTAGCATTCGTTGTATCACAACCGTTATGTCTGTATCATTACTCTTCACCAAAGATCTTCTAAAATCTCCAACCAACTTACACCAAATAATAAACCAGAAAAAATATTATAATTTTCTAATGGAATGAATAAATATCATCAAAAACATAACAAAAGAAAGGTGATGTCTAGATATTTGATTGAGTAATGATACAAGCACAATGGTTGTGCATGTATCAACCGCGATGCAGTGACACCGCGATGTATTGACCACCCCCGATGCATTGCGGTGTCTTTTTAGCATAAAAAAAAGAAACTTTCTTAGTGTCCAGAAAAAAAAAATCAGCGGTGTTTTTTTTTTTAATTAATTAGAGGTAGTTTGGTATGTACTAATTTTATGTCATTATAACCAATTAAGATTTAAGTGTGTCCTAAATACTTAATTTAGTACTCAAACTAGTCCTTTTAAATCGATACCCATAATATATATAAGGTGTCAGAGTGCATAAGGACATGTTTTAAACTTAAATGGTTGAGAATGACAGTTATTATATGTAAGCATTACACGCTACATTCTTATATGTCATTCTTCTCACCCATTTTAGATTAAAACATGTCCTTTACCACCTTTAACCTTATATATATAATTAATAAATATGAATTTTACGCTAAAATATTAAGTGATACAGATACTGATTAAAAGTTTCTTTTTTATATTTATCGCGTAATTAATTAAATATTATCCGGTAGGCATCTCCATCATCTTTTTGGGCCAATTATGTATTCGTACAAGTATATATATATATATATATATATATATATATGTATATATCTATATATATATATATATGCGCGATACGGTGAAAACCAAGCAATTTAGGGATTCGACGAAATTCTGAAGCTCATATCCACGATGATGAAAACTGGCTCTGCATGTAATATTTCAGTTGTTGTTGATGCTGGAAATAGTTGTCCACAATCGATGCTGCCGTCGACCGCGGAGAAGCGCAACCATGCTGAAATTGGGGGCGGCTCTCATCAATAGCCGCCGCCGCCATCGGAGAAACGGAATCGCGTTGAAATTGTGCAGCAGCCTCTCAAATCTTCGCCTTCACCTCCAATGGGAGAGGATAATCGCTGTAAATGTGGAGGGATAGGAGAAAGAGAAAAGATGACTTTCGATAAGCTTCCGGCGGATGCCAAGGAACGTTATCTGAAAGTTAAGGAGAGTTTTGGGCTAGGTAGCACGGACACTCCATTTGGGCCGTGTGTCCCGTGTCGGACACGCGGAGGACACGGACACGCGAAGGACACACCGGACACTCCACTGGACACGGTGTCGGACCGAATTGTATTTTTCAAAAAATTCGGACACGCGAGTCGGAACTCGGACACGCGAGTCGGACCTGGGACACGCATCTCTTATTTATTTTTAAAAATAAAAGCTCTAATCAGATCTGATCCAACATTTGTGAACGAAATTGCTTGGAAGCTGCCGTCCAAGACCACGCTTATACCTGCTTCCACTGGCTCCACCGCCGTTTGCCGCCTGTAGCCGCCAAAGTCATCTCAAACCAACGTGGGTGTCAATTGACTCAATTCTTCTGGTAATTTTTTTTTAGCTCTTAAAGTTATGTACTTCAAAGAACGAAAAAGAATAGAAAATCAAAACTTGTTAGTGCTTGAGTAAAATAGCGAATCATATGGTGATAAAAACTATAAATTTTGTGTGCTTTTTGTTCTCAGATCGATTTTTCTTCACAGATCTAGTTATGTTGGTGTTATGAATATGAAGGTCCGAAGGAGACAGAGAGGCAGAGAGTAGAGACAAGTAAAAAAAGCGATTCTTTTTTTTGTTTGAAACCAGCTGTGCGACTCTTATTTATATACAAATTGGAAAAGCATGAAGCAAAATAAATGTGGCGTGTGTTAATGTGGTCTGTGGTCCATGGTTTCTTTTATTTATTGCTAAGAAACTACAAAAAGAAAAAGACAAAACCAATTGTTAAATATAAGTTATATAACCACAACTTTTGCAAGAGATGGGTTCAAAAACTAATTGGAAAACCAATTGTTAAATATTATAAATAACCACAACTTTTAGTCCTTATATTTTTAATAATTGCATACCAGTCCTTATACTTTTATTAATTACATTTTAGTCCTTATACTTTTAATATTTACATTTTGACATTGCATAAAGTATCTTATATTTTTTTAAAACTTAGTATCCGGTGTCAGATATCAGCAGATCTCGTGTCCGCGTGTCGTGCCCAGTCTGAATCCTGAGTTTGGGGCCCTTTGGGACGAATTAAATATGGGATCCCACTATGCAAGTGACGAACTGATTGGAGACATTGGTTTTCTGGGACCAGATCCAGATCCTGAGCCAGACCAGAATAGCCCGGTAATTCAAATGCATTATAATAATTTCACCAGCAATTTCATGTAGTCTGGATACTTTTACAAGTATATGATGACACTGATTATATCATTTTTATGTTAGGGTTGTGAAGCAGATGAGGGGACAATGGTTTATTTTGGATGAAAAACTCTCAATGAGGTTTATAGAACTTCCATTATCTCTTACCTTCTTTTTCCATGGACATGTTTTCCTGTGATTTGGTTTTGCATTTTAAGAATCCAAATTTTGGTTTTCGTACCACGTACCCCTACAAACTTATTGTTTTGTTTTGTCTTCCACGCATCTTTACCTTAATAGACATGTTTTGATTATAAGTTAATTATTTGATCTGTGTATGGTATTGTATTTCTTGATATCTGGATTTAGGACTATTTTTTTCTTGATCAAGTTTGCTTGTAGTTTAGGTGATTGTTTGGATGGCAGTTTATACTTTGTTCTGCTTCTGGCCCTCCTATTCCAGTGTTTGGTTTTAAAGGTGCTCTTTATAATCTATACATCTTTGTAAATTGGGTATTGCTCTCAGGTTGGCTGAATAAGTGGATTGACTTGGAGCATAGAAGCTCAGCTGTCAAATAATAATATTTCACTGCATATGTTTGAATGGTTAAAACATGTATCTATTTCAATTCACTCACATTTTCACATACTAGGAGTGCAAATGTGTGAGATGGTAAAAATGGAAGGCCATAATGCATAGAATTGATTTAATCATTCTACAATGAAATTTTTCTTAACTAAACGATCAGACAAGAGTGCACGTCCCCACTCACTTTGGAGAACTTGAAAAAAAAATAGGGAGAATTATTTTAAGGACAAAAATATTTGTAAAATTAGCATTAAGGACATGCACATTTATTTTTTTAGTAAAAAGGACTATTTTTAGGTGTTAAGTATCAAAATACCTTTTAAATCAATTAAAAAAAACAAAAAACTGCACAAACAACTTCTACCCACTATCAGCCGCATATATACCCACTATCCACTATCAGCCGCATATATACCCACTATCAGCCGCACTAAAAGGAACTACACTATATATATATATATATATATGGAAAATGATACATCATCCGAAAGTTTTCACAGAAAAAGCCCCGAAAATGAATCAGCCCCCTTGATTTTCTTGTTGACAAGACAGGAGATAGAAAAAAAAATAAAGGGTACAGATTTACATTCTGTGAAGATTCAGGACTTTTTTTGGGGCATGTAGCCTTTTCCTATATATATATATATATATATATATATATATATATATATATATATATATATATATATATATCTCACAAATTTTTAATCGACAATTAGTAGTGTTGATCGTCAAGTAGTGGCAATAATTAGTGTCGAATGACAATGTGTCACTCTTAATTGTCACACCGATTCATCGAAATTACGTAATTAGTTTCATTTAATTTGTCAATACCAATTGACACTACGACGGTAGTGATGTGGACAATAATGTCACTACTAAATGTCACATCGATTAACATATAATACACAACTAGTGTCATTTAATTTGTCACTACCACGACACTACGACAATAGTTACAATAAGCAGTGTGAGACAATATGTCACTATTAATTGTCACATCGATTCACAGATAATGCACAACTAGTGTCATTTAATTTGTCACTACCAATTATCACTATGACAATTAGTAGCGACATATTGTCTGACACTGATTATTGTCACTATTGTCGCAGTGAAAATTAGTAGTGTTAAAGTGATTGAAAAGTATCAAAAAAAATATCAAAATCGAGGATGATAATTGAAAACGTACATTAAAATATACTATTCATTAAAAGAAATATTAAGTAATATATATATATATATATATATATATATATATATATATATATATATATATATATATATATATATATATAAGGAACGAACGGAGTTTGTCAAAGAGGGTGTACACGTCGCCTGTTTCTTCCATTTTTTTTTCCGTCTGGAATTTTGCATTATTTAGCCCAATATAATTAAAGAAAAGGTCCAGGCCTGTTAACTCATCAATTATAGTAGAGGTTCGAGCAGGGGTTTCGTTTCAGTTGATGTTTTCCTCCAGATGAGAGAAACGGCGGCTGCTTCTTGTTCCTTCTCCAGCATGTTCCTAGGGTCCATTCCAGATAATGTCCTAATTAACACTTCACTTGCGGTCCTTCATGTTAATTTACGATAACATGCAAATAGTTGATCAGGCTACTAACATGTAAATTAAATTTATCGATCAACGTAGCTGGCGCCGATTATCATGAATTAGTAATTTATTTGGTATTCAGATCTAGCGATATAGACCGTCGTAGATCTGAAGAATGCAACTACTATCTTATGATTTCTTCACCAACGAATCAGATCTATAACACATGGGGTAAAATAAACTAACTACTACATAATTAAACTAAATAAGCAATTAAAACATACTAGTCGAATATAACGACGATAGATCTACATCTGGGACAAGATAGAAAATCATACCCTCGAAGACGAGCATAGATCTCTTTCGGATCTCTCCCTAGGCGGCGAATCTGTCGTCTCTCCAACCAGAACTCATAAAATAAATAAAATAAAGAACAAAGAACTTTTATTGCATAATTTCCTTGAATAATTTGAGTACATTGTGTTCTGAGGCGAGGCCTCTTATTTATAGCTATCTAAACCAACTTAGGAACAACTAGTTTGACCCCTCGTCCAAGAAAACGCGTTTCGGAAGATTTTGGACCCTCGGTAAGTCGGCACCGCCCTTCGGGTTACCGAGGGTATTTTTGTCCTTTTTCTTCAACCGACTTAACTTGGATGCTTCTAGAATACCCTAGGCTCATTCCTTTCGTTCAGTCCACTCCAGATTCGTCCATCATGCTCAGCCCAATATTCCGCATCCTGAAAATCATCAAATAATACACGAAATAATATCGAAACAGGGAAAATAAACGCTAAGTGCAGATTTCTCGACTCACGAACCCGACATATGATATTCAACGTAAATGGTTCATATTTATAGGTCGAAACAACAATTTTTAGCTCGTAATAGATAGAATATTGATGTCGTAAAATAGACTATTTTAACCGTCATCAACAGCTGTAACGACGTCACAACTAGCTTTGCCACCTGGCCATTCGAATTCAAAACCTATGAAGTAAACAACCAAGTCAGGCCACCACACGCAAATAGATCCGACCCGACCTCACGAAGCTCGGCTGGATCTGAGGGGCTTATGACGATGCCAAGAATTGAACTTACCCACGTGGCACATCTGCGATGGCTCAACATTAAGTGTAGAGTGAGAAAGGTTGTTTAAAGGGACGGATGTCCCAGCAGCTAAGCCAGAGTAGCTCGGCTACTCTCCCCGGCCCCTCTAGATCGACCTCTACTCAAAGTCGACCTCCAAGCAAGATAGGCACAGACACTATCCCAACCTCTGCAGGTCGGGCGGTACTTGTTCAAACCTACTCATGTTCGACCTTACAGGCTGGTATAAGTCCCTCCCGGACCAAACCGCTTATGCACAACTCGGCTATCTTCCCCGACCTCCGTAGGTCGACCCAAACACAGAAGGGTTCAGCCAGTTCAGCTCGGGTCATTTAAGTCGGCTGGAGTCAATCCTCAATCGTATTCCCCACGTGTGTAGTAAACAGATAATTATAGAATGAATCCCGAGTCAAAAAGGCTCCAATCTTTATCACTTAATACGAATATTTGAATATCACCATTATCTCATAAAATCAAGGAGATCAACTAGTCATAATCTTTTCCTTAGGGAACACGCCAATCAGTGTCCACCATGGAAACGCCACACGCTAACTCTAGGGCACAAGCCCCTCTATATAAACGATCCCTAAGGAACTACGAATACTTGATTCCAATCCCAGCATTGGATACATAGGCAGCTTGATCACCATCAAGTGCAGTCTAAAACAAATCAAAACCACCCCCTCTCTTTTCATCGTTCCTGTATTCTAGGAGCCCCATTAGGTTATCACTAAAGAAAGAACCCTAAAGTTGATACAGACGATTTTTGGAATCGTCAGTTAATGTTATTCAAAAAAATTTGAACCGGCATCATAGTTTCTGTTTTCTGAAAAATAAGTTAGGAGAGACGAGAAAGGGAAGCAACTCCTGAGATGTTATATTATAAAAGTTTGGGCATTTAAACATTTTCTTCAAGTTCCTCTTTCCTATTCCGTTTCTTCCCTATTACACCCTCTACACTTATTTCATACCTTAATCCTGCTTGTTTTCTCTCCCCCTCTTTGTTTCTCTCTGGTGTCTCTGTCTCCTATATTTTTCATCATCACTTCATTTCCTTTCATGTTTCATTTTAGATTGAAGCATATATCTCGAGGAGTTGTCTGTCCATATATTTGAATTTGCGTGTTGTAATCACATAGTGGTAGGCTATAGGATTGCTTTGATGGGGATGGTTGTTGTTGATGATAATTGACAAAGATTTTATCTTATGGCGAGGACCTTCAGATGATGATTATTATGGCATTGGTGGCCACTTAAGAATTCTACATGTACCGAAACATTCTTAATATTTTAATCATGGATATTTTGGATTGTCTAATGATGAAATAGAAATTAATCTCACTTAATCAACATGTGTATGTTGCATTAGTAGCCAATAAATTCCGGAAATCCCTGCTCAGACTTGTTCTTGGTTTGACTTAGTAGGAGTTGTGCTAGCATGATCGCCCAATAATTTACAGAATATCAATCTTCCCATGTAGTTATTAGTGATTCTTTAGTTAGAGAATTTTCATTTCATTTTGTATCATCTTGGTGATATCCCTGCAAAGCTCAAAGAATTGCACAAGAATTTACAAGTTATTCAAGCAGGGAAAGTAATCGACACTCAATAGAAAAATGTTGTTGATGTCACTTTATAAAATGTTGTTGTTATTAGGTGTCACTTCATAAAATGGTGGTGTCATTGAGTGTTACTGCATAATGTGTCACTTCATAAAATGAGATATCATAATAAAGATGGTGAAAAAATATGAATTGGAGTCAAAGAATTATGTTGATCATAGTTTTTTTTATAAAAAGATATAGCCGTTTGAAGTCGATTTTATGAAGAAAAGAAATCAATTTTATGAAATTAAGTCGGAAAATATCAAATGTCATCGCGGTGTTGCTTCATTGAACGAAAGATATTCATTGGGCATGTCACTTCATAAAATGTTGGTGTCATGAATGTCACTGCAAAAATCGTTGCAAATGTTCTTGTCACTACATCATTGTGGTCAATGAATCGAGGTGGTCACTGCATTGCGGTGGTCATTGCATCAGGGTGGTGAATGCATCACCGTGGTCAATGCATCGGGGGTGGTCACTACATCGCAGTGGCCGCTAAATTGCGGTGGTTAATGCGGTGGTCAAGAAAAGAAATCAATTTTCTGAAATTAAATCAGAAAAATATCAAATGTGATCGCGGTGTTGCTACATCAAATGTCACTGGGATGGTGAATGCATCGCAATGTCTCTGCATCGCGGCGTTTCTGCAACGTTGTGTCTCTGTATAATTGTAGAAATATCTAATGATGGTAAGTTTATCATTTTATGATAGAGTTGGGTTGGAGAAGATTATTCAGATTGTTGCTCTAACCGCTTCAAAGCCCTTGATTTCAAAGAAGACACAAACTTTTACAATGAACTGAAGCTCTTTGGTGAAAATGCAGTAGCTTTTTTGAATGCGAAATACGTTAGCATTCTTTTCCTCCTCTCTTTTTATTCTTAATAATACTAGTTTTATTCTTTACTCTTGATTCAATTAAAATTGGTATATTTTGCAGAACGAAACAGCGTGCTTTGAGGACATTGAAAGGGTGACATCATGCCCTGCTTCTTGTAAACATCATGTTGTGACTATCAAAGCCAAAGATACTTGTGAGCAAGTTTGGGAAATCGTCTTAAGAGGCAAGGTTCGTGGGGGGTTTCTGCAGGCAAAGGCCCATGAGTTTGTGATGCTGGAATATTGCAGAGCATAAAGTACAGTCTCTTAAATTTCTTATGTTTCATTTGATCGTGCGTAGATATGCATAGCCCAGCAAAGTTATGTGTCTAATTCGTCTGACAAACTGATTTAAAATGTGTGCGAGGTCTCATTTTGGATTTGTTTCATACGTTTAGTTTCTCAGCATGGATGAAAGAAGATCAATGAATTAGATCTATCACATTTGGTTTTAAAAAGTTTCAATTCCCGTTACCTTTTTATTACATGTTCTCCTGCGGTATGGTTTTGCATTTAAAGAATCCAAAATTTGGGTATACAACCCCATACGGTCTTAGGGCCTGGGGTTGGGGTTGGGGTTGGGGTTTGTCTTCGAAACATGTTGACTTTTATAGTTGTGTTTTGACTCTAGGTTTATTTGATTTTGATGGTGTCGGTTGGTAGTTAAGACTCTTCGTTATTTTCCTTATGAAGTTGTTCATGGTTGTTGGATTCATTGAAACGGGAATGTTAGAATGACAGTTGATAGTCATCTAGCTTGTGCTTGACAATCATTACCTCTTTTTCAAGTATGGTTTCAAACATATTTTTTCACTTGTTAATTGAAATTTGTTTCTTCCCTTTCATGTATGTTTTTACGGGTGCTCTTTATAATCAATCTTTGTAAATAAGTATTGCTCTCAGCAGTCGTCAAAAGAACTCTCTACCTTACTGTCACCGGTCATCTACCAGTTGAAGGCGTTTAAGTGTCTTATTATGCTGTATATTGTTGTAATAAAGCATTTTTGTGCTTTTGTATAAGGATAACTTATGGTGGTATGCTTATAATATAAGTTATATCGTGGTATGCTTTTGAGGTAGTTGGAACTGTAACGTCGTTTTAATTATAATAAATGTGTTTGGAGCAGTCAAGCTTGTTGGCATTGCTGTGTTTCGCTAGCATATAAATGCAGGTGTTTCCTGTAGCTGTTGTGATATATATAAAAGCGGGAATGGGGATAAGAACATAAATATTTCGTGATTGAATAGAAGAATGATCTTTTGAAACTTTTGCATAAAAGACAAAACTATTTATCCATTCGTCGAAATTCACTTTTGTTGAAATTCATTATTTAAATTCATTGTTAAATTCATAATTTTCAAAATTCATTGTCGAAAGTCACCGATTTTAAGGATTCATCAATTAAATTCACTTATTTTGGAATTCATTTGGGAGATTATTTGATTTTAGGATTTCTTGTTTGTCGTTCTCTTTATAAAAATGGAGTTAATTTATGACGCGAGAAAAGTATTTACAAAATTAGAGAATATGACAACTTTTAAAAAATGTTGCATAAAAGGACAAAATTGTAGTAAAAAAGACCAATATACCCTAATTATAAACAAATCATGTTGTGCATCATTCACGCCATTCATGCAAAATTAGGGTTAGGAAGTTGAAGCTCACTTTCTCTGCGATTTCCAAAACAGGAGCGGAAATCATCACAAAAATTGGACGCGAATTCAGGAGTACGCAATCGTTATCCCTAATTTGCAACCATTTATACTCAATCGAACAGACTTCGAAGCTCTATAATCTCAAATAAGCTTGAAATCTGCAAATTTCAATATCTTCAAAAAAATTAGGGTTCGAATTCACCTTTGCATCTTCCTTTCAGCTGTTCAGGTAACAAAACGAGTGAATAAATTTCTCGAAATGGCGAAAACAAGATCGAAGTCAGCTGGGAAGGAAAAAACTGATGGAACAATTACTAAGTAAGTAATAAATCGAAGAATTCACTGCTCTGTTTCACTTCGTTTACTAGTCGAGATTTGAGATTTCTGTCATTTTGATTGTTTTTTTAGTGAACATTTACTCAAATTCACTATAATATGCATTGAATTTTTGTCACAGATACATTATGCAGCAAACAAGATCAAAATCAGCTGGGAAGGAAAAAACTGATGGAACAATTACTAAGCAAGTACTAAATCGAAGAATTCACTGCTCTGTTTCACTTCGTTTACTAGTTGAGATTTCTGTCAATTTGATTGTTTTTTTGGTGAACATTTACTGAAATTCACTATAATATACACTGAATTTTTACTAGGAATCATGGTGATATTGTTAGGAATTTTTATTGCAAACAAGTTTTAGTACTCACATTATTTGCTATGTTTCATGAATCTCTTTGGATGATAAATCTATCGATTCGATTGCTTTTCTCAAAGTGAGAAATCAAAAGAATTATGTTTATAAAAATGAATGTATAGAAAAGCGTATTCATTGTATATTTTGTGTGATTTGTGCAACATATATGTTATAACGTGCTTATGATATTCACTAAAATTTGTTGTAATATGAATTCACTTTGATATAATATGCATTCACTTTTTTACATGCAATCATGATGATGTTGTTATGCATTCACGATTTTATGCATGTCAGAGATATATGTACAAAAAGTCTGATTCACTAGGTCAAGAAATATTAATGGAAATTCACTTTACCATTTTATTCCTTTCATTTACATACATTCATGCTGATATTGATTAAATTCAAAAAGTCTGATTCCTTACTTGTCATCCCTAACTACTTTAGCTTTAACATAATTGCTTATCATGAATCATGATCATGTTTAACTAGTTTCTAGCATTTAGGTTCCTCAAAGTTTGATTCACTAAGAATATTCACTACAATGATAATTCATGTAATACACATTAAACACCTTGCCCGTGAGCTCTGATTTGCCCACTTATTATGTGAAGATCGGTACACTTGTTAAAAATTAATGTAGCTAATTGTCCCCCCTGTTTCTCAATTTTTGTGTTTTAGATCATAAAACCCCGATTCACTAAGAAAATTCACGAGGCAAGTATTGAATGTTAACTCGTTCACTTTACCATTTATTCATTGGTTGCATGCATTCATCTTTGAAGCTCTTTAAATTCAATTCACTCATTACTTGTCATGCCCAATTAAACCTTTAACATGATTGCTTATCATTGTCATACTAGCTCATTTTATCACCTATGTTCACGAAAGTTTGATTGACTAAGAATATTCACTACAAGGTATATTGGCGGTGCATGCATCCGAATGTCATATTGATGACACAAACTGTGATTCAAATGCCAAACAAATTCACTAACAAAAAAATGTGTTGTCTGCATTGATTTTTTCCAGGTACAGTCAATACAGGAACATTATCTCATATCTATTGGATGCATATAACAGCATACATGAAAAATTGACTGAAAGTCACAGGAACATTATGCAGCAAACTCCTTTTAAGCTCTTCTTCAAAGCTATTGACGAAAAGAGGATATGTTCCAACAGGCGAAAAGACCAATTTGGACAACATCATAACCGCATACGTACCAGAAAAAAGAGGAATCAAAATTGGAAGAAAATCTTCATCGATACGTAGGGGTGATATCTAGTGATTTTGGAATCATGGATGGCAATTTAAAAGTTGACAAGTACCACGGGAAGAAGGTCAAATCTGAATTTGCGAGATAGAGTATTCCCAAATGCCCAAAACATCACAAACCAAAATGATGAAGGAAAAGTTAGTAAAACTTGTGGACAATGAAGACACAACTGCTGTGGTAGACACTGTGAAAGTCCTATGCCTTTTGATGTTTCAGGCATGTTTCTTCACAAACACTGGACAGACAATTGCATGGACATATGTGAAATATGTGGAGGACTTGGACACAATGAAACACTACGATTGGTCTTCTGCCATCTATGACACACTAATTCAGAGCCTTGAATAAAAGAGCAAAAAGCCTCGTACAGTGATTGGATTCACTAGTTCACTCTTGGTAAGAAATTCTAGGTTTTTCCCAAATATTTCTTATTACATGTGATTGCATATTAACAATTTCTTATTCTATTGTAGTATTGGATGTGTGAGCATGATAAAACAATGAAGCCAAGAAAGAGGAGGATCCAATGAAGTATCAAAACCAAGAGGACACAACTTCAATTCAATATTCAGGAATTCCAAGGTGCACAAAATGGGACTTGAGCACCTTGAACAAATTTGTGAACAAGTCAACAATCATGGCTTTGCCTAATCAAAGTGTAAGAACTGCATCTCCTATGCCAAAGAAAATTTCATGCCATACATTTACATTCATTCACTGACAAAATTCACTATTTTAAAAATATATACATCGGTCATATGGACTGAATTGGAGCCTACACCAGCTGAGCTACAACTGATACCGGATTTGACAAAGAATCCAGTTGGACACGATTCAGATTTTGAAGATGACATTCCAATGCAACAACTCAAACTCAAAATCAAACTCCAACCAGTGGCAATGCATGAGCAAGACAAAAATGCAGAATTCATGGATGAACCATCTGAAGAGGATTCCCTACACATAACACAGTTGGAAGAGCAAAGAAGAAATGACACCTATCATTCGAAGAAAATGCGATTTCATGGATGAGGATCCATTTGAACAGAATGTCCAAGGCATGTTGGAGTGCAGAAACTAAGAAACAGATTCTACTGAGAAGACACTTAAGGTAATTACCTGGCCTAACAATAACATGAATTCACTGTAATAATTCCCCGTATCAGTAAATCAGTTCATATATTCAACTCATTTTGTCAACAGTACCTTCTTATTCACTATCAAATTTCACTGTAGTTTGAGATCCACTATTGATAATCACTCACTGGTCTTCATTAGTGAATCTCATGAAAAATTGCAAAACGCATGCATTTTTTCCAACCAATTGTTTTACTAGATATACTTTTATAACATACAACATTTCATGAATGTAGGAAAGGGATGACAAAGTAACGTTTGAAAGCAAAAGTTAAGAGGATGAAGAAAAAGTTGAGAAAATTTGGGAGCGAAAAGAGCATGAGATAAGCAAGCAGAAGGAAGAAATCAGAAGAACTGAAGAACTGAACAGTGAGTTGCTTGTCAAACTGAAAAAATTTTAGGAAAGGGAGAATGAGATGAAATCCAAGATTTTCAATGAATTGGAGGAGGTATACAAAGGTGTAGTTGATGATCCAAAAAAGAAAATCTTTGGACTTTTAGCTTCACTTCATCGATGCTTTAATAAAAGATCACAATCTTCAAAAACATGTAAATGAAATGAGATCAAGAATGGAGGAATTTGAGCAATGAGATGAGAAAGAGTGGTGATGAAAGCATTGAAGAGATCAAGCAGCTGAACACAAGTCGACATAAAAGTGAAGCATCTTGAGGATGAAGCGCACAAAAGAAGCTACTATTTACGAATTGAACTCAACCGTGAGTGACTACATAATAGATTGAATGGGATCGAAGAAATGAAAAAATCATATGAGAGCAAAATAAAGGAACAACACACAAAAATTGATGCTCTTCATACAGAAATTGAGAATGCAGCAGTCCATGCAGTGACACAGCAATATGGAAACACAGATGCTAAGCAAGTACAAAAATCTGTGAAGCAAAGTTCACGTGTAAAAGCAATAAAAGAAAGGAAGCGAACAACAAGAAAGGATGATGACTTTGTATATCCAGAAGATAAGAAAAGAAGAACTGAAATTCTGGACTTGACAAATGAAGCTGCAATAGAAGATGTCCAAATGATGGAAAAAAACTGTGAAAAAGCCAGTTTAAAAAAGAAGAAAGCTGGTTACACATGTGGGGAGAAAATAACCGAAGAAGCATTTAATTTGTTACACACAACAATGAACAAACATGGAAGATTGTAAGTAACAGTAGTTAACATATTTCTTTGGCCTTCCAGGTTGCCTCTTTGAAATAGGAGGTAAAACAGCAACATTGGAATCCTGCGGCTCATAAACCAACGGCAACGGATGGATTGCAGATTCATAACAAGCAGCATATGAACTGGAACGGAATCCAACATCAAAAAATTCATGCAAGGGGAGACCAGCTTTCATTGTACAGCCTACCGCATGATCACATGGGTAACCATTCAATTGCCAAAACTTACAAGAACAAGTAAAATTCTAAAGATCAACCATACAAGATGGCGTTGAGCGCACTTCAAATACATATCCACTTGAATTGATGATAATCCAATTCTTAGATGCAGCAAATGAATCTGCTAATATCTTGTCTATACTCGGGCATATTGCAGAATTCCATGATGCACAAGCGGACCTACGTTCTACAAATAAATCCAATGGATCTCATTATGTAAAAATATACAAGAGCATTCAAAATACTTAAAATAAAAAGCAATTAAACAGAAACATACCAGAAATTTGATTCATAATCTTCAAGCACAGAGCATCAATCATATTACATATGGGTAATTGCCTCTCTTTTACAACCCATGAATTATATGATTCTGCTGCACTTGAAGACATTTCACCATATCGCATGCCTTTAAAATGAGCATTCGTCCATCTTTCAGCAGGTAAGGAGGTAAAGAAATCACCTACAATTGTCTTACCCTCTTGTAACATAACACTCATCAAACTTTCATATAGATCAACTGTTGGTGCATAAGCACACTGTCGCAAAAGATAAACCATACGCTTCTTAAAACCCTTGCTGAATCTGGAACCTCTAAATTTGTCTTTCAAATTCAACTTAATATGAAAAATGCAAAAAGCATGGTCTGAATCTGGGAAAACAATAGGCCTGGATTCTATTAAACCAGTATTTCTATCCGAAATAAACGTAATTCGCCTAGTGGGATCAACTATGTTCTTCAAATTCATAAAGAACCAATGCCAGTTCTCAGTATTTTCGGAGTCAACAACCGTAAAACAAACAGGGTACAAGCCTGATACAAAAAGAACAGATTCATATCAACACGTCAAGTAATATAGAGAAGAAAGTAACACACAAAAAAATAGAAAAAAATGAATAAACCAACAACACAACTCTAGACATAGAATGAATACAGTACCTTGATCACCATCTTTCGCAACTGCCGACAAAAGCTGAGCTTTAAATTGTGTTTTCAAATGAGCTCCATCCAAACAAAGCATTGGCCGGCAATGCTTAAATCCCTCAATGTAGCCATGAAACGCAACAAACACCCTCTTAAAACGACTTGAAACCTCATCAACTTCCAATACCACATAAGAGCCGGGGTTCGTTTCACGAATCTTTGACACATATGAATTTAAAAAATTAAAAGATTCTTTCATGTCACCAAAAAGAGCATTCTTCGCTTTTTCGATACCGGTCCAAGAATTGTAATATGAAACAGGCAGACCATGATTTGAAAAAAGCCGACGCTTAACATCAATAGGTTTTATTGAGGGATCATCACGAACTTCATTACAAACCAAATCACAAACCAAAGCTGAACTCATTCGATGCCCTTTGAAAGAACGCGATGACGTACCATATGTATGTAACTCATGCATCTTCTTAACATAAAAAAATCCATTAATAATTTCCTTTTTCGCACTAACCATCCAAGCACAGCTTGTTTCATCCTTCTTTGCACACACTGCCATAATCCTCTTATCATCATTCTTAATGTATATGAAATCAAACCCCTTGTGTGAATGTAAATTTTACACAATGCTTTCCTAAATTATGTTGCTCACCAACAAATTTTTGACCAACACATTCTACACACTTATCCCGGTTGATAGACGATTGCATATTCTCCTTTCGAGGACAAAACATAGGAAGCAAATTGATCTCCTCATCATCGGATTGATAATAGATGATGATGCAAGCGATTCAATACTAGTAAAATCCACGGTAGAAGCCACGGTACAAGCCATAGTAGAAGCCACGGTAGAAGCGCGATAGAAGCATTACAAACAACATATGCCTGTACGTGATGCCTCGAAAAAAAGCGGAGACACGGACAACATGATTTCAACATCTTCATTATTGAGAGAAAACAATTTGCTTGTTGAGGTAAAGAATAATACAAAGCGATCATATCTTCTCTCAATGAACTCCATTTCTCACATATCGTAGCTTAATACTATGTGAGAGTATCAAATTCTTTGATTTTCAAAACACATGACTCTCCATTGTAAGTACAAATAAGGAATACCATCTTCAAAAACCTACACAACAAGCGAATCGAGAGAAATTCAATAGATGAATCGAGTTATTTATCATAAAACACAGAGTATATACAAAACAAACATCAAGCGAAGCATGAAGAACGAAATAAACTTAACAAGCTCAGATTTATATTCAATTCCATTAGGAAGATTGAAATTTCACTTATAAAACTCGAATTGTTTCCCTTATTGAGGTAAAACATGAAGCGAGAGAAAATAAGCGATGAATCGATTATTTCTCATAAGAAACACACGGTATTCGTAAATTAAACATCAAAGTCGAGGATCAAGAAGCAATTAAACATAAGAAGCTCGCATTTATGCTCAATTTCATTAGAAGATCGAAATTTAACTTATAAAATTCAGATTTCGGATCTCTAATTCTTTTGAACAGTAACATGGAAAAAAATTGCCAAAACATACCTGATGAATAGAGGATCTGCAGAGAACGAATCCTTCCAATTAGATGATCGAACAGCCGAATTAGGAAACGAAACAATGGAAGATTCACGATTGAAGTCCGTCGGTGCAAATGTTTTTCTCCGACATTCAGTTTCTTCGAAAAGGATAAAAATGAGCCGACATTGAGTTTCTCTTCAAAAGCTGAAAGATAAGAACAGGTTAAGCAAGGGCAATTTAGTCATATAATTTTAATTATGTCCTTTACCCTATAAAAAATGTTAACTAGGACTGTTAATTAAATAAAATATGGAAAATGTCCTAATTCCTAATTTTCCTTAAAAATTATGCAGTTGTCTTTCTCCCTATAAAAAATATGTAGTTGTCTGTTACTTAAAAATATTGGAAAATTAGGAATAAGGACACAATCTGAAATATTTTTAAGTAACAGGACAACTACATATTTTTTAGGGGGAATGAGGGAGAAGGACAGAAATATTTCATCAATTGAGTAGAAGGGCGTTTTTGAAACTTTTGCATAAAGGACAAAACTATTTATTATTCATCGAAATTCACTGTTCGAAATTCACTTTGTTTAAATTCATCGACGAAATTCATCGTCGAAATTCACTAATTTTCAAAATTCATCGTCGAAATTCACTAATTTTAGGATTCATCGTCGAAATTCACTATCGAAATTCAGCGATTTGGGATTCATCGGGAGATTCACCGATTTTGGGATTATTTGTTTGTCCTTCTCGCTATAAAAATTATGCGATTGTCCTTCTCCCTATAAAAATATGTAGTTGTCTGTTATTCTTAAAAATATTTGATTGTGTCCTTATCCCTAATTTTCCATATATTTTTATAGGAGAAGGACAATCGCATAATTTTTATAGCGAAATGACAAACATCAAATCGAAAATCGGTGAATCTCCCAGGTGAATCCCAAAATCGGTGAATTTCGACGATGAATCCCGAAAATTAGTGAATTTCGGCGATGAATTTTGAAAATTAGTGAATTTCGACGACAAATGAATTTCGATGAATTTAAATAAATGAATTTCGAACACAAGTGAATTTCGACGATGAATAAATAGTTTTGTCCTTTATGCAAAAGTTTCAAAAACTGTCCTTCTACTCAATTGATGAAATATTTCTGTCCTTCTCCCTCATTCCCCCTAAAAATATTCCAGATTGTGTCATTATCCCTAATTATCCTTATATAAAATTTGGTAGCTTTAGTGGCACCACCCCTCTCTTTTCTGATTTCTAATTAATTTTAGAATCTTTACTGTGGCACTACATCTCACAAACTATTTCCACTATAGGTTAGGATCGACTTTTGGTGGATCGATTCTAGAATCGACCTTCCTAGAGTTGATCCTATGATCAACCGTTCAAAAGTCGATCCAAGTATCATTTTCCACGTGTGGTGTCACCAGCCGATGAGGGTGGAGCAAACATAATATATGTGGTACCCCTGTTAGGTACATAATTATAGATATATGGGGTGTCATTAGTAGAATTACAGTGATATTCTTCCTAATCACTTTTTCCCTTCATTTTGGAAATCCTAAAAATCTTTTAATGCATTTGCAGGTGAAATCAATCTAGGCTACATAGATATATCTCACTTAATTTGTCAATCTACGGTTTGAAGACACCATCACGATCTTTATGTCCCTCGTACAAGCCTTCGATATCTGATTGAAATTACTGATCATCATTTTAGCAAGAACATAGATCATGAACCTTCTTCTGGCCTGTTGGATTTTACTGTACTCTATATTTGGATCTGGTTTCTTTCAAGGTTCATATTCTGCGCTCTTCTTTACTTCCCTATTTCCTATGCAAAAGAATGACAAATAATCTTTTGGGTTGGCTTCTATTCCCTTTCCCTCTGTGTGTACTAGGGCTTGAACTCTATCTTTATACATCATGTGCATGGTCCTCCTATGTCAATCAAGTATTACCTGCCCTGAAACACTCTTAAGGAAAGCCTTTGGGCCACATTGGAAACACCTTGTAGACAGTAATCCTCTCATCTACTTGAATCTTACGTGTAATCTTATAGTGAAATTTCCTTTGGAATAACGTGCATAGCACAAATGTCTTCATCCTTGATGTCAGTTGAATACCAAGAGAAACAACTTGAGGAAATACTGATTTTTTTTTTTTTTTTTTTTTTTTTTAAATTTTTTTTTTGTCATTCGACACGTGGAGATCTTAGGAATGTCAGATCCGCCTGAAAAGTGTGAACTCCTGATTCTTCCAAACCAATTACCCGAAATTTTACAAGTTTATGATTTCCATCAAGAATTGGAAGCCATGTATCCACTTCTTCATTAAGCAATTCTTTCTTGGATGGGCAAGTATCCACTTCTCAATCCCTTCAACCACCTGCAATGAGTAATAAATATATATGTTATGTGAACATAATTTGTAATATCAATCAATCTACTTGCAAAGATGTCATGAGATGGGCATGTAATTTGCAGAGAATTGTACTTTCTCTTCGTTTCAAACTTTATGGATTTTATCATCCCCATTTGCTTCTAGTAACATTATCCTCCATGATTTCAGCACAAAAGAAAAAATTCGTGTTTATCGTAAATATGCAAGATAAATCTTTGATGAGGGGAACTTTGGCTAAAACATTTTTTGGACAGTATTTTCTTGGATGCTGTTAAGATTTGGAAACGAAATTAATAAATAAATAATTTCTCCGGCCCTTTAAGCACAATAGTGGTTTTGTACCGCTTTATATTTATAAGAGCTTTTGCATCAGATAGTCTTAACGGATTCTATATTTTACTGTTTTAAATATTATATTTTCGACCAACAAGGTATCGCCCTAGTGGTGAACACTAGGGTATAACGTGGAACCTGACTAGAGTTCGAGCCCTGTTAGGGGCAAAAAAAGGGTGCGTGTGTAAAAGCCTTTCGTTTCCATAAAAAAACCAATAAAAAAAAACTATATTTTCGAGTTTATAGAATCTATATTTAAGATGAAATGCATCACATTTTTTATTTAATGTGGTAGATATAGAGGAAATTTTACGGAATCTGGTGAATGCGGTATATATAAAGAAATTTTACAGAATCTATACAAAATGTGCCTTTGGACAACCTCTTAGAGCACTTGTATCAGATACTCTAAAATAATACTCTATTTTACAGTTTTAAATATATATTTTTCGAGTTTACAGAATCTCTATCTAAGATGAAATACATCAGATTCTCTATTTTACGTAATGAGTTAGATATAAGGGAAAATTTACAGAATGTGGATAAATACGGTAGATGTAAAAGAAATTTTACAGAATCTGTAGTTTACGGTGAAATTTAGAGTACCTAATGTTGTGCTATTTTTTCTAAATCTGAATGTTGAAATCTTTAAAATACAGTTTTTAAATGATTTACAATATCTATTGTAAGTGCTCTTATTCTATTTATTGTGACCATTTTTTTTAGGGGGAATTAGGGGGAAGGACAGAAATATTTCATCAATTGAGTAGAATGACAGTTTTTTGAAACTTTTGCATAAAGGACAAAACTATTTATTCATCGTCGAAATTCACTTGTGTTCGAAATTCATTGTTTAAATTCATTCGATTGAAATTCATCGTCGAAATTCACTAATTTTCAAAATTCATCGTTTAAATTCACTAATTTTAAGGATTCATCGTCGAAATTCAGCGATTTCGGGATTATTTGAGGAGATTCATCGATTTTGGGATTCATCGTTGTTTGTCCTTACCGCTATAAAATTATGCGATTGTCTTACCCTATAAAAATATGGAAAATTGGGATAAGGACACAATCTCAAATATTTTTAAGTATAAGACAAATATACATATTTTTATAGGGAGAAGGACAATCGCATAATTTTTATAGCGAGAAGGACAACGGTGAATCCGAAAATCGTGAATCTACATGATGAATCCCAAATCATGAATTTCGACGATGAATTTCGACGATGAATCCCGAAAATTAGTGAATTTCGGACGATGAATTTTGAAAATTAGTGAATTTCGACGATGAATTTTGTCGATGAATTTAAATAAATGAATTTGAACACAAGTGAATTTCGACAAATGAATAAATAGTTTTGTCTTTGCGCAAAAGTTTAAAAACTGTCCCTTCTACTCAATTGATGAAATATTTTTGTCCTTCTCCTCATTCCCTAAAAAATATGTGAATTTGTCTCATTCTTAAAAATATTTGATTGTATCATTATCCCTAATTTTCCATATTTTTATTATTCTATTTATTCAGCCCTCTAAGAGTACAATTCTATTCATAATAAAATAACATTATCTCTCAAACTTTTTTCTCCTCACACTACATCATATCCTCATGAAACAAAGTGTAGACCTATAATGACGAAAAGTAAAATATAATAAATGAGTCAAAGTTATGTAATTAATTATAAATTAAATGGTTTGATTCATCTAGTTCTATTTATAAAAATATAATTAATATTTACGGTCAACATATTCAGGATCTTAATGAGTCTTGCACAAATGAGTGACAAGCCGAATTAAATGTGATTATGCGATAATTAAATAAGGATTGAAATAATTATGTTTATTACAAAATATTGTACTGCAAATAATATTACATGGTATTATTTATTAAGAATAAATAATATTATAAAAATATTATATTTATTCTTAAAGTGTTTGGAAAATAATATCCTTGAACTACGTATCGGAGAAGGAAATCATTAGGAAGTTACTTTATTAATAAGATTAAGGAAAATAATAAAAGTATAATTATCTATTTAATGAATAGAATCCTTGTTCTACAATAAAAATGTTTTCTTCCGTAAAGAATTGTGCAGTGGAAACTAAAAAATTTGATTAAAATTTGATTTCTGGATAATCCAAAGGATATGCATTTTATCTTTGGTTGTTGATCGGAGCACTGAGTCGTCCAAGCGTCCGGCCTCTAGTAATAATCCATACGAACGACCACCATAATCCTTCGGTGAAGGGTAAAGGAAAAGTTCAATTGTTAGGTCGACTAGTTGCCTTAGAGTTGAGAGTAATCTTTCGATTATCCTCATCATCTAAGTCAGCTCTTTCCATCTTAATAAGTACTCTAACACCCTCATCGCTACCCTTTTTTGTAGGAACAAATGGTCCATCCTCTATAATGTACCATAGACGGATGTCCATTGCTTCTACATGCAATTTCATTGCCCTCTTCCATTGGATATAATCAGTACCATCAAAGTATGGAGGCCTTGCCAAAGACAATCCCTCACGAGGTGCCTGATTATAGTTCATGGAAGCCATTTTAATTTATTTTAGGTGTTTGATATGAGAGTGAAATGAGATACAATGCAGATCAATGTACTTAACACTAATATAGTGATACAATGCAAGATTACAATGCAGTTTCAAGATGGATTCAAATCAGATGTAACAAAGATCTCAGATCCGATGTTGTGTTGCAAGTGATGTGTGTGCAGTAGTGGCGGAACCAGAATTTTTTTTCGGGATGGTCTTGGTATATAAACTGCAAAGCTTAAAAAAATCCGGGAAAGAAATATGGGGTGGTCTTGGTATATAGACTATAATCCGGGAAAGAAATATGGGGTGGTCTTGGTATATAGACTATAAAACTAAAAAAAAAATCCGAAAAAAAAATGTTGGTAGTGGGATTTGAACTTACAACCTAGAAATATGGAGATTGAAAAAGGTTTGTTCTTAAACCACAAAAAAAAAAGACACATAACATACTAATATTAACACTACTACTAATACAATAATAAAAATAAATTTTTTTTTCAAAATTTGGGGGGGGGGGGGGCTTGAGACCACCCCACCCCTCACTTAGTTCCGCCCCTGGTGTGCAGTTCTTAGTCTTAAAGGTTTGCAGAAATAAAATCACGGTCAAAATGAGGTGCTGAATCTATTATTTAGAAGAGCGGTTCCTATGCAGATTTTAATTACATATATAGCAGTAATACAAGTACAACACCTTTAGCAGCAGTAGTAGTTGTACAGGTAGCAGCTAAAATCACAGAAAACAGATATGCAGTACTTTAGCACATAAGCACAGAAAGCAGGTTATAGCATGCAGTGAGAACATATATCAAACAGATGATACTGAAGCTGATTCATAAGAAACCAAGATCCGATACCACTTGTTGGATCGTAGGAGTGCGCAATATATCCTAGAGGGGGGGTGAATATGATATCAAACGGCTCTTTAAATTTTAATTAGCCTTTTTTGAAGTTTCAATAACTTAACCTAATATTGAAAATAAACTAGGCGGAAGATCTAGCTATAATCAACGTGTATAGGTTAAGGTTCTTGTGAACGGACAGATTCAGAATCTGTATTATCGAGTTAATTAACTTAATCAGTTTAGCATGTCAAATATTGTGTGTTCTTTTTTTTTTAGCAAGCAGATTTCCAGATTTTATGTTTTATAAAATCTAGCCTAAGTGTAGCAAACAACCACAGAAAGTTTACTACACTATTACAACATTTTGCAGAAATAAAAGGAGCTACAAATCAATACGGTATTCTGACTTGTTATAGCCTTTAGATCACACTTTAGAGTTTGAAACCAAACCAAAATGGTGACACAATCACTTAGGTTCAAACTCAGTTCTGTTTCTAAAGGATAACACAACAGAATAAATACACAGCCTTGATACTCAAGAAAACTAAGTCTATTTCTCAAAAAGGAACGGTTTGAAAACACAGCACTTAGAAAGCTAGACAGACTCAGGTGTGAGAGGAACGGTGCAAATGAGAACAGAAATAGCAACCCCAGATTGTAGCAATCCTAGTCCTAATCCAGCCCAAATGCAATCCCACTTCTTTATTTTAATACTCGGATGAGTAAGAAAATATGCAGCAAACAGACCCAGGTTACAATGCACAGTATTTTAGTAAGAGAGGAATGTTTGATCAGTTTTAGTTGTCTGATCAGGTTTAATGTATATGATATATATAGGCTGTGAGATGAGTGGTGTAATGTATGAAGTTAATGTGTTGCCTGGATAAATGAACAGGCATGAGTGGGTGAATGTGCAGTGCAGTGGCCGAGTTAAGAGACAGACTGCTAGATGCATGAGACATGACATTAATCTATTAAATACCCAAGACAACAGTATTACATTAATGACTTAAAATAGCTAATGAACGTAAGATGGTCATAAATGCAATAGGTGACATATTTAGACACAAGGTACATTTATTTTTATTAAGTTAATTTTATATGAAATTACCTAAGTGAATGCAGTAGCCCATATAATATCAGATATAGAATTTTGTGTATACATTATTAGTGTGACACAAATATAGAGATAAGTTTGAGGACATTATTTCTGTAACATGTAACACATATCATACATGAAATAAATTTTACAGAGATCATTCTTCAAGTATATCATACCTCATATGAGGTCAATACCTGTATTCACAATTAAAGTATATAAATACCAATACATGCAGGTTATGTGTGGTGTGTGAAAGTGTGCTCACATACATAATGATTTCATAGAATCAGATTCAAAACATACCTCAAATTAGCAAATTGTTCACACACCGATTAAGACATATTAATCCATTAAATTGATATTCAGATTTTATTAGGCTGATTTTACGATTTGGACTATAACATAATCACCATAGTTCAGATGAATAATATTACGATCAGACTGAGATACAGAGCTATACATACATACATTTCATTCATCGATCCGGGAGTAACACACATGCTAAAATATATAAGCAATTTCAGATCTAGACTCTTAGATTTATACATATTCAGATGCACAACATAATGGAGACATGCGAGACTCTAAACTTCCCAGATCGAACTCATATAGCAGATTAAAAAGGGATACGAGTATAGCCATGATACCTGAGCCGATTATTTGTTAAATCAGACCTTACCAGAATTTGATCTGCAAATAGAGAGAGAAATAGAGGCATTTGTATCGTCACTGTTCTTATACATGAGCAAGAACATAGAGTCTTTCTCCGATCTTAGATTTGATGAGACATAGATCGGTCAGACGGAGGAGTAACACTATTTCTTTATCCAGTTATTGATTAATCAAGTAGCCACTTCGATTTGATAAATCCTAATAATCTGCAACAGATTTCTTCATTTGATGAAGGCTGGAAGCTTTGATTTATTTTTTTTGATTTGGTCAGTGTCAAGATAACATATACTAATGATATCAGTGTTTTTGATGGTGGAGAGTTGGAGAAGATGAAGGTATATTCATATTTTCTGGGTTTGGAGCCGGTGATGAACATGAGAGAGGCTCAGACTGAGAGAGAGAGATGAGATAGAGGAGGCGGCTGTAGAAATGAATTAGGGTTAGGTTATTTGGTGGGTTAAATGCTTTTATATGGTAACAATGGGTCGGGCTGAGCTGCTGTTTGAGTAATATTCAGTTCATGTATTAATTGATTAGCCGGGCCGGGTTTTGGGTTGATAGATGAGGCCCAAACATTTTAATAATTATTTTTGGGACATATTTTTTGGACTGAATTAATAAAATGTTTGGTCCAAAATAATATTCTTGTACTAGTGTCACACCATATCATATATTGAGTTTATGATAAATATATCAATTAAGCGATCGTTTTAATCATTTATGGTGTGATTGTGTGTGCAAGTGTGTTTTGTGGTACTGCAAAACAAAGTATAAAAATGCCGTTGTAACTCACATGACTTCTTGGTAGGTTAGTCAACAATAAATATATAGCACATAATATTTAGATAAATGTAAAATTAATCAAACCAATATATTCGGGATATTGTGGCACAACAATTTCCCAACACAAGGTATAGAAGGTGTTGCATTTCAGACGGACTCACCCAGCTACTCGCACGGACACGCCGGCTTAAGCCGAAACACATGAGGAAGTGCAGGGCTCTTTCAAAGAAAATGAGGCATAATGATGACACATGGCATCCACCAAATCCACAAACATTCAAAGAAGCTTCACCATCTTCAAACGACAAGGGTAAGGGAGGTATACATTCCAACCGTGACGTTTTCTTGACACTTTTTCGCACTTAACCATTAATATCCCTTTCATCAAAGCACTCACTAATATGCCAACAGATGGTAAGTTTCTTAAAACATACTATCCAACAAGAAGCGGTTGGAAATATATGAGATGGTGTGTCTAAGTGAGGAGTGTTCCGCCGTGCTTCAACATAAGCTCCCTTCTAAGCTTAAAGACCCCGGGAGTTTTACTATCCCATGTGAGATTGGGGGATTTTTGTTTAAGAACGTGCTTTGTGATCTCGGTGCGAACATAAACCTCATGTCCTATGATGATTTCATGAACTTGGCATAGGCAATCTCAAGCGTACGGAGATGACTCTACAACTTGCGTCTAGATCCATAAAACGCCCAAAGGGAGTCGTTGAGGATGCACTAGTGAAAGTTGATAAAATTACTTCCCGTCGATTTTGTTGTTATGGATATGGAGGATGGGTACACTACACCCTTATCCTTGGTAGACCATTTTAGCAACGGGAGAGGTTGTGATCGATGTTTGTAGGGAGAGCTTAGTTTGGGAGTGAATGATGAGCTACTTGCCTTCAACATCTACATTTCATTGAAATATTCAAGCACTACATTAGAATCTTGTTCTTCGTGGACACCTCATGTCCTATTGTTGTGGATCGTACTAACACGCAGGTAGTTGAAGAAGATGGCTCTAGAAATAATGTGAAAGTTCACAAACCGAAAGCTCGAAAATCAAAGGAAAAGGTCAAGAACCGTTGGGATTGGTGGCATTCGTCTACATTATGTTGGAGACCGGTTTTGATGAAAAAGACGGATGCGGTGCATAAGAATGAACCACAACCCGTGCATTAAAGAAATATGCCATGCATAAGTCTAGCTATAGACTATAAATTTAGCAAACTACGGATACTATCTTTCTTATTATTCCTTAAGCATTATCTTTCGGTTGGCTTTCGTGCTTAATTGCTACATGCTTATGTGAGTAATTGTTAGTAGTATCCACGCACGATAATCTGTATAATCCATAATTCTACCGTATAACTCCATACTTGATGATCTGTATAATTTCCATCACTTCTACCGTATAATCCCGTCGAGCAAACGATGTTAAACAAAAGCGCTACCAGGAGGCAGCCCGAAAAAGTTAAGTATAATTTTTTTTGCTCTGTTGTGAGGCCCGGTGTGGCCAATGATCATTTTGTGTCTTAGTTGAGACTGAAAGGAGATGCTTGGTGTGGGAGAAGGGATAGGAGAACCGGAAGGTAAAATTGACCTGAAGTGGAACTCGATTTCTTATCCGGGGAGTATTGACATTGTCATTGCATGCAAGTTTGTATCATGTTGAATCATTAGCTCCAGGGTTCTTAGACCAATGAGGAGGCATAGAGCAATTTCATATACTCGTATGAGGAGGAATTGCTAGCTTAGGAGTTCATCGAGATAACACACACTTGAACACCATTGGAAGGTTGGTAGGTTGTTCATTCCCAAGATACTAGCAGAGATATACTTGATCATTGCATTGTCTTGGCTAGACCTTTTATCATTTTATCACCCTTTGTAGTAGTAGATTTTTAGATACATTTACTTTCTTGTTAATTTGCGACTTAGATCAAGATAATAATAGCTTTTCGGTGTTCAACCTCAAAATCCTTGTGGATACGACCTTGACCACTTACTAGACTACAATTGACCCGGTACACTGCCGGTAATATTGGACACCTAGAAAGTCTCGATCAGGGACTCAACCCCTAACGTCTTTTAGGTTTTTGAGCTTGTACTTTCTCTTTGAAGAGTTTGTCTACCCTGTAGACTTTATTGAGTCCAACCTGCGGAACCTGAGCTGATCTCTGGGACGACTGATATGGAGATAGCCGAGGCTGGCTTCAAGGCCATAGAATACGTAAGTTTGCTTTTCTTACTTGAGTTTTATTCTTTGATAGCGTTTCCTATATTTGTTGTCCTATTACGTAGGATCCTGGGTTTGCCAGGAAGTTTTCGTTAGGCTGGGCAAGTCTTCAGACATTACTGGATATTTGAAGAAGGTTTCTGACCTGCGGCAAACCAGGGAAGAACTGAAGGGCTCTATTGAGTCCAATGATAAGAAGATCAAGGTTATCAGGAAGGAACTCTGAGGCTCTGGAGGTTGAGCTTAAGTCCTAAGAAGAAAAGTTTCTTTGAGGAGGAGAACATGATGGAGTTGCTTAGAAGACCGAATCGGAAGTCGTTGTTCCACTGGATTGTTGTGGCCATATAAAAAGTATGAGGTTTCGGGAGTTCACTCAGGCTTTGAAGGCGCTATTTACTCCGATCCCAAAACGATTATACTTTAGGCGTGGGTGAGGCAAAGGATTAGGTCGCGAATTTCTCGTGGACAACCTTCCTAGGCATAAGCACGGGATGAGTGTGGTCTTTGGCACTCGGGTGAAGAACTTCAAGGCAGGGATAGACAATGTGTTCCAAGTAATCCATCCGCCCTTCATCTGCCCCTACTTCGGGTCTTTTTTCTTTAGAGCCACAACAGACGACAGCCCCAATTGCTTAGATCAGTAGGCTTATGGAGTTGCAGTTATGTTTTTTTGTTCTGAAATTTCATTTCAAATACATTGTAATCCTACAATTTGATAAAGGAAGAAGTATCTTGTTAAGTTCTTAGCCTTAGCTTTATTTCTAGCACTTTCTTTAAGTACTTGTTTTAATCCTCACTTTCTTTAAGTGCTTCGTCAATGGTGGGGTGTCTTGCCCTTCAGTATGCCATACACTAACTTATAGTTTTGGATGGTATATTTATGGTTTTTCAAGTTTTTGCTCGGTGCATCTGCCGCAGACAACGAATGCGACTTTAGTCCGACTTATGGATCGAGAGGTGTTTTGCAAGTTTCTTGAGCCCGACTTGCGGATCTCAACTTTTTGAGTCTGACCTGCGAACTTAGGCACAGTCTTTTACCCGCGGTCTTCGGTTCGAGGCTGTCCTGCAGACTTGGAATTTATCCTCTACAAGCTTTGCTGAGTTCGACCTGCGAAGCTCAGGTGGAATCTGTCTTGTAGACTTGATATTTAGCTGAGTCCGTCCTGTGGACTCATTAGTTACGCTGAGTCCAACCGGTAGCTCAGTTAGTTTGTTCTTTATGTTAGGTGTGATGCCCGAAAGACAATTTTGTAATTGTTTTATTTAATAAATGAAATGATGTTATTATTCATATTTATTATTCTCATGTTCACCGATGTGACAATAGTATTTACACTACAGAAAACCCTAAAGTATATCGTTTATGTAATCACTTAACTAAGTGTATGGTATATACACAGGAGGATTGAGTTAGTGAAGATGTACTTAAAATACAATTAGCCCGTAGTGAAGTTAATCGAGAGTATCGGGTCTCTCCTTTAACGTGCTATTAATGCGCCCAGAACACAATAGGTGTGATTGTCTTATCCGGACTTTCGGTTAAGAGAACCTAATGGGGCATTTATATATGATAGATATATCATATATAAATTTGGACCGATTTGATTAGAATTCACGATATAATTCCGTAATCGAGAAGTCTTATCGAATCAATGGATGATCATATTTATGGATATATCTTAATCACGAGGTGATCACGATCCAACCGCTTGAATCGCATATGAAGTTTGACTTGACGGTTAAGGATTACACCGAGTGCGTGGTGCGAATTACCCCATCTTGGCATTGTCTTTGGATTGAGTGAGTAGTCTGTGTTATCACATATACGGAATCCATTCCTTCCATTTATGGAAGTAGATAGACAGATTCCACTTATTTGTTAATCCTAGAAAGCGATCGATCATGCGAGTTCATATTACAATCGATTAGCTACCGGTGAGTTGTATGAATTAATTGATCACTAGGGGTTAATGGTAAATAAGGATAAGAGGTTCTAAAAAGGGTTAACGGTAACTTCCGATTTAGAATGAGCAAGATCTATGGAGGATTAATCCATATGTAATGATTATATCAATGGGACGCTTATTATTATTCTCGTGAGGAGATAAATATAATCTTTTAATCGGAGGAGTGCGATCACGGGATTATGGTGGCATATTCCTCGTGATTGATTTATCGAATATAATTATTCTATAATTATTTATTTGATTTATCGGAGCGCCGATTATTAGTCCATGGTCCCCGACGTGCCTCCTCATAATATAGCATAGCTATTCTCGGACGTCGAATCCTAATAATATTAATTTAGTTCTTATTGGACTTTATTAAAACGATATGTGAATTAATTGTTTAGTGGACTATTAAATTAGTTGGGCTAAATAATTAAATATGTGAAAAAGACATTTTTCACAAACTTGGCCCAAAATGGTGTTGGCCGAAATTAAACCCTAAGGGATTTGATATTGGCGCCTTATGTACTTAATTATTGACTAAGAAATTATTTTCTTGTGATTAATAAGACATGTGCATAAAATATTTATTGGATAAATATTTATGGTAAATAATAAAGATAAATATTATTCTAGATTTGTTCTAGAATATTATGGAATTATCTTTTATTAAAGGATTTATTTTGTTTGATAAATAAAAATCATTGGAGGCTAAGTTTTACTCTCCTATATAAAGAGAGTTCTCCCAAGCCTTTACACACAATACATATTTCGACTTCTCCCTATAGTAGAGAGAAGAAAATATTTCGGCCAAGGAGAGAGTGGGATAAATCTTGAAGATTTTTCCGGTAGCATATCGGAAGGGTTCGAGTCGAGAATTCCTTCCACCGGGAATTGCTTGGATCACACGATCGGAAGACTGTGGTGCTCTTCACACCTTCACATTCATCCTTTTGCGGTTCTTCAACTTGAATTTTGAGATTTAATAGGTATGATCTACATCCCCCTTGTAGAATAGATCTAGTTGTTTTATTACGTGTATTATATAGATCTAGATCCTAAAATCGCTTCCGCTGCGGATGATATTACTAACACTTTAGACTTAGAGATTTAGCTCCTATAGAGCTCGGATATCAGTCCTACTAACTTGGAATTATGTTTTGAAAAACTCCAAAACTCTGTAATAACTTTGCTTTGAAATCTATGCTATTTTACTCTGGATGAATTTTCTTAATAAGAACATTTAGCACTTTGAGTACTTTTCATTTTGTGCTAGAAACTTTTGTCCCCCCAGTATGCCATGCACTAACTTATAGTTTTTGGATGACATAGTTAGTTGTTTGTTTGTCTATTCTCGAGTCTGACCAGCAGAACTTTAACATCCATAAATATTGAGTCTGACCCTTGGATCTCGGTTCGAGTCTATCCTGTAGACTGGGTATCATGCAAACTTCGAGGGGTTTGACCTGTGAAGTTCAGTTCGAGTCTGTCCTGCAGACAACGAATTTAGCTGAGTATGTGTTTTGGAGCTCTGTTTGTCTATCCTGCAGACTTTGAGCTATTGTCTTAAAACCATTATGTATTATACATAATGGAGAGAAGAAATATGATATTGAAATAATATTGCTAAATTGAAATATTTTATTGAAGTCTGGAACCTATCCTGGACGTAAAATTTTGTGGAGCTTGTTTGTATGCCCGGCTCAAGTGGGATGGTCCTTCCATTTGAATTTGTGCCATTCACTTTACTAAATTTATAGGGTATGTCCCATGAGACGTAAATTTCTTGAGTCGACTCTGAAGCTCGAATGTCAAGCTTTGGCGATCTGGGTCAGAAGTTCGACTGACTTCACATATTAGATTTGGTGAGCAGGGGGCCTATCTAAGCGGCTTCGCCTTGGTCATCGGCGGGCTAACTGATTTTCTCGACTTCCCACACTTTTAGGTGAGCGAGGCGGATCATACCGATTTCTGCATATATTTGAGCGTAGTGGGCCAGATTATACCGACTTCCCGTATATTGTTGAGTTTAGTGGGCTAGATTATATTGACTTCCCGCATATTTTTGAGCTAGCTGGGCCAGATTATACTGACTTCCCGCATATTGTTGAGCGAGCTAGGACAGATTATACTGAATTCTCGCATTAAGTGATGGGCGAGCTGGGCCATATTAAACTGACTTCCCGCTTTAAGTGTTGGGCGAGCTGGGCTAGATGAGACTGACTTCCTGCATATTGTTGAGCGATCTGGGCCAGATTAGACTGACTTCCCACGTATTGCTGAGCAAGATGGGCCAGATTAGACTGACTTCCCGCGTATTTGTTGAGTCCGACTTGACGGAGCTCAGATGCCATGATTAAACTCTTTGAAAGCGATGCATTGCTCGCAGAGCTCATTTGGTCTATCCTCAGACTTAATAAGTTTTCCTTAGCCAATGCGTTTCTCAAAGTTTGGCTTTGAGCCATATTGTAGAACATGAAATAAATATATAGTTGCAATGAACGTGACAATACAAGTAATTAAAAAGAAGTCGGCAAAAATGAAATGAACTCATCTGATATATAATCTCCTATCTCAGATCTTAGAGAGATGAAGAGCCCGGCTCGAATCTTGGATAGCTGAAGAGCTCGGCTCAGATGTTGGAGAGCTAAAGAGCTTGGGTCGGATCTTGGAGAGCCAAAGAGCTCGGCTCGGATCTTGAAGAGCTGAAGAGCTCGGATCTTGAAGAGCTGGAGAGCTCGGGCTCGGATCTTGGAGAGCTAAAGAGCTCGGATCTTGGCAAGCTGGAGAGCTCATTCTGGGCGAGCTCATTCTTCCACTTTATTTGATCAGGCTTCAAGAAATTAACCAGTAGCAATTCTGATTGGTTGTTTAAGAAAACCGTCCCCTGGTGAATCATCCACGATGGTGCGTACATCGGCCGGAATTAAAGTGCATGAATTTTGTGGATTGTTTTTATGAAAACAAGATTCCATGAAATAAATGTAAAATGGACCATCAAATTGGTTAAAGGTATGACCTTTACCTGGTCGTGTATGTTTGCGCCACATCTTGACTATAACAATAATAATATTAAAGATGGTACAAGGTGCTGGTTGTAAGGTATGACCTTTTTGATCCGTTTTGCCATTGAAGCTTGAGCGATCTGTTTTGCCATCGGATCTTAGTGAAGTTATCAGTAGGAGGCCCTCCTTCTTAGCGCCAATTGACGATGCTAGAAATCGTCGAGTATTAATTCCGGGGCTTTTTGATCCTACTGACAACATGCACAAGCTTCAAGAACTAAAAAACGATAAAAGAGGGGTGTGGTTTGTGGTGTTTTTAGTCTAGACTTGAGAAAACGTATCTCAAGCTGCCTACATATCCTGTGAATTAGCTAGGAATCAAGTCATCGTAGTTCCTTAGAAATTGTTTATATAGAGGACATCTCGTCCGGTTTTCCTGTCCCTTAAGGATTGAGGATTCTTCCGTAACTATCCCTTATTTTTAGGAGATAATTATGGTTATTTAAATGACTTTTAATGATAGGATCAGTGTCCTAATAGAAGAAGGATCCGTAGGATTTTCTCATAATTATCGTATATTTTACACATGTGCGTAAATCGATAAAGAAGGTTCTCATCTTCATTTATTATTTGGCTATGATCTGAACTAACGACGCGTGGTGAAGATTATTCCGGGCATCATCACTATGATTCCATATCCAGAGCACCGACTAAAATTAAAATATATACGTCAATAATTTACATTCACTTACATACCATATTTCGTTTAATCAACTAAAGATGAATCGAACGCCAACTCTTTCTCCACTATCCAAAAAACATATATATGAACTAGTTATGTGCACGGCATACCTAATTATTAAACGTAATTCGACTGTATCTACTTACACAGATAGACATGTACACTTAAAGATCAAACCTTACTTTATGGTTGTACCGATTTAGATTAATGGTAACATTCCGTTACACCGAATGATTACAAGCCGAAATGATGCAAACTTAAAACAAGAAACATCTTAATCTTCGATCAAAAGGTATTGACGATTTCAAAAATCGTCTATATCAAATCTAGGGTTCTTTCTCTCGTCGATAACCTAATGTAGCTCCTAGAGTATAGAAAACAATGAAAAGAGGGGGTGGTTATGAGGTGTTTTAGAATGCACTTGATAATGATCAAGCTGCCTACGTATCCAATGCGGGGATTGGAATCAAGTCTTCGTAGTTCCTTAGGGATCGTTTATATAGAGGGAATTGTGTTAGATGTAATATCGTCGGATCAATCATAGATTGACCCGATTACGCAGCGGAAGACATCAGATCTAGATCTAAACGAAACAAAATACATAAATAAAAGATCTAATCCTACAAGGGGGTTTAGGAGCCTACCTTTTTATGGTGCTTAACTCCAAGAACAAAAGGTCTCCAAGAACACGTGATTGAGAAGCCACACCTTCCAACGTGTGTCTCCAAAGAACACCAGGTGGATGGTGTTTCCCGCGCGCGGACCTCTTTGATATGCTACGGAAAAATCCGAAGATTATTCCAACTCGAACCCTACGAATAGAGGCCAAATTTTCAGCCAATTTCTCTTGTGAATAGTGGCGTGAATAGTGTGTTTTAAAAGGCTTGGAAGAACTCTCTTTATATAGGAGAGTAAAACTTAACCTCCACGGATTAAATAATTAAGAGATAATTATTACATTAATCCTTTTCCAAATAAAAGATAAATAAAATGATTATCCCAAACAAATTAAGATAAATCATATTATTATCTAATATTCCATGAATTATCATTTAACAAATAAAAGATAAATCACATGTCAACTAATTATCCAAGAAAACTAATTTCTTAATAATATTTAACATCAATACTTGCATACCTTTGACTAAAATAAAAGGTCACACGCACATTCTATATTTGACCAATTTGGTCAAAAAGTCCACACCATTTGAAGAAAGTCATATTAAAAATGTCTTTTTTCAAGTGTATTTAATTATTTAGTCCAACTAAACAATTAATCCACACATCAAATTAAATAGTCCAATCCAACTATTTAATTATAATTGAGGTGCAACGACGAGAAACCTATATGCTATATTAGGAGCCACCTCGGGGACCGTGGACCCATATTCAGTAGCTACAATAAATTAGATAAAATTATTCGTCAGACGAATAATTATATCCAACCTATTAATTCGGGATTACACCACCATAAACCCGAAATCGAACTCTATCGAATATAGATAACTTACACTCAAATTATGAGTCTAAAGCGTCCATCGATATAATCATTTACATACGGATAAATCCTCCATAGATTGTTCACGCCGATTCGGGATATTTCCGTAAACCCTTCTCGAAACATATTATCCTTATTTACCATTAACCCCTAGTGATCAATTAGTTCATATTCAATATAATATGAACTCGGCCGATCGATCGGTTTTAGGGTCAATAAATAAGAGGCGTTCTGTCTACTTCCCGAGGAAGGAATGGATTCCATATCTCGTGATAGCACGGACTACTCACTCATCCCGAGAATAGAGCCAACGAGAAGTGTTGGACCACATACTTCAAGTGATCCTTACTAACACATCAAACTCTACCCTAGTCTAAGTTAAATGCAGTGATCACCTCAGATTAAGATTAATCCATACATGATCATCTTGTGATTCGATAAGACTTCTCGATTCACGGAATTATATCGAGAACTCAAATCAAATCGGTCCGATTACTATATGATTATCATCATATATAAATGCCCCACTAGGTACCTATTACCGGCGATCCGGATAAGATGTTGTCACACCTAAAGTGTTAGGCGCATTAATAGCAAATTAATCATGAGACCCATACTCAGTTAATAAATGCTACGGACTAAGTTAATTTTAAGTACATCTCACTAACTCAATCCTCTTGTGTATAGCCATACTTTGAGTTATGTGATTACATAAACGAGGTACTTAGGGTTTTCGGTAGTGTCTTAATTATAAGCATACAAGCATATAATAAGATGAATTATTAATTCTGTCACAAAACAATTATACAATTGTCTTTCGGGCACTACACCTTACAAATTATGCCCAGAGTTAGCGTGTGGCGTGTCCACAGTGGACAGCGATTGGCGTGTTCCCTAAAGAAAATGATTATGATTGATTGATCTCCTATACTTTAGGAGATAATTGTGATATTCAAATCTTTGTATTAAATGATAAAGATTGGAGCCTTTATGGCCCGGGATTCATTTCATAATTATCTGATTCAGAACGTGCGCAGAGGGTTTGGTCCGAGGGGGACCTAGGCCGACCTTATAGGTCGACGTGGACAAGCTTGAACACAAGTGTTGACCGACATACAGAGGTCGGGATAGTGTTCTAGTCTATATCGCTCGGGAGGCTGGGGAGGTCAGCCAAAGAGGCATTGGCCGACCCAAAGAGGCTGGGGAGGTCAGCCAAGCTATTATGGCTCAATTTCTTTGGGAGATCCAACCCTTTAGACTGACCTTTCTCTCCTTATACTTAATGTTGGTCCACTAGAGGGTGCCACGTAGGTATGCGTTCGAGTTTTGGCACCGTCATAAGCTCCCCAGATCCAGCCGAGCCTTGGTTGGCCGGCTCGGATCTGCCTATGTGGTATCTTGGTTCGGTCACCTATCTTATGGGTTTTGAATTCAAATTTCCAGGTGGCAAAGCTAGTTATGACACTTTGGTGACTGTCCAGGGAATCGAGATGTCGTTGCCCACTAGCTTCAATTAGGGGCGGTTTTCGAGACGAGTGGGGGGTTATAACCCCGTCATGTCAAATGTTTCATAATCACGTTGGCTATTAAATTAGAGGATCTACTGCCGGTTGCCGATCGCCATTCTTCGTCTTTCAATCTTCAAATTTATTTTTGCAAGTAAGTGTTTCTTCTTTCGCATTTATTGTAGCGTGATTTCCCTTATCCTTAGATATAAACCCGGTTTCACCGAAACCTAAGTCGACTTTGTGAAGATGGCTGTGCGGATGATAGAGATGTTGGGTCTATTGCAGGTCAAGAAGACACTGGATAAGATCGTGAGCGGTATGGGATCGATAAAAGAAGTACGCCCCACGTTTCCGTATCTCTTTGCGCCAAACCTGCCGGAGGGTTTCTGCCTAGTTCACCGGGAATTCTTTGAGGTAGGTCTTAGGCTACCTTTCTGTCCGGCTCTTCTCGCAGTGCTTTAATACTATGAGCTGGGCCTTTCCCAGATAGCCCCCAATGGCATTCGGGCCATCGTCGGGTTTGCCATCAGGTGCCAGTTACTCAACCTACAGTTTACCGTGAAGAAGTTGGTACTTTTACCATCTAGTGGGTTTGAAAGACCATCCCTACATGTATTACTTTTCTCGGAGGACGGGGCGTTATGGAGACGTCCCTTTTATGCCCAAAGGTAAGGACTCCTTCAAAAGATGGAGGGAGCGGTTCTTTTATGTCCGTCACGATGATCACCCCGAGTTGAGCCATTGGAATGTGGCCGAATTTGACAAGGATGAGCTTCCCGAGCTAAAAGATAAGATGGTGGAAAAGATCCATAGTGCAGGTACTCCATTGAGTGGCGAGCCTATATGATGAGCTAATAAAAGCGGCCCGGTTAGAGGATGCAGGGCCTGAGCCTTACACAGAATTTTCCAAGACTAAGTGGAAATCCCGTAGGATTATTCTTCATGCTTTATGTTATCGTATTTTGCTTTTCTACCCGACTAATACTCTGCCCTTGTGTGTAGTGGCCGATTTCACGGATTTGCTAGCTGGAGCAGAATGGGAAGTTGCAGTTCGTTAGCCCGATCCGACCTCGTCTGTCCAACACGAGCTTGCTGAAGATCCGATCATAGATGCTACTACGGTAGGCGCTTCCTCGTCCGCTCCTCCTCAGGGGTAGGCCGATCTAGGTTTCCCTGATAAGACAGTGGAGAAGGACCTGGCGATTAGGAGGAAGGGGCGGCCGAGGCCGAACTAGCTCGCATGAGGGTCGTCCCTCATAGAAAGGCAATTCCAAAACTCCTGAATAAGCTCAGAAGGAAGCTGCTTCCGAGTAGCAGCGGGCCGCCAGCATGTTTGACGAAGAGTTGGCGATTATAGGTTGTAAGGCGTGTAGGCTGTAAGAGACTTTTTCTTGTTTCTTTTTGTTTTAAATCTGAGTTGTTGGGGTCCTAATTTTATCTACCTAATTATTCAGGGGGGCACGATTGGCCAGGAAGTTTTCAAGATGCTAGGAAAGGCCTCTGCAGATTCAACTACCCAGAAGGTTAAGATTTCCGAGCTGAGGCAGACACAAGAGGAGCTCAAGGCGGCTGCTCAGCTCAAGGGTGCAGAGATGAAGGCTCTGCGAGGCTCAACTCTTAGCTCAAGAGGGTGAGCTAAATTCCTTGGTGAGTGAGCTTCTTTGAGGAAAGAAGATGAAGGAGAAGGAGGTCACCGGTGACCTCACAACAAGAAGTGGCCGATCTGGAAGCCACAATCCCGGTTCACTGTGCCTAGGCTATTCAAAAGTATAAGGCTTCGGCGGACTTTGCCGAGGCCTTAAAGTTGTTGCTGATCATTGTCTTAAACCATAGTTATACTCAGGGATAGACGAGGCAAGGATTCAGTATCCTTCCCTTGTTGTAGATGATCTTCCTAAGAAGATTTATTATAGGCCAGGGATGAGCCGGGTTTATGATGAGCGGGTGAAGGATTTTAAGGCGGGAGTGGACATCGTGTCCAAATATACTACTCAGCCCGCTGCTTCTTCTAACTCGGCTCCTCCATCCGAACCTCAGGCTAATCCGACCCCAGACTCTTAATCTATTTGAAAATTTTTGTATCTTTGATTTGCACAAGACTTTTATTGACAAAAAAAAGTTATTCTGTTAATGTACTTCTATTTTTGAGTTTTGTTTTTTCTTATTGTCTATTGAGTTTTGTTTTGTTCTTATCATCGATGGGGTGTGCCCCCAGTATGCCATCCATTATTCTAAGTTTTTGGATGGCATACTTGTTTAGATTGAGTATAGGTTCGAGCCCATCACGTGGGTTCCGGCACATGTAAGCCTGACCTGTTTAGTTCGTGAGGGGCGAGGCTGGATTGCGTCAGCCTTTAAGAAAAGATTTTTAAGGGGAATGCGGCCCGGTATTCCTCTAAGTTTTCAGATGGCATACCCATGTTTGTATTTAAGGCCGAGCTCAATTCACGAGCTCAGACGACTATGGGTTAGGTACTAGAATTTCATAAGTCTAGTTCTATATTAGCTTACGGCGAGCAGGCCCAGGTCGGACTGACTTCTCGCGTAAAGTTTTAAGGATGAGCAGGGCCAGGCTAGTGTTGTCTTCTCATTTAAAAGCACGCGGCGGGGCCAGGTCGGATGACTTCTCGCATGAAGTTTTAGGGCGGCGAGGGGCAGGCTAGGGCGACTTCGTTTAAAAGCACGGTGGCGGCGGGGCAGTCGGATGACTTCTCGCATGAAGTTTTAAGGGGCGGCGGGGTCAAGCTAGTCTTGACTTCTCATTTAAAAGCAAAGCGGCGAGGGCTAGGTCGGGTGATATCTTGCATGAAGTTTTAAGGGCGAGCGGGGCACGACTAGGCTCCAAGCCTTTCTGACTTTGCCTATGACAACTTCAAATCATCTGTTAAGATAGATTCGACATTATCCCCTTCCATATCTAATATGGAATTTATTCAACCTTATTCTTTGGAACTCGGTTAAGTATATGAATTGTATAAGGGCACTATCCTGAAACATGTAAGGGATACTTTGCATCGCTTATGTCACACCTTTATCATATAAAGTGTTGTTTCTATTTTAGAAGCACAATCTGATTGCGTATCCAAAAATGGTATCCTTCAAAGGGGAATCTTATTCCTTTTCCGGACAACTTAAAAACCACGCCAGGTATTAATTACTTCAATCCAATTGAAGATTAATTCCTAAGTAGTTCATCAATCTCATATTCGTGCTAGCTTGAAATTTTCGAGCTTTCCGAATTATGCACTTCACCGAGTACACTTGACTATTTCTAAAAATAGTCATAGAGATTAACAAAATTTATTTGTGGCATTAATTGTCATGATCCAACAAACATCGGTATGTTTAGGCTTTGGACAACTTTCTAGATTTTATAACCTTTTCATAAAAGGGTATTTTAGTCATCTTTAGATAAGATAAGTATTACCCACATGATTCATAACCACATGGTTCAAACATCATCAGAATGACATCTGATCACACGATTCCCCTCCATAGAGACTATGTCTAGAACAACCACCAAATATTAAGGATAACAGCCATATAAAAATTTAGTTGAGATTTCATCACATATATCAACTATATAGTGACATCAATCTACTATGTTAGATTCAGTGACCTTTCAACTTTATCAGAATAACATTTATTCTTTACAATTGAATATGTCTATTAAATCCAAACAAGTAACTAAAGATCATGTTATTCATAAGAACCGGAACATAATAACGTTTATTTAGTTCGCTTATCAGTCTACTAGATTCAAAATACAATGCCAAAAATGTCGCAATGTTTGCTTCACTTTCTGAATCTTAATGCATTCCGTATTTAATCTTTCTAATTTAATCATACTCGTAAGATATCATATATCTAATAGTTGACTTGAACTTAGATAGATTTATCTCAACTCATTTGCCTAGAATAGACACTTCAATAAGATCTCTTATTTTAAGCACATGCCATGACTTCCCTTTTAATCCTTTATGCACTTGTAAATATTTCTTAGTGTAGTCTTCATAAGACTTAAGAAAGATCACAAGAGCTATGTCTTTAATTGTTGGTCCCAGAGAAGGGTGAAACTATAGTCAGGGGGGGTGAATGACTATAGTGGAGTTTCAAAAACTTTTCTTGTGTTTTAAAAGCTTTTGAGCAGCGGATAAGTCCCTTCTTACTATGTTGTTTTCAAATCAGTTTAGGCAATCACAGATATGTGTTATGATGTAGACAAATTAAATAAGTGCTGTAAAGTAAATTGCAGAAATTAAATTGACACAAGGCTTATAGTGGTTCGAGGGTGGTGTAATCCCTTAATCCACTCTTCTTCTCTGTGATGATCGGAGGAATTCACTATTGTTTTCACAGATACAACAGTGTGATTGTCCTTGGCTTCCCAAGCTTCACAATCTACAAGACTATCACTCCTTGACTGCAACAGCTTCAGTGATTCAGTCTTCCTTTTGCTGCTCCTTGAGATCAAAATCCTTCAACAGCTATCACAGTTTCAACTCCTTCTCAGATTGCCTCTGATTCAGGTTTGATGTGAATGTGATTCACGCACTTGCTTGATCAATCTCAATTCTGAATATGACTTTGTAGTTCTGATGTTTGAGTTGATCACTAGATGTATCCTTGTAAGTTCAGAGAGAAGGCTTTTCTAATTGTGAGTTTACGCTTTTCTTTCTTTTTTAATCCTTTTTTTCTTTTACATCAATGCCTTCTATTTATAGCCTTGAATAGCCTTGATTTTGAAATTCCGTCCGTTGGCTATATTAATGAGGAATAATCCTTGATTTTATCCTTGATTCCCCCTTAATTGTATTCTCTTGATTTCGATGATCGGATTCTTCTTTCAAATGTATAGCGAGAAAATCCGTCCTTGATTGATCCTTCAATGATTGTGCATTTAATGCATGATCTGCTTTGAATCTTCAATGTATATTAAATCGATCTTGTAAGTGTCTCTTCACCGTCTGTAGAGCGGTGGGTGAGCCTCCCGACTTAGCCGTTAGTTCTTTCTTCGCCCGTTTTGTTTTCTCTTTGCCGGCGATCGGTGTACTCGGCCGATTCTTTGTTTTCTTCTTTGCTTTAGTTTCGAGGAGAATCTTTATACTTCAGCGATCCTTGATTTGGGTGAGATCGGTGTACACCATATTGGAATATTGAGTTTCATCACTTGAGACATAACTTAGACTTATCCAAGGTCATCACGAGACTTCCTTGGTTATAAGTCAGATCATAATCCCTTCTCTGTATCTCTCTTTGGTGCTTGGTGGCTTCACTCTGCCGAATGTCATTTTCACTTTGCCGTCCTACCAACTAGTACAATACTTGTATGCGACTCAACTTATACAACATGTCGGACTACAAGTAAAGACTTATATGAGAGAATTCTAACTTATTTCAGGCTTGCTATAATAAATTGACTAGTATGGCCATCATCAAAACATAATAAAATGTTCCTAACAATTTCCCCCTTTTTGATGATGCCAAAACCTCATAAGCTTTGATTATAAGTAATCAAAAAATTCATAATAACCAACATAACAAAATTTCAACAATTTTATTCATCCATCAAGGGCAATGAGATCCAGAATTTATTCAAGCTATTACAAACTACATTTTGCTTAATTCACCTTGTACCTTTTGAACTTTGTAGTACGAACCTCTTCAATGTCTTTCCAATCAATTTCTGGAAACTTCCACTTCCAGTAAGCCAAAGTGTGTATTGAGATACACCTGAAAAACTCTTTTGGCAAAAGTCTATTGAAATCAGGCATGGTTTCATTGGCCTTAGGTTCTCAAAATATTTTCAAGTCTTTCCACTAGCCTCGACAATGTGTGAGTCTGCAAATTTGAGACTTTTGTAGAGACCCCACTTGTTCTGTTTTCCAATCTCCCATGGGATTGAAGAATCTTGCCATGTATTTGAAATCTTCTTGTTGTGCTGGTGGCAAGTCTTACGGTCCCTTTGAGATAGTGGTATAATTTGAACTTGGTTTGTTGTTGAGTCTGTTTGAGAAGTGCAAATTCTCTTTTGACTTCATTGTAGAGTTTGGCCATATCGGTTCTCATCCTTTCATCTCGATAGTTTAGCCAATCAACCAAGCTTCATCTTGTGAGAGGTGAGGATAAAGTCCTTCTGTACTCTAAAAATTCTCTTACATGGTCAGTACACATCCGCATCATATTACTGCTTTGCTTTGGTGACCAGTGTAAGTTACGTGCTCACTAGTATATTTGGAGGCTGCTGCTGCCTCTCTTTGGTATTTCCTCTGGTCTTTGATCTGTGTTGGTGTGACAGATCCTCTTTCTTTGGGTGGATCCAGGCCTTTCTTGTCTGCCCGGACTGTCTCTATCATCATCTCTTCGTTGAATAGGATGAGGAAATCCAATGCGAGGGTTCCTTTGAGGCTTTTTCTCTTTCTTCTACGATCCTTCTTTGTTGCTTGCTCTTACCTTCATTTCGATCCTTATTTCTCTGTCTTTTGCTCTCAATTGTTCTCAGGTGAAATTAGGGGTTTGAAAGTTGATCCTTGAGGCTTATCCAGATTTCCCCCCTTTTTGGCGACATCATCCCTTTCTTTGTAGTAGGATGCTATTGGTGGCCTCTGCCGTTCAATCGAGAGAGTCAAGTTTTGATTCAATAGAGGTGAATCTATTGTTATGATCATTCAATTTCTCATTGACACTCCAAGTCTAGTGCCAAAAGCACGCGGTGATTCGTTTTCTTGGGAAATGTGTTGCACGAGGCTGTAAAGGTATTGGTGATATTGATGTTAAGGCTGCTTCATCGAGACTTCCTGTTGTTGAACCACAATGTTTTGTGCATCAATGTACTCGGCAATGGCTTGAAACTTGTTTTCAATGGAGGAGCTTTTGTCATTAAGCGCTCAAGTCATGGATACGAGATACATTGCTTCTTTATTCCAATTCTTGACCCGACAAGTGCGCGCTTTCTCAAAAGTTTCATTTGTAATGCCGGTGTTAATTTGAGAGAGTTTGTGCCTTGTTTGGTGGTTACGGATCACATTTCTTGGTACTTGTCTTGATGTTGAGTGACATCTGCATTTACATCTAGATCTTCAAGTATTTGGGTAGATGAGTACCTTTGGTGTGGCTTGAGGCTCTTTGTTCCCCTATCTACATGCGGGGTTGTCTTGGTGGAGTGGCGGTGGTGAACGAGTGTCCACAATGTTTGTGTTGTTATTTGGAACATTGATGAGACAGCGGTTGAGTATTTGTCTTTCTTGGAGTTGAATACTTGCCGGAGGCTTGTGGTTTCAAAAAATGCGGAGAAGAGTAGTGTCATCAATTGCATCACAGTGTGGGAGCATCCTCTTCTCTGTCTTTACCTAAATCACCATCATTATTGTCATTACAATCATGATCATTATCATCATCATCATCATGATCATCATCACCACCGTCGAGTCATCATTACGTCTCCGGAGGAAGTGCGGAGCATCTTTGCCTTGTTTGCATCAACCAATTCCCATAGTGGTGATTCATCAAGTACTCCTACAAGTGTTGTGATTCCCGAGAAAATTAAATAACCAAGCTTCTTGGTAAGCATGTGAGTGCGTGTCTTGAAGTTGTTATGCTGGGAATCGCCTTCCTTCCATTCAAGATATTACGCAATTCGGTCATCTATTTCGTTTCTGAGACAATTATGCTGACTTCTTACAGAGATTCCTCATCTTCTCCAGTGTTTTCTTCATTTGGATCTTTGTTCATCCTCACTAGCACTTTCTTACACTTACTTTGTGCTTCCTCATTGTCAAAATCCTCTTACGCTTCTTCTTCATCAATTAGTTTTCCAAAGTCATCTTTTCAGGACTTCGCTTTGACCTTTGTTTCTTTCTTTGACTTGTGGTGTTGTGTGATGATTTCTTCCTCTTTCCTTCTCTCTGCCTTCTTTTGTGGTTTGACATAAGTAAACATGACTTTGGATTCATGCGATCTGTGGAGTTGTGCTGAGAGGGACTTTGAGACATTACTTGAGATAGTGCACTGTATCCCATGACTTTTTACCCAGAATTGTCCTTTCATTGTCTTTCCCTCTTTTATCCCTTTTACTTTGCTTTTACTTCACCTTAGATTTGCTCTTTAATTCTCAAAAATAAGTATTTTGCCCAATTAAATCGTATTTGGTTATAGATGATTCCATTAACGCATTCTAATTTTCTGTCATGACATGATTTGCTCCCAACTTTCCTTCAATGGTTTTGCCAATTAGGGCACTAAACTCATTAAATGGTGCTTCAACTCGGATACGAGACAATTTACTTTTGTAGATCACTGGGTTTGCCGTTTGGCAATGATTGCCCGGAATTCATCTAAGTCTGTGGTATCAATGTCACTTTTGCTTGACCACTTATTTGAAAGTTTGAGATGTTTTGAATTACCTTTCTTTGTAATCACCACGTCTTTGCCATTTATGGATGCAACAATCTTGTCTTCTTGAACTTGTCACCTTCTTGATGAGGGAGCCAGGCACGTATTGTGCAGATTTCGAAGAAATCAGGACTTTCATAACACACTTGAGTTATTGGAGGATTGAGGAAGGTGGATAATTTTAGTTTTTCATGACTGCTTGCCAAACTTTTGGCATGCTCATCATTTTCCACGATTTGAGGTAGTGTTACGCTTGGAAGAATGAGCGATGGCAATCGATTTTTAAATACCCGGCTTGAGTGATTGAGGAAGATGATGCCATTTTTGAGAGGAGAGGAGTTTGAAAATGAACTTGAGTTTGCAATAGAGATAAACAAGAGTAGGGTTGTAATTTGCAAGAGGCGTAAGGATCTCACGAAAATCTCTAAGTCTTGTTTATATAGTGTGATTTGGGTAGTGTGAGCGTGGTTTGAATATGGAAGGATTTAGTGACATAATGGCGTGATTTTGTGTATGAAAAGCGCGATATTCGGCGTAGAGGGGAGTGGTTTGAGGCAAGTAATGATAGAGCCGGGAATCGAGGAATTTATAATTCAAAAAAAAATATAATTACCTCCATGATCATAGCGTGATCGCCACGTGTGTCTTGAATAATCCTCCATAATTTCCTTATTCTCCACGTGTATTTAGAATTGATTTTGTTCACACTTTGAATTTGTCCAAGTCTTTATTTCGGTGAAGTGCGCCCATTTGGTCACTTAACGGTCAATGAGTTCTTCTCAAATTTGCTTCATTGAAGCCTATTTCTAACAATCAGTTAAGTTATCTCTCTTTGGATACGGTGCCTTACTGCTACATCTCTCTGTAACGGCAAAGGTTGTACCAGTTGATGAAGTCACTTAGCCGATTACTCAGTTAGCCGCTTCGTTGATACTTAGTCAATTTCAATCATCCACAACTTAGTTCTCAACATACTAAATCTTTCATAAGCGAGTGGTTTAGTGAAGATGTCGGCTTGATTGGTCTTGGTGGATATGTATTTTAGGATGACATCTCCGCTTTTCAACATGGTCTCTACGATAAAATGATGTCTTACATCAATGTGCTTTGTTCTTGAATGCAATCTTTGGATTTTACGTAATAGATATTGCACTTGTGTTGTCACACATGATTGGGATTATTTTCTCTTCGACTCCATAGTCCCTTATTTGTTGTCTTATCCACAGTACTTGTGTGCAATGACTACTCTTTGCTATATATTCTGTTTTTGACCGTTGATGTAGATATAGAGTTTTGCTTTTCTTTGAACCATGAGACTAGTCAGTTCTAGTATTTGGCATGTTTCAGAGGTGCTTTTTCTATCTATTTTGCATCCGGCATAGTCGAGTGCGAATATGATATCGGTGTAAATCCTCCATCTTTTGGGTACCAAATGCCAACATTGATGGTGTGTTTCAAGTATTTGATTATCCTTTTATTTGCTAGAAGATGTGATTCTTTTGGTTGAGCTTGAAATCTAGCACACACTCCTCTTTGCAAATGCAATATTGGAGTGCCTTGCGATTAAGTATAATAATGATCCAATAATTCCTCTATACATTTTCTGATCAACATCTTTTCCTCCTTCATCTTTTCCAAGTATGACTCTGGCACACATTGGTGTGTCTGCTGTGCCACTTGTGTCCATCCCATACTTGTGTATCAAATCTCTTGTATATTTTGCTTGACTAATGAAAATGCCATCCTTCATTTGCTTTACTTGAAGGCCAAGGAAGTAGTTTAATTCTCCCATCATGCTCATCTGAAATTTGCTCTTCATTAGGTTTGCAAATTTCTCACACAACTTTTTCATCTTACGATCCAAAGATTATGTCATCAACATAGATTTGCCCTAGCAATGTGCTTGCCCTTCCTCTAGTTTAAATAGAGTCTTGTCTATAGTTCCTTTGTTGAATCCATTCTTGATCGAGAAATTGTGTGATGTTTCATACCAGGCTACAGGTGCTGTTTGAGGCCATAGAGGGCCTTCTTGAGTTTGTATACTTTGTCTTCTTTTCCTTTGATTTGAAATCCAGGAGGTTGTTCTACATAAACTTCTTCTTCCAAAAGTCCGTTTAGGAATGCACTTTTGACATCCATTTGATAGACTTTGAAGTCTTTGTGTGCGACAAATGCTAGAAAAAGTCTTATTGCTTCCAATCTTGCTCTTTGGAGCAAAGGTTTCATCATAATCTATTCCTTGACTTGGGAATATCCTTTTGCAACTAGCTTTGCTTTGTTTACGACAACAGTTCCTTGCTCATCCATCTTGTTCTGAATACCCATTTTGCACCAATGATGTTGGCCATTTCAGTCTGTCAACAAGTTCCAGGACTTCATTTCTTTCAAATTCATTTAGTTCTTCTTGCATGCATTTGTGATCAATCTGCATCTTGGATTGCATCATCTATGGTCTTAGGTTCCACTTGTGATAGAAAGCAAGTTAGCATGTGCTCAGGTTGTCTTCTTGTTACGACTCCGGTGTGAATATCTCCAATGACTTGTTCTTGAGGATGGTCTCTAAGCCAATTTAGAGTGCTGGTTGAAGTTGATCTTCACTTGGTGCTTCCATACCTTCATCTTTGAGCATGAACTTCAATTTCAGTGCTTCTCTGTTGTATTGATATGTGGCTCCTCTTGATTTTCAAAAGATGATTCGGGATAGTATTTGGTATGGTTGCACTTGTATAGATTTGCCTCTGTGCGACTTTCTCTTCTTGGTCTTGAAGATCTTCACCATTTGTATATGGTTCATCAAAAACCACATGTATTGATTCTTCAATCACCAATGTTCTTTTATTTAGTACTCTGAATGCTTTCTTTGGTGTCTGAGTATCCATGAAGATTGCTTCATGACCTTCTCATCAAAGGTATGAGATGATTCTGTTCAAGACAAAGCATTTTGATCAAACATATGAAAATATGAGATATTGGGTTTCTACCATTCTATAATTCATATGGAGTTTTCCATGATGTTTGTTGATGATTGATCTGTTTTGTGTATGGCATCTTGTGTTTCTTTGCTTGACCCAAAATCTCTTTGGCAAGCATGCTTGACAATCATTATTCATTGCTTCTTTGAGAGTTCTGTTTCTTCTTTCTGCTACACCATTTTGTTGTGGAGTTCTGCTGCTGAGATAGTTGATGTAGTACTCCATTTTCTTCACAATAGGTTCTCGATAATTTCATTTAGAAATTCGATTGCCTCTATCGATCGATTTTGATAATTTTTAGCTCTTTTCATTACAGAGTCTTCTCGGCAAGTCTGGTAGCTTCTTGAGTGTTTCTTTCTTCTTGTTCATGAAGATGGTCGGTGTATTTTGAGAAGTCATCCACCCACTACAAAGTATATTTCTTACCACTTACACTACTTGGGTGGTGGTCCAAGCAGGTCCATCTGCGGTAGATGTAGAACTCTTGTTGTAGATTGATGAGGCTTTGATTTGAATGAGCTTTTTATTTGTTTTCCTTTCGACAAGCATCACATAGACTCTCTTTCTTGAATGAGATCTCTGGCGAGCCTTCAACTAACTTGCTCTTGATAGTTTGTTGATGGTCTTGAAATTCAGTGATTTAATCTTCTGTGCCAAATCCGACTTGTTGATTGTTTATTCTTGACAAGTAGACATGTTTACGCCTTGTTGTTTCTCGATCCACCACATACATGTTGTCTTGTCTTACACTGCAGAAGCCTTTGTGTTTGTTTGTTGTGAATCACTTTGCATCCTTCTTTGTTGAAGTGCACATTGTAGCCTTTGTCACGAAATTGGTGATGCTCGTGATTGAAGTTAAGTCCCTTGACATATGCCACATTTTGAATCTTTAGATTGTTTTTGAGTATTTTGCCTTCCCCCTTAATCTTGCCAGGGGTTTCTTTTCCTCAAATGTGACTTTGGGTCCATCAAAAGCTTTAAAATCGGTGATCCATTTCTTGTTTCTGTCATGTATGGAACATCCCTTTGTCTATGTACCGGACATCTACAAAGCAGTTAATTAAGTTTGGGTACCTAAACCTTTGTTTGAGTCCATATTTGTTATGATCATGCCTCAGTACCAAGTATGTATCCAAAGATCTTCTCTTTGGATAATTGAAGTCATCAACTTCATATGTATAAGGCATGGCGAGAATAGCTTCTAGTATTTCTAAGAAGGTATTACGATACTTTTTCACCTTTTGGTGCATTTATATCCTTCTTCACTTTCCAATATGCAATGGAAACCTTTCTTGCTTCATGTGTCTAGGAACATAGCTAGATTGATTTTCTTAATCACATGATGCATTTTGTGGAATGGTTTCCTCTTGTATTTGGAGTGTGACATTCAATCATCCTCACGAGGGAAAAAGTGCACTTTACCTTTCGGATGTTTGTTGTTTTTGTATGATTGGAATGAGGATTTAGTCTCTTTGTTTCCTTCTACGGTGGATTTTGACTTCACTTTGGAGCAGGATGATCTGTTGGAGACATGGTATGTCACTTTCTAAATTTTGGTCCATTAGTGGTCCTCAATTTAGAATTGTGTTGACTATTATCCCTACATTCATCATTTATTATAGCCAAGACGGATCTGGATCAAACCTTTTTGAGGTTTGTATCTTTGGTGCTTTTGGTGGTGCGGTGATTACTTTCTTGGTGGTGAGTTCTTCTTAAGCGATTTTTTATTAGCAGGATGTATGGTCATCTGCTTTTTGTTGATCATTTAAGTAGGTCTCGCTTACTAGTTAATTAAACTCTTGTTTTATCGAGTTCTTTCTTTAACCTCTTATTCTCTTTTCTTAGATCCTTGCATTCCTTTTCCGAATTTCATGATTCTTTTCAATTTCATCAAATTTAGTCATGAGATTTTGGACTAGAGTCTCTTTGTATCTAATGGTAGACTAGAGGATTGTGCGGTGTTAGATGTGAATGCATTAGATGAAGAACAAGAACTAGATGTTACCTCAGTTTCATCGATTCTTTAGCCATTAAACATAGGCTTGTTTCCTCGATTATACGAACTATCACTTTTGTCTTCATCAATTCTTTGGTCATGAGGCATAGGCATGCCTTTTCATTTTACATTTGTCTTCTTCATCACTATCATCATGAGTCATTATCGGATGATTCTTCATCTTTTCACCTCTTGGATTACGCCTTAAGTGCCTTCTTGCCCTTTCTCTTTTCGGATGCTTTGAATTTCTTCTTTTCATCATCTTTGTCATTTTCTTCAGGGACAATCGGCCTTGAAGTGACCTCTCTTGTGCGGTTGAAGCATCTGTATTCATCATCTTTCTTCTTCATGTCTCTGTTTGAGCTTGACTTTTTGTTTGATGTTGAATTTCCCTTGAATGGCTTCTTTTTAAACATGTCAAAAGCGTTTAACTAATAAAGCTACATTCTTTTAGTTCTTGTGTCTCTTTCTTTGATGCATTCGGCAAAGTTACTTTTTGAGAGTGCGGCTAATCGATAATTTTGTGTGTCTCTGCGGACCACCATCTTCACCGTTCGATTCGAATTCATGAGCTTTCAATTGGGACATCGGTGTGAGTGTCGGTGCTTGCAAGATTTGTTGTTCCTCGATTCACGATGTTATGATCTTCCATCTTTCGAGGTAGTCCTCTCGGGATCTTCAAGCATACTTCTTTTTGTGGATATGTGTGTCCAAGCACATTGCGATTCAGCGATGATGCTTGAGAATACATTGTCCATTTGATCAATGGATTCACGAGTCTTCATTTTAAAGTTCTCAAATTTCTATTTTACCTTGAGATAATTTGTTTTTTTTCTTGCTTGAGATCCTTCATTTATCAATGATAGTTTGTCCCACATCTCCTTTCTTTGTTTTGCGATCTTTGATTCTCATGAACATGTTCTTTATGTCAGAGTCTTTAAGATCATATCTTTTGCTACAAAGTCTAGGTTTGCTCTTCTCCTGTCATCTTTGGTCCAATCTTTCTTGGGTTTGTCTATCTCTTTCCTTGATGCGCTCCTGTGCCTATCACGGTAGTGATCATGATTGAGCCGTCATTGATTACATCCGGCATCTCCTTATGAGTTCTTTGCAAGATGAGATAACATTCTTATTTTATATTCATCAAAATTATTAACATTGAAAGCAGGTACTTTTGACAAAGTTTGAGGAATCCATCGGTGCAATTTGAAGATAAAAATGGCGGTGAATGAAAAACTTGATTTGAAAACTACTTTGAAAATATGTGATCTCTTTGTTACAGAAATTAGATCGAGCAGGTTACGATACTAGGAACTTGCTCCGATACCAATTGTTGGTCCCAGAGAAAGGTGAAACTATAGTCGGAGGGGGTGAATGACTATAGTGGAGTTTCAAAAACTTTTCTTGTGTTTTAAAAGCTTTTGGCGCGGATAAGTCCGCTTCTTACTATGTTGTTTTCAAATCAGTTTAGGCAATCACGGATATGTGTTATGATGTAGACAAATTAAATAAGTCTTTGTAAAGTAAATTGCGAGAAATTAAATTGACACAAGGCTTATAGTGGTTGGGGTGGTGTAATCGCTTAATCCACTCTTCTCTGTGATGATCGGAGGAATTCACTATTGTTTTCTGAATACAAGCAGTGTGATTGTCCTTGGCTTCCCAAGCTTCACAATCTACAAGACTATCACTCCTTGGCGCAGCGGCTTCAATGATTGATCTTCGCTTTTCTTTGCTCATGAGATCAAAATCCTTCAATGGCTATCACAGTTTCAACTCCTTACCAGATTGCCTCACGATTGATTTGCTTGATTTGATGTGAATGTGATTCACGCACTTGCTTGATCAATCTCAATTACGAATATGACTTTGTAGTTACGATGTTTGAGTTGATCACTAGATGTATCCTTGTAAGTTGAGAGAGAAGGCTTTTCTAATTGTGAGTTTTGCTTTTCTTTCTTTTTTAATCCTTTTTTTTTTTTTACATCAATGCCTTTATTTATAGCCTTGAATAGCCTTGATTTTGAAATTCCGTCCGTTGGCTATATTAATGAGGAATAATCCTTGATTTTATCCTTGATTCCCCCTTAATTGTATTCTCTTGATTTGATGATCGGATTCTTCTTTCAAATGTATAGCGAGAAAATCCGTCCTTGATTGATCCTTCAATGATTGTGCATTTAATGCATGATCTGCTGAATCTTCAATGTATATTAAATCGATCTTGTAAGTGTCTCTTCACCGTCGTAGAGCGGTGGAGTGAGCCTACTCCCGACTTAGCCGTTAGTTCTTTCTTCGCCCGTTTTGTTTTCTCTTTGCCGGCCGGTCGATTGTACTCGGCCGATTCTTTGTTTTCTTCTTGCTTTAGTTTCGAGGAGAATCTTTATACTTCTTGATCCTTGATTTGGGTGAGATCGGTGTACACCATATTGGAATATTGAGTTTCATCACTTGAGACATAACTTGGAGCTTATCAAGGTCATCACGGACTTCCTTGGTTATAAGTGAGATCATAATCCTTCTCTGTATCTCTCTTTGGTGCTTGGTGGCTTCACTCTGCCGAGATATGCATTTTCACTTTGCCGTCCTACCAACTAGTACAATACTTTGTCGACTCAACTTATACAACATGTCGGACTAAGTAAAGACTTATCTGAGAGAATTCTAACTTATTTGGAGGCTTGCTATAACGGCTATTATGGCCATCATCAAAACATAATAAAATGTTCTAACATTAATTTCTTTTCATAAAGAAAATCTAAAGTTTATTAAATAGTTTATTTAAAATTTTTTGAATCGTATTCAAAACATTGACTATTTAATTAACCTTTAAGCAATGATTAAAAAATTACGTCAATACTTAAATCTTACAATTTGAAAACCACCTTTCCAAAATTTGATGCGATCATTCTTATCCAACGTTTGAATTAATTGTCATCGTATGACATAATGATCATATTGGATCTTATCCCGTGCATGATTAATTCGTTGAAACTTATTTCAAGTGATTTAATCATATCATGACCTTCCGTTCTAATTAATAATTAAAGTCTTGGAGCACTCCATCAAATATGTAATCTCTTTGTCTCTAACTACTATAACCGGGTTTTCGTGTCATTGCCTATTTTAAAGGGATTAAAGTTACTTAACCATACTTGAGCGTTTCTCAAAAGGTATGATCATAAATTTGGTTTTAACAATCGAGAATAAAAACATAGAAATTAAGTTTTCTAAATCTACAAAATAAAGACAAAATAGTGTTGTCGTTTATACGCATAAAATTAAAAATGGTCTTTTGGTTTATGATTTTGCTCCCACTAGTCAACTACTCACAATTGAATTTCAAGAAGTTTAATTAATTCTATAGTGGATGGAATTCAATCTAGTTCTTTCGATCCCGATGAGGCCGATCGACCGGGTCAATTTTGAAAGGTGGGTACACTTACGGTCGCATCTCATGCGGCTTCCATTGGTTGACTTCGTCAAATCTTTGACAATTCACATCTTATGTGATAGTCAGCCCCTTGTCTCTAAATCAGGCGATCTGGCGAGGTCAATCACATAAGATTCTTAGAGTGAGTCGTAACCCAAATATTCATGTGATCTCATAATGATCATATCTCGATGCGATGATATACCCAGGGCGATCAGTTGGATCGAACAATGGCTCTTCACCGTCACTATAATATTGGGAGACATATTATAACTCGATTTTTGGTGTGGGAGTAATTTTAAATTAATTCACTTAATTAATTTTGAATTAATTCTCTTAATTAATTTAATTATGGTCTCATCTTGTAAATCTATCTCTATAGACATTCATCCTACACATTTATCTAGATCGTGCCTAGTTATGCATCTATCGTATCATATAAAATAAATACAAGCACAAAATAAATAAATTCGTAAAGTAACCGGTATGATCATGGACTTTTCATAGGTGCGGTTTCGAATACAAACCGACAAAACCGCATATCACAAGCTAAAGGTAGATGCGACCGCCAATAGGATCTTTAATGCGTCATTTTCCAATGGGATCTTTATTTCTTCTTTCTTTGGTCTCCATCTTCCGCTTCATTCTTATTACATAAATTTTATCATATAAAATAAATACACCCGCTGCATACGGGGGGAGCTGACGGGAATGTGATAATGCAGAAAATAAACTAGGTCACGTTCTACATAACGGCCTAGGACAATTTTTAAACCCACAGAAAAATTTAAATCATTCACATCTATCATATCGGTCGAGTCCATGATTAATCGGGGTCCATATAATCATATTATATCTACACATCTAATTTATACAATAATATCTTATGAAAAAGACAATTAAAATTTAACTACTTGCGTCTTAATTAATTGATTAACGGTTAATCAATCAAATAATTTTATCCAATCAATTAACTAATTAACATTTAATTAATTAAATGATTTTAATCGAAATAAAGTTAACGATTAATTTTAAATGATTTCAATTTTAATTTTAAATAATTAGAACTATTCTACAAATAAATCAAAATTAAAATTAGGTCTCTTTAGTTTCTTTCCTTTTGATTTTAATGAAAATGGATGCTTTTGGTTTCCAAAACAAAAGGCATCAACCTTGGCCCTTTCAGCATCAAAATTTTGAAAGGGCTGGGCTATCTTTATTTGCCATGTGACGTCCCGATGGTCATTATTTGAGCCAATAAGTTAGTCGCGTGACACCAACTAAACAAAGAGATATCAATCATGTATTATGAACCATATTGAACCATAAAATACACCAAACAAAAATTTTGGAGATCCGGCACCTTGACCGGTCAAATGATGCGCCTTGTTGGCGACCGACCGGCGGAGGTGGGTCGACCCAATTTTTCTTTCTTTTTCGTGTATCATTTTGCGAATCGAAAATCTTTCAACTTTTCATTCGTGATTTAAGCGATAAAATTAACTATTCAAATTAACATGCTTATTGCTTAAGTTTGAAGCTCGCTCTGCTACCTTTGTTAGGAAATCTGCGAGAGCGGCGGCGAATTCAAAATTTTATTTTCTTTTAACCAGGATCGACCCGTTTAAGCAACAAACAAAACAAGTTAGTAGGCGGTTAACTTGCTTGATCTAAAGATCGGCGCTTTGACCGCCTAAGGAGAGTAGCGATGCGGGCCCATGGCGTTCGGCCTCTACCGGTGATCGACACGAACGACCCGCCCGAAATCCCATCATGGATTGCTACGGAAAAACTCGGTTCTTTAGACCGACTTTTTCTCTCTCTCAAAAACTATCTCTGGGAAGCTCTCAATTTTCTAGTAAATTAGAGCTCTTACTAAGTGTGATGTCTGAAAGAGCTTGACACCAATCCTTTTATAGGGAGAGGGCGCCATATGCTATTCCAAAAATGATTGTGATAGCTTTACAATGATTAGAGGAGAAAGAATACATTTTCAAATAAAATAAGGAAAATAGATATTCTAGATTTATTTCATTAATATTCAATATCTTATATTAAATATTTTCAAAATATATATTGTTAATATCAATATTGAATATATCTTTATTATATTACTATAAATCAATTTACATATGTGTATATATCACATATATATATTACACATATAAATAAATATATATATATATATATATATATATATATATTAATATCCAAATCTTAACATAATATAACAATGTGATTAATCAACTTGCACTCACGTATATCACATATACATTCATGCGCACCATATACATATGTAAATATATATATTTAATTAATCAATATAATTAATATCTTGTATTATATTTATTCATATAAATAAATACCACCATATTAATTTACCACTATAACACTTTATAGTCGAGATAAAACTTTCCTTATTTGGTTATCGCTATAACCGCATTTTAATCTGGCTATATGTTCTTATGTGTGCGACCCGATAGGCTTCCGAATATGTTGGCCGTAGAGACAAAGTGCAAATTATGAAAATTCCCTCCGTACCTAACGACCACATGATAGCGTCTAGCAACACACCGTGACCCCCAATCATCGGAAGAGTCAAATGCAATGACTACTACCTTTCATGTAAAACGGTTACCGTGTAAATATAATCATATCGCTGTAATAATATACATACGGTCGTTCGTCGAGTGTCAAACATCAACGACCGTATCTTATAATCTTGATATCCTCATGACAGCAGCAAATCCATGACCACATGGATAACCAAATATTTGCCAAAGAGGCAAGAAGCGAGTGCGATCCATCAAATTATTTGAAGCACTCGGTGAAGAATGAACCTCATAAACAAAAGCGGCCGAGCTAACAACATTCAATTGCTTAGATTGATCCATGATATGCAATAGATTGTCATCAGTGCAGGACAAATAGCGATGAGTCCATGATGCGTGCTAAACTTCTCTTATCTGCAAGAACAACATGAAATAAATAAGCAAATGTAAATAAACACATCAACATGAAATCCATAAGATTAAAACTAACACAAACACGAAAGTCTTGCTAAGTTTAATGCGAGAGAATCAACCAAGTTAAGTAGCGAGGTAGATGGCGCTCTTTCACAACCCAAGCAAAGGAAAACCGACATCGACAAAATGCAAAGGAACACATGTAAAAATTTACACAACACTTAAACAAATAAGTCATTGCCAATGATATTGTATTCACGATCTTGTATTCTTGTTATTGAGTTAATCCTTACGTCATAAGACATCGAGGCTTCTACAATCAAATAATAATGAAATCGTCTGACAATTCCACGACAACAAGTGACAACAATTGAGCAAGGATGACTAAAAATGAAATGTGATTCCATGCCAATGCAAAAAAATGAAGAAAAACATATTCAAAGAAGCAAAACAACTTAAACAAAAATTCAATTTGAAACTAACTATACTTCAAAATTTGGTTCAAAGATTAAATTCAATCGAGCGGCTTAATCAAGCTTCTAGATTCAAATAACAATGAATTCATATAGGAATTCACAGCAATTGAGCTGTCAATTTGCAACAATTGACATCAATTGAGAAAGGATGCGATTCCAATGAAAATTAATCTCGAGAATACATCACGAAAACATAATCCAAATGCAATAACAAGCTAAAAGGCAATGTGATTTGATTCCAATGCAAAAAAAAGCGAACAACGATTCAAAACAACCAAAAGCAGGCTCGGCGTAAAGATCAATTTGACTCGAAAATCGGAGAAAAGCTTAATAAATGTGCGGAAATATGAAATTGAGTCGAATTCAATGAGAGAGCAATAAATGTGCGCAATTAATGATCGGAGTAAGAATGGAACAATGAAGTCGAGAATTGAAGAGCAAACATAAATGAAGGCAAAGCAGTCCACATCAAAAAGTTTTGTCCTTAATACAACTAAAATATTGAACATGTATTAATGCTTAATTCGAAGGAGAAAGGTGGATATTTCCGTAATTTTTCGTAGAATAAAACTAGTGGGGACTATTCTCGAAAAAAAAAGTTGGGTTCTATTGGCACACCCCTTTTTACTATTGACACTCATTTTTTGATTATTTTTTCGGAGGAAAAAAACGTCGGTGCCACTGGTGTTCTTTGTTGATCACCAGCGTCGAGTCAGCGATCTTTGGTGTTCAACAAAGAACACCAGTCGAAAGTCGTGGACTGACGTTTTATAAATTATAACACTTTTATAAAGGGGACGTGGGTGTCACTGGTGTTCCTTATTGAACACCAGCGTCGGTGTTTCTTGGCGTTGGTGTTCAACAAGGAACGAGTGGCACAAACGCTCCATTTATTAAAAAATCACGGATGCGAAATAATTTTTTGATACCGAAAATAATGTGGTGTCGATTAATAAAAAATGTGTACCGATAGACCCGAAAGAAAATCGTCGGCTGGGTTTTTTAAAATGATGGCCAGGTGGAACTGACAAGACATTCGTGGGTATTAGTGTGACTTATTTCATTAGATTTTGCGTTATTCATATCTAATAGCGTAATATAGGCTAATAAATATTGTAATAATTGTGAATATATTCATTCCTAGTCCTTAGCCTAAATATTAGCTAGTAATTAATGATTTGTATTTCGTATATATTGGACACACAAGATAATGAAATGATTACGGAGAATATTATTCTTTCATGGTATCACGAGACTAGGGGTTAGGCTGTCTCCAATGGGCTCTGGATTCAACACTCCAAAGCCTTTTAAAGTAAACTTTATCCACTTTATTATCATAGTAGTCACTTGAAAGCATACACTTCCTCCAAATTCCTTGAAGCCTCACTTGTGATTTGGAGTTGCCTTTAGAGTAAAAAAAAATACACAAATCATTCATTCTCTCTCATCTCCTCTTTTTTATCTCAACTATTTTTTTATGTATCAATTTCTTTCATTTGAGTACTATTTCTTTCATGAAAATTTATTTATGGTGATGATAATTTATTACTAAAAAAAAACAACAACAACAACAACAAAAGGCAAAATGATTTTCACGTTGCAAATATAAAATATTTTGTAATCCAAAATATAAAATATTTTATTTGAATTATGGTGGAATAATTTAAGGTAGGTGGAGGAAAATAAATTGGTGTTTAATGAAAAAAAAATGATTTTGGAGTGGTTTATTAAGTGTGCTTATTGGAGTGAATGATATTTTAAAGTGTTAAAAAAGTGTAAGCTGGAGCGAAAACGATGTGTTTGGAGTGTGGTTTAAAAATAAAGCGATTGTGGAGCTGACCTTATGGTCTAAACCAGCGCTTCCACAACCACCTTTTGTCCGCCGTCTCCTCGCTCTTTCTTCGTCTTCTCCGGTTGTGCCTCCACCATGCTAGACACAACAAAATTTCATCCCAGCTTTATCCATTACCAATGTGAAGTCTCTTCTTCCCATCACATTGGATTTGGAATCAGTCAGTATCACTCGTGGTCCATACTTTTTAAGGTCAAGCTAGGGTTCATGGCGTTCTTGATCACGTAATTCCTCCTCTTGATGCAACCGAGAAGGAGAAATATGAAAAAGCCAAGCGAGAAAATCTCCCTCTCTGGAAGCGGCTTGATGCTGCAGTTCTGAAATGGATTTATGCCTCAGTCTCCGGCGACATCTTAACCTCAATTCTTGTGGGCGTTGATTAATTTGCGGCTGCGTGGGATCGGGTTCTTTGAATTGTTTCATGACAACAAGAATTCTAGGGCTATGTATTTGAGCAAAGAGTTCACAAATACATCATTTGCGGATTTTCTTCCACTGATGGTTAATGTAATCAATTTGAAAAGCTTGGCGGATCAACTCCAAAGCGTCCGAGGTGCCCGTCCTTTGGTCATGGTGGTATTGAAGATCTTTGCGAGAGAATGGTGAGCAATATTCAAACCGTGATGGTAATGCGAGAATAAGAAAACCCTCCTCGTTTTCTATGGCTCGATCGAAACTTCGCTTTGGAGGAGACAACCTTCTTTGGAGCAGGTTAAGCAAGATTCCTCATCTACTGATTCTTGTTGCAGCGGAGGATGGGTCTCCCTCTCATCCTCCCAAACTCAAAGCTCAATAATGGCGCCAAGGAGAAATCAAATAATAATAATCGCCCGGTGAATAAAAATTGTGGTGGAGGTGATAATGGTCGCGATCAATCGGCGGGCGGAGGTCGCGGTAACAATCACGGGGTGGAGGACAATCCCGATGGGCGACGCGCGGCGTGCCTTAGCCCGTCAGCGACCATGGCCACGACGCTTCTTAGTGGGCTTACCGACCTACTCGATTAGTCCGATGCCGCCATGTCCGTAACTCACTCAGCGTGGACTCGCCTGTTTGGACAACGCCAATCTGGGCTCGCGGTCGAGGCGCGGCAACCACAACATGCTTAAGCCGCGCGGCGGCTCGGCAAGCTTACGCCGCGCGACTCCATAGACTCGGCGGATATTGAATCCATAATGCATCACGATGTCCCTCTCACGCACGGACTGAATTGGTATATGGGCACCGGGGCTCGTCGCACGTGGCGTCGGCATAAGGTAATCTCTTGTCCTATTTTAATTTTGCCAAAATAATAATAAATTACGATCGGTAGCGATCGATCGATTCTAATTCTTGGTTGTGGTCATACCTCTTTGTCCACTCCCAACCCACCATTATCCTTAAATAATGTTCTTCATGCGCGCATATCATCAAAAACTTAGTGTCCGTTAGGAAGTTTACTACGGATAATAATGTGTATGTGATGTTTGACCCGTTTGGTTTTTACGTGCATGATATCTGAGGCGGGGCGCATATAATTAGATGTGATAGTTCGGTGACTCTATCCCATCATCACCACCACAGACCAAATAACCAATCTCCTCGCCCGGCTTTAATCACGTCAAGCTGTTTGGCATGATTGCAGGTCACCAGGTGGTTCTATTTTTAATTCTCTTTGTTGTAATAAAGTGCTTGATTGTACTCTATTTCACGGACTACTCGTTGTCAATCTTGTGTTTTGGGAAAACATATTAAATTTCCGTTTGCTTCTTCCTCTACTAAGACTATGTTTCCTTTTGATATTATTCATAGCGACTATGGGCGTCTCCGTCTTAAGTTAAGTCGAGGATCGATATTATGTTCTATTTTGGATTATTTTTGAAATTTTTGTGGACATTTCCGATAGCCAAAAAATCCCAAGTTTACCTATTTTACCATGCTCACCAACCACGTTAGTACTCGATTCGAAATAAATATTAAAACTATACAATGTGATAATGGAGGTGAATTTGATAATAATCGTTTTGGGAATTTTGTGCATCTCATGGAATTCGTTTAGTTTTTCGTGTCCTCATCGTCATCCCAAATGCTTAAGCGAAAGAAAAATCCGGTCCATTAATAATATCATGCGAACCTTGCTCTTACATGTCGTCGTGACTTCTTCCTTTTGGCCTCATGCTTTACAAATGGCTACTACCTCCACAATATACTTCTAGTCCTTTATTAAACAACGAGCCTCATTTGAAAATTTTGTACCAAAAGATCCCTCGTATTCACTTCAGCGAGTTTTGGTGTTTGTGTTATCCGTTGTTCCCATCTACCACGATACATAAGCTCCAGGCCCGTTACACTCCTTGTGTTTTTGGGATACCCATCAGCATCACCATGGTTATAAGTGTTACGATTTATCAGTCATAAGATCATCACGTATCGGCATGTCAATTTGATGAAACAAAATTTCCGTTATTCTGCTTTGCATACACCCGCTAAGGATTCTTATGATTTTTTGGATAATGGGCTTGACCCTTACATTATCCGGCACCTTTGACATACCACCCCTCCCGAAGCCCGTCTGTTATCATCTCACCGACCTTATCACAACTTGGTTCCCGTCCCTACATCACCCAACAACCCTCAATTTTCAGCTTTGCTTGCAACCTCTTACCAGGCGGTCACCCGCGTAGTCAGCGTGGCATATTTAGGCCCAATCAATGCATGCTTACGAGCAGGCCCGATATTGATCGGTTTCAAGTCCTCTCTTCCCGTACCCGTTTGGCGCCGCCCGTGACCGAATTGGAAAATGTCATATTTATTGAATTTAATGCCTTTATTAAAATAAGGCGTGGGATTTGGTGCCCCGTCCCCACGATATTAATGTTATCACGGTCCGTGTGTATTTTACTCGTAATAGAAAAATCGCCAGTTCTTTTGGCGGCGTAAAGCGACTTATAGGTGATGGTAAAACTCAGCGAGGTTGGCGTTGATTGTGGCGAGGCGTTTAGTCGGTCGTCAAGCCCCTGCCACGATTGGACGGTCCTCATTCTATCTCTTTCCCACAAGCTGGGCGATACATCAATTGGGCGTGAAAAATGCTTTCTTACATGGTGGTGAGCGAGGTTGTATATATGCATCAACATATGGGTTTCCACAATTACACACATCACGATTATGTATGCTTATAACGTAAGTCGTTATATGGGTTGAAGCGAGGCTCCTCCGGGCTGGTTCAGCGTTTTCTTGATTTTATGACTCTTATTGGATTAACCCGCGCAAGTCCGACAAGTCTATATTTATTTATCGATTATGGCTTGTCTGGCCTACTTGTTACTCTATGTTGATGATATCATCTTATTGCGTCTCACGAAGAGGCCCTCATACGACTATAAATGTCTCGCTTTAGCTCCGAGTTTGCAATGAAGGATTTGGGACCATTGCATTATTTTTGGGCATTCGGGTGACTCGTCATGCGGCGGGTTGTTTTATCTCAATGAAAGTATGATCTTGAGATCATTGGGCGCGGGTATGACATCACCTGCGCCGTCTCTTACACCGGTTGATCTAAGCCTAAGCTTAGCGGTCGATCTGGTGCTCGCTTTTGAGATCCGACACATTATCGCGATCTTGTAGAGTGCGCTACAATATCTTATGTTTACCACGGCATTATATTACTTATGCGGTGCAATAGGTGTGCCTCAACATGCACGACCCACGGGTTGAACATCACGAGGCTCTCAAGCGCATCATTCGGTATATTTCATGGCACTCTTCATTTGGATTTACATCTTTATTCCTCCTCCGTCACCGATCTAGTTTCTTATCTTGATCTTGATTGGGAGGGTGTCCCTGATACTCGCCATTCTACGTCCGATTCTGTGTGTTTTGGGCGACAATTTGATTTCACAGTCGTCCAAGCGTCAACTGCCCTTCTCGGTCTAGTGCGGAGGCCGAATCGAGGAAGTCTAGCTAACGTGGTGTCGAGAATCATGTTGGCTTTGAAATATACTTTTAGAACTCCGTTGTCGGTTCGTAAGGCTACTATAAATCTATTGTGACAATGTGGCGCCATTTATCTCTCGGGAATCTGTCTGTGTAACGCACCAAACATATTGAGATGAATATTCATTTTGTTAGAAAAGGTTGCAGCGGGAAGTTTCGTGTCCATCATGTCCCCAGCGGTATCAAATCATGAGATATTTTACCAAGGATGCCACTTGTCTTATTTGAGGATTTCGGAGCAGTCTTAGCGTCAAGTGGTCCTCCCGCATTTGTGGAGGTGTAATAGCGTAATATAGGCTAATAAATGTTGTAATAATTGTGAATATATTCATTCCTAGTCCTTAGCCTAAATATTAGCTAGTAATTAATAATTTGTATTTCGTATATATTGGACACACAAAGTAATGAAATTATTATGGAGAATATTATTCTTTCAATATCAAATATCTGCCGTTAGAGCAAGAGTAATGGTAATTGTGAGATAAGTTTGTTGATAGTTGATGTTGGGCTGACGTGGCGAAAGATAAGTGGAAGATAAATATAGAAGGATTGTAGAGATAATTATTGTGTGATGTGATGTTGTAATGGTGAAGAATATTTTAAATCTATTGATTAAAATACTATTAATTTTTGTTAAAGTTGAAGAGAAAAAGAAATTTGAAGCGGTTTTGAAAACGTTAATACAAATGGTATCTCTAAAAACTAGATAATGAGATAGATAATCTTTCAAAAAAAAAAAAAAAAAACCCTACTTTGCACCTATTATTTTTATTTAGTTAATAGATTACTCTATCTTAACAAAAGTAAGCAATTCTAAACAAGCCTTATTATGGCTGCTCTTAGCTTCCGTGCATGCAATTGTACGATACTGTGATACAATGCTCTTGGTTTTGTCGTTTTGCATGATACTGTTGATCAAAGCACGTGGTCCATTTGCTTTTCTCTCTCTCTTTGATGACATACGGTCTACATGAAAAGATTTTCATAAATATATTTGTTTATGATTATTTTATGTGTGATGATGTTATTTGTTTGGATAGTAATTTAAGCGTAAATTAAATCATTGCAATGACTATAATCGTATATTTTAGTGACTTAAAGAAAAGAATAACGTGAAAGTGCGGGCCATGAAAATCGCGCCATACATGGATAGGTTGGGGACGAGGAATTGTCATGTCGTTTTTATTTGGATTGCATGAGATGGTTATGTATGGTAAGAATAAAAGTTAAAAAACAGGCCTTGACTTAATGACAAATTTATTTAAGCGCCATATGATAAGGCTGTATAATATGAAGCAGAATGAATGAAAGTGAAATATACAAATGTATGACTTTTAATCTGGCCGTCTTCTTCAACAAATTTACCATTAGTGTGCATACTATAAATGTACGATTAATTAATATGATCAGTAGTCATTAAAGCTATTTATTTTGAAAATTTATAATGGACAAATAATGAAGGGGGAAAAAACACAAGGCACACGAGTCTCATATTTCGTAAATTATATGTTCAATTCAATGTCCGGCCATCGTGACTTTTACCTCGAGTGCATGACATAGGCGCATTGAGACCCTCAACATGATAAAACCCTTAATGATTAAAACAAAAAAATTTCCAATAAATATTTATAATGTACGTAGACTTATTATGTGTAATGACACATAATGTTACACCACATTAATGATATACACTAATAATTAAAATAAATCATTTATTAAGTCACATAATAGATATAAGAAATAGAAAATCAGGGAAAAATTGGGCTAGGTGGTTAATAAGTACAAGCTAAGAAATAAGTCCGATGGTGGAGTATCAAAATCAAAATTTGATCACTATTTGAAAATAATACTGTCTCCGATAGAAAAAATGAAAATTATCAAAATTTGATCAATTTGGTAGTGCAGGTTGAGGTCTCAAATTTGAGACCACTAATATCCCTCATCCCGAACATACACGCGCATGAAGTGGTGGTATTTACCTTCCAAAAGTAGCAGCAGCATAGCACATGGGTTTGTCTCCATGAATTTGACATTATATTAACATAAATTTTCAAAGATAGGAATAAATTGATCAGTATTCATGGACGAATAATTGAAAAAAATAAAAATGATAAAAAAAAAACCAAGAGTGAATTATTTTGAGTCACATATAAATACATATTTCATTCATTTCATATATATACTACAATTCTTCATCACTTCCCTTTCTGATTTTATTTTTTTTTTTATTTTTATTTTTAAATCATTTTCATTCTCAATATTTTAATTACCTTAGCTCTTCAAGATGTCACCAAAATGAAGACCGAGGGTGGAAAGTTAGTGAAAGCGAACACCTTTTAAACAAGGTTAATGATGTGCGGCGACCAGAGTTAAGGATTAACCAAAAAGAGACAACAATATATTAATGTGGGCTAAAATTCAAGAACAATTCGAATTGAATCGGCCAGTGAAGGAATTCTGAGGGGACACAAAAAGTTGTTCTACGATGGAAAAAAATCAACAAAGAGTGTATGGCTTTTGGTGCCGCTTTTAGGAGAAATTTGAACTTGCTCGATCAGTGGAGAAACAACACGGATGTGGTAACCATTTTATCCATTAATTAATGCTAATTATTTTTATGATAACATATTGTTGAAACTATTATATCTTGAACGCATGAATAAATTAATTTTTGTGTCCTAGTCATAAAATGATAGAAATATTGGATCTTTATTTTTGATATATATGAATAACTATAGTTGGAGTAGCACTTCCTCAGTGGAACATAGTTTAATTGATTGTAGTTGTTTCAAGAAAAAAGGATTAACGTTTTGAGTTTAATTTTTTGTGTGGGTTAACTAATTATTATTATATTCATTTTAGGCACTTTTTGCTGATTCCTATTTCCACTCGGATACCGGAAATGCTTTTAAGCTATCTCATTGTTAGGCTATCTTTGAAACATGAGCAAAAATATCAAAATCCTCACACAAAGTGAAGGTCAGGTGAATCTTGAGGATGGCGACACACTTTGCTGAAAGCGGACCTAGCTCATCAACTAGGCCAATCAGAACGAAATCAAAAAAAGCACCAAAACATTTGGAGTGTGCAAAAAAAATGTTGGAGATATAGATGAATTGAATTAAAAATGAATTAAAAATGATTTTATAATCATTTTATTACGTGACTTTATAGCGTAATTGGATATATTCTTGATGAATTCGAGATTTGGAATCATTCAATTCGGATAGCAGTGAATGAGAAATTAACTTAAAAGTCGAATTGGTTGAAAGAGCTAATGTTGGAAGTAAAAGTTGAAAGTATTCAAGCTAAGCGATGTGTACCAGCATTAGGAGTTGAGAGGATCAATTCTAGTATATATGTGGGAAGAATGTTGTATGTAGTATAAGCTCACAGAAGAAGGAGAGATAAGCGGGTTGGTTTTAGCGGTCAGGTGTTACTGCTAAAAATGGCAGCTGTGTGCCCGCCGCCGCCGCCGAGACCGTTGACCGTGACCTTGGGCTTTGGCTTTGGCTTTGGGAATGGGCACTGAGGGGCCCTAGGCCGAGGGCGATATTAAACTTTTATACAAAGTCTATTGGACTTGGCCCGTATCAATACACATTCGAATGAGGCTATATTCGAATAAGCTCGGTCGGATCGGTTGTCCAACACAGAGGCTCATTTCGGTGGCTCGAATTCTAAAAGCGACTTCAATCTTTGAGGGTGAAACAAATCGAATTAATGAGTGGAGGAGTGAATCATTTCGATTAATATTCAACCATGAATGCATAATTTAATTCCATGGATGCTTGAGCATTAATTCAGGAAATGGAAAGGCATAGTTTCACAATATGGTCCACTATATAAACATCATCAAATGTATGGAAAATAGAAGTTGAAATTGCATCATTACACATCTGACTTAGTACTTGAGTCTGTAGTTTTGCGGCTTTTTTGAGCTCTGATTGGATTCGTGGTGTTTATTTCGTTTATGAGCATGTATACATTTCTTTGTTCATTTCGAGTCCATTCACGAGTCGAAGAGATTACAGGCATTGTGAAAGTTATTGTGGTTTCAAGTCGAAGTATCTCTGCTTGAGCAGGTATAACCGAGTTATCTGGGAGACAATTGGTAACAACCGAGGTACATACCGGGCCAAAATTGTCTTAGGGCGAGTTTTGACTCGTCTCGGTTTTGTATTGCATCGTATTTTATTTCAATTACTATTGTAATATAGTCATTTAAATATATTAAATAAAATTGTTGATTTAATTTTCGTTTATTTATTTTAATTGCGCATGAGGTCTAACAAAAAATGGGCGAATATATGATTACATACAAAATCTAGAGATGCTCGACATGCAATTGATAGGGCAAAAGAGTTGGCATTAGCTGAAGCTATTGAGCAACGTGCCGTAGTTGCTCTGCAACGTGTTGAAGCTGAAAGAAAATATGCCGAAGATATAAATCACGATGCGGTGAATCCAAACATATTCACCCCAAATAAGAAAAAAATTTGGGAAATGAAACATAAAGTTATAATGGATCGTGAAATGGTCGATGCATGCCTGACTCCACCACCTACGGCGAATTCGAGCACGGCTAGGAATCTTTATCCGTCGCTTTAACGAGACCGATTGGATAGATTATGACTTGAATTATCCTTGAATAATGAAGCTTGCATTTAGTTTTACTTTCAATTGGTTGTTTGGTTTTAAATTTAGTTGTGTGTTCACTCTCTTTTTTCGTTGGTAATATGCGTTCACTTTAAATTATGTGTGTTTGTGTGATGAAATAAATGTTGTTTGTATTTCGTTGTCGATCCAGTTATTCAGTGGTTACCGATACAATTGTAATTGGAAAAACGATGTGAAAATAAAAAATAAAACACAAACAAGATAATACATTAATTGGAAAAAATAGAACCTTTGAAGCAGCGTAATAAAGAAAGGAAACACAACACAACAATATATTATTTCATATATGAGAAATTAGCCAATTATTGAAACCGCTCTTCCCTTTACTCATCCTCCACATATTCTTCTTCCGTAAGTCTTTGTGCAGGATCACGTTTTAGGCTTTTAAAATAACTTTACATTTTAACCTCGATACTATCCATGAACCTACGCAAAATCACTTATTCCATCGCGTTGCACATCTGTTTCCATCGTAGGTGATCTATCGTAAATTTGTGCCTTAGTTGGGCGCGTAGGTGTCTCATTTAGGTCAATAGAAACCATTTCATTTTTTAGCGTTCATCTTCCCACTACCATGTTGTGCAATATTACACTGACCATCATTATATAGTAAAGATCCTCTCTGTCCCACCTGCGTGCAGGCCCCTCGAACAATGGCCCAGCGTGCTTGCAAGAATCGAAAGCCCTCTACATGTCTTTACAAAATGCCTCTTGCATCCAGGCGAAATATTGTTCTTGTTTGAGTACCGGGATTAGATATTGTCTTCACAAAAGTGGCCCCTTTCGGGGTATATGCAATCAACTAAATAATAGCCATGACCATAATGTCTTTCTTTAACCACATTGTGAACACGGACTTTTACCCAAACATACATCATCAAACAATGAGGACTTAGCTAGGACATTTTGATCATTCGGTGATCGGGAGTCAAAGAATGCATGCGAGATCCGAGTATCATAAGATGAAGCGCCTCAAGAAATTTTATTGCATCCTTTATATCCAGTGGCTGGCCTTCCCGTCCTTTTGTACATGCATTCCGCCCGGTGCATACAATCAGTCTACTATCATCCTGAAACCCTCTTTCTTGGCTTTAGCCAACAACGGTGCAAGTCTCTGCGTTAGGGCGACACAAATACTCTTCTCCATATATCTCATATATAGATCAGGTGAACTTCTTGATATCTCAATGCTTTTCGTTGACTTAGCTATGGCCCAAGTGTCATCAAAAGATCTGCCAATTTGTGCCGTATGCTAGTTGCCTTATAATACATAACACCTTTTGCGTTGTGAGAATCCGGGTCGGCCGATGGCATCATCTCTCTAGATAAAATAGTTATTATGGTTTTGAAACATCACGCGTGATCCACTCGCATAGAGGCCTATGCATTCTAAATCGAGAGCGAAACATATTTGGCGTGTACATACGAGAGGATCTGCAAAAGTATTGTTCATGCAATAGTGCATGTGACTCCCTACATGTGGAGTATGTACCGGCGGCGGAGCAGAACCACCCGTTGGGATGATCTTCCATCTTCGTCTTAACATTTGTGTATTGAACATTCCCGTCATCGCGTCATCTTCTTGCCCGTGGCGTTTGGCGAGACCTAACGATCATTTTCATTACCAATTTTAGAAATCTATTCATTGCAATACAATAGGAAATATCAATTGAATGGTTGGAAAGAATTTCTTGATAATTGAAATAGGTGTGAAGAAATGATGTAATTACATTTTATATATATAGATATGATAATTTGATATGAAAATCTTATCCGTAATCGCTTTCGACGAATGATGGCATGGCAAGTGTCAAGATCATTTGATAACTTCTTTGTGGTGGATTGGACACATCACATCCGTAATCTTTACGACCAACTACAACAAGCCATTTTGGCGGATGGGTTTGAAAATATCATATCGTAATATATCTCCACAATTCAAAACATACCACGTGGCGGATTGATCAATTCACAAGTTTATGATGGTAATTAAAAAAATCATATCCGTACTATTTACAGCAAATCATGGCACGACCATGGCGGATTGACTAGTCACGAATTTATTATCGTAAATTGGGTTTTATGTTACTTATTGTATATAATTTTCTAAAATTATTATTAGATAAAAAATCGTTAACTAATACGACAATATTTTTTATATTATTGAGACATTCATAAATTTAATCGAGAATGAATATTACAAAAAAGGATACTTACTAAATTTGATACTTTGGGTTGGAGATATTGTTTGTGGGTATCAAATTCAAAGTTTAATACTTTGGGTTGGAGATGAAAATTTGATACTGAGTCTGAACAGCTGTTCATATGTATCAATTTAAATTTTGATACCATTGGCATTGGACTTGCCCAGGAGTGCGCATATAAAGAAATGATTACTTTTTATTGATGCCGGCTATATTCAACACATTGTGTTATTTTGATTCAACATATGAGCTAAACCCACATAAACGCTGGCAGGAGCTAAACCCAACCAGCAGCTAAACCCACATAAATCCTCAAGATGAAGTTTTATTTTTGCATTTAGATCAATAAGACCTTTCCTTTCCCCACTCCATATCCATTCTACTACAAATCTAGAACATTGTTATTATGAGTTGAAATAACTTGTCATATTGAGCATAAATAGCACGGTTCCTTACCCAAAAAAGAAAGAAAAGAGATTCAGCACCATATTGTTGGATTGACGGTATCATTTCTGACCAAGTTTTTGAAATAATAATGGGGCCCGCATTTTCTTGAGTTTAGTGTGTGATTTTTGTTGGACCGTCAGTAAGTGTGATGAAAAACTAAAGAAAGCGAGAAAGATTACATAATCTAATCGAAGAAGATGAACATTAAATCAAAAGCAAGAACATGAGGAAAATTGGAAAAACAAGAATATATTTCATTCTTGAATTATTGAATCAACTAATGTTTCTCTACACCAATTCAGCTTAAATACAACTTTCTGAATCAACTAACCACCTAAGCGGCGAGTTGCAACTGCCTAATTAACTTACAACAGACAATAACCGTTTTAGTTCATAAGTGTTAAACTTAATGTCACTAAGAAGAGAATTTGCGAGTTTGCAATTTGTTGTAGTCCTTGTTCTTTGAGTAAGCTGCAACATCCCCCCTCAAGCTGTAGTTTGGGACAAAGTACAATTTTCAATCTGATGTGATCCTTGTTCACTACAAGCTGCATAGATGTTTTTAAAGGGATATCTAAGAAAGAGCTGCGAGAATGTTGCTTTATCCACTTGTTTAGTTAGGATATGCAAAGGTTTCTTCACCGACACGAAGAGGAATAAGTGCCTTATGTTGATATTTCTCTCGATAAAGTGGCGAGTCAATGTCTATGTATTTGGTTTTCATGG